>CM021107.1:98949787-99549787 GCA_007115665.2 Sequoiadendron giganteum | reverse complement strand
TCTACAGTCTCCTACTGCTTCTCTACCCATCCCTAAGGTAGAGAATGGGAAGAGGTTCACCGCTAAGGTTTTGGTTATTATTTCTATTCTCATAGTTGCTTCTTCCCCTATGATTCCTCCTCTTGCTCCTACCCAAGAGTCTACCCTTCCATCGATCATGGTTGTGAAGAATACTCCTTTGGTTGAGAAACAACCTCTGACCTCTTCTCAAGCTGGGTCTTTCAACACCTGTAGCTGATGAAACCAACTTGCACATGAGTGTAAGCATAGGAAAAAGGCTCTTGCTGCTAAACACAAAACCTTGTAGAAGATGGAGGGGGAGCTAGTGGCTCCTATTTCTGTATCCTCTTTTATTGTTCTATATTCTTCTATTGTGCTTACCTCAGTTCCAATAGCATCTATTATGCTCCCAGCTCCCTTGACAGGGTTCGATGATCCTCACCCTAAAAGGGTGTAGGTTTTCATCACTCCCCCCATGGGGACCCCTCTTTTGATGTCCCTCCCTTTTCTCAGCCCACAAAAATGTCAAACACCACAGTGGTGTTTGTTGCGGTTCTATTCTCTTCCTTCTCAACTTCTACTTCTTCTGTGGGGATTTCACATCCTCTGTTGGAGCACAAGTTGGACAACAACCTTGCTCCAAGTGGAGGTTGGAAGAAGGGGTCACTTTCTCCAGAAGTGGGTTCTATCTTGGCTTGTGTTGTCCTTGTGATGAAGGTGGCCCGTGCGTCCCTTGAGTTTTTCACTACCCCTCTCAATGAGGTTAGCAGTGGATCTTGGGCACCTCCTTCTTCTCCCACCTGATTGACACATGCCACTCCATTAAAGTGCATATTTAATTTGGTGGATGATATCTCTAATTTGTCCTCGATCTTTGAAAGATTGATGAATTTTGCCTCACATGAGCTTGGTGAAGAAGACTTTGAGGGGCCTTCTTCCTTGGCCCTTGTTGCAAGCAAGTTGGAGAGTACCACCCTTGCTATCCTGCCCTTGTAAGGCCATTTTCCCTCCCCCTATAATGATCTAGATTGGGAGTAGGATGACCTACTAGTTGATGAGGACTAGAGTGGTACGTCTTCTTAATCTGTAGATTAGATTGTTTGTGTTCCCTTGTGGTTGTCTTTTTTTTGTTTGTGATCCTGCCTGGAGGACTCTTGCTACCCTTGTAGGTGCTTGGATATAGGCACAAATATTTTTCATGAACTTCTTCTATGTGTATCATAATTATTCTATATGTTGTGAAATTTCTTTTTGATATTAGGGATGATGCAAATCGTTGGGGGCATTTAGGCCCTCTTCCATGTTGACCCAAATTTTATTTGTATTTTTTCTTTATGTGATCTTCTTCACAATCTGAGTACTTTGAGGATTGATGATTGTTCATTCATACAACGTATTATATCTATTTGTATCTATGAATAGATTTGACCCTATACTCTTAGATCCCCTTGTCTCTCTTGATTTCTTCATCTTTGTCTGCTTCTTAATGTTGTGGTTCTTATGTGTTGTCCCTCATGTGTATATGACAACATACCACAAAATTCAAATCGTCATGTGTTGCATTCCATAACATCTCTGCCTCTCCTTTCTCTCCTTAGGATTCCATGTGCTCCTTTGAGTAACACACACCATCCTAAGGGGGGGCTGTCATGATGTTCTAATTTTCAATTTGGTGAATTCTTTCGAAAAGGATTCTTTAGTGTTAAATTTTCTTTACAATGAACTCCTTGATGAAAGAATCCCTTATTGAAACCCATCATTTTCCAAAATGTTGCATTCTCTCAAGACTTCTAGATGAAATTTTCTTTTGAAAAGGATCTCGCATGCGAAAGAATCTGAAAAACTTGCCTTTGAAAAAGGAGCAATTTTTCTAAAATGAAAAAGTCTGAAAACTTTCCTTTGAAAATGAGCATTCTTCCCAACGGATTCCTTAATGAAAGGATCTTTCAAAAGGATTCCTTTATGACATAATAACTTTCAGAAAATGTGTTGTCTTTCAATTAGAGAAATCCTTTGAATGGACTCCTTGGTGTCTTAAAGGGTTTCCTACCGAAGGAACCTCCTTTGAAAATTTATCCTTCAATTAGATTCGTTGGTGTTTTGCAAAAAATTAGTTTCTTTTATTTGATATTCGATGTCGGTGTGTCTTAGTGTCAGACATTGTATATCCTTGCATCTAGCTTGGGGGCAAACCAACTAGATTCATCTTTTCTGTGACTATCCTGCAACAAAGTTTGTAGGAGTCACATGCTTACCTGACCAGTGTATCTAACCAGTCAGTATCTTATCATTTTGGCTTGTGTCTTATGAATGCGTGTCTTATTATTTTTTTCCTAACATGTTTGTGGTGAGATCAAATATGGAGCCTCCTCTCTTTCATAGCTTTATAGGATCGATAACTTGTGAAGCCTTTTCTCCTCTCTTCATGTCCAGGTGTTCCAAATCAAAGATGTACTTCCTCAATGCTATTGGTATATTCTCTTCAATCTCTTTCTACTTTAGCTCACATTCACATTGACATGTATGCTCGCTAAAGTGGGGGAAAAATGTAGTGGCACAAATTTGCACCATTGGAAAATTCCCCATTTATTTTACCTTTACTTTAGAAAATATAAGTCAGATGATGCAAAATCGCTACCGTTAGCTTATTACTTCCATGTGGCCTTATCTTTTTGTATCAATGGAGGAATTTCTATCAGGGACGCATGTATGCCGCGTGAACGTCTGCGTACCACACTAATGTCCTGACATAATTCTTGCCCCTAAAAAAATTAGAAGCATTATGTTTCTAGTTGGCTATGAAACTAACGTCTTTTGTCCTTTCTTGACCAAAAAAATCAATCTATTACCTCTATTTTCAAGCATTCAAACTCACATCCTCTCACTTCTTCACTCTTTAATGCAATTCTCTCATTCTCTATTCTCTCATTCATTCTTACAACTTCTTGCTCACTCTCTCATTCTGTCAAGATCACTTTTTCTTTTCTTGGTGATTTCTTGCTCTCTACTTGGCTTCTACAGTACGTTCTTGTTGCAACTCCACCAAATTTTTAGGTTGACAAAGCTCCATTCTCGGTGTGGTGTTATCTCTTCCTCTCAGCCTTGAGTTCTAGCAGGAGGAATGGTGCTATTTCTCTTGTTATTTTCTTTGCATCATTTTATCTTATAGAGTAGCATTCAAGCTATCTTTGTAATCTATTAGATAGTGTACTTTCCATTCTCTTCTTTATTGATTTTTATATCTCATTACATATCTATTTGTCCATGGAGGCGAGAAAACCAAAGTAGGGGTCTAACTGAGGTAGACCTCAAAAAAATAGTCTAACATTTTTCCTATTCCCATGTGTGTAGGTGTTGGTTCATTCGTTTGGAGTTGAAGTTGAAGAATCAAAGCGTGGGTGGAAAGGTATATTTTCCTATTCTTTCTTTGTTATTTTTGCATTAGATTAGTTTCCAGTATTCTTCTTGTTGTACTTTTTGTTTTTTGTATTTTTGTGTCAAATTTTAAAATTGTGCCAGTTGGGTTTTTAGTAAGTCCTTTGTGCTTTTTGTATGCTTACCATACCTCTTTCCATATAGGATTCCAACACACTCTTGAGATTCCAACATGCCGCGTTGGAGTCTAGTGCCCACACTACCATCCTTAGACAGTGTTGTCTAGTCTTCAGTCGAAAACCTTTGAGCCCAACTCGCTTGATTTTTGAAACACCCATCAAACAACTCGAGGTAGTTTAGGGTAGCTCATTCCCTTGGGAATTCTTGTGACCTGGAGCCTTGGGGGTGACGAATCTCACTTCTCTACAAGAATATGGATGGCCTTTTATAATGTTTTTTCATGTCATAAGGGGCTATTAGATTCTTCCTTTAGATTAAAGTGAGAGTTGAATGACATCTTTAGTTCTATTCACAAAGAATGTGTGGTGATTGTATCTTCTTGGTTTGGAGATCATGGTTTGGATTTACCTTTTGGGAGCTCATGGTTCTGATTTATTTGATTGTGTTGGGGCCATGGAGTATCTTCAATTAGGAGATGGTTATCATGACTTTTGGAGAGTTGGGTTACATGATTCAGTGAGAGCTTGTTAGTGATGTGGATTCATCATTTGATGATGGATGGTTATATTCATGTGATTGGAAATGTTGACATCTTGGTTTTCCATGAAGGAATCTTGAGCCTTTGGTGAGGTTTTAGTCTAGGATATGTTCATTTCGAGCATATGATCTCCTAAGAGGATATGATAGATCATTATGGCATGATATGCTTTTGATTCTATAGTTGGAACTTTGACAATGGTCTTGTTTGTTCTATTTGGAACTTTGAGTATTAGTCATTTGCTTGGAGCTTCATGATTTTATAGGGTTGCATTTGAAGTTGGCATGAATTTATTGGTGGATGCTCATAGAAACTAGGGAGACTTGGGTGAGGCTAAGAGATATCTTATTTTTTGGAGATCATATGTTGAGATTGTTACTCTTTGAATATGTTTCAACAAAAAGACCAAGGAGCCTACACCTGGTTATGGACGCGAGTCCATTATGAACCTGAAGAGAAGATTGTCCTTAATTATAAGCTCTCATTGCTTGGTATTGTGTGTATAGGAGAAGATTGTATCCTAGTCTTGGTCTACTCATCATGTGAATTATTTGAGAGGTATTACCCACATGAATATGAAATACATTCTTTATTTTGTATCTTGTCTTTTCATATGAGTTAGTCTTGAATATAAAAGTTTTGAGAACTTGTTAAGAAGAAGATGCATGGTTATATGGATTTTCGTTGTTCTCCTTTTTTTGGTCTTGAGCTATGAATCTATTTATGATGAATTATTTGGAGAGGTACAAGAACTGGTATATGGATTTGGGAATATTCCCTTTATTGTGTGAATAATTGGTTGGTTTGATATACCTTTGGTATGAGAAGTTTACATATAATGTTGCCATGTTTTCATTTGATTTGAATGTTAAATGTTGATATCCTTTTAGTATGGGAAAAGTGAAGAAGATCTTACTTTACATATCTTGGTACATGCTAGTGTGGAAAAATGATATGGTTTAATTTGTAGGTTCTCTCTTTCTTTTTCTTTTTCCTCTAGATGTTTGTATTCACGAAGAACTTGGGAGAGCTATAGAGACTAATGGTGAGAGAGGTATTGAAATATATATATGTTTAGTTTCTTTTATATCATTGTATGTTTCCTTCACAATATGTAATAGAGGAATTAGCCACATCCTCTATGTGAAGTACTATAGGTAGACTTAGTATGTCTTGATCTATTTTTAGATTTTGACATTACTTATATAATGGGAGTTTTGGATATATTTTTGGGTATCCTCTTTGATATATTGGTTTATTGATGACTGATTTGATGATGAGTTTTCATATTTCATTATATTAGGATCTATGACTTATACAACTGTGGGGGTTGATCTCCCATTTTCTTGTAGTCAGATGACTCAGATATGGACTATTATGTCCACAAGATTGTTTCAGTGTTAATGCATAATTTGTTACTTGGACTTTTTTATGGTCATTTGTGCATTGGTATGTTGCATTGAGATAAGAGGATGGATATACAAGGAATTGATTTTAATTTTGAGTTCATATGTTGATGACATGAAGTTCTATCTATGATTTGTATACCCTAGTTTGAAGTATGGCTTACTTGGACGAGTTGCAATTTGTTGTGGTTGTTATTCCAATTGGTATGAGTAAGGAAACTATTTAGAGCCTTTACTCTCATTTGAACTTGATTTTTTTGTTTATGTAAATATTGGTGTAGGTTTCAGTGATAGTTGGTATGATTCACCTTGGTATGTTCTTTTTTTCTTTTATAGGTGGCATGCTGAAGGATGTGAGGATTTTTTTTCTTGATGGTGGTTACCATGGTTGCTTTTGAAAGTATATTGTTGAAGCATGATAGAATGATACATATTCAAGTGGTACATGATTGGTTAAGGTATGTTTTTCCATTGTTTGTGATTCCTATGGGTGTATTTATAATGTATGATGTCAAGTGGGAGAATTTTAGGATTAAGGTACCATCTACCTTGTGAATCCTATGTCATGGTTCCAAAATCCTTGTAAATTGTCCCTAGGAACTTATAGTGTATTGGGAAAATATTTTATAATATTTATTCTCAATATTGTTTGTAATATATTCATAAGGGGTGATGGGTTCCACTAGTAGCAGTAAAGGTGAATTATGGACATGACTATTTAATATTATTTTGTAATGAAATAACTTGCACTTGATAGAAGAAGATGATATGAAATATGCTGTAAATACTTGATAATAACTGAGAATAACATGCCACTTCAAGGGGGAAACCTCCAAATATATCCAATGAGAACACAATTCACAATATGATGATGAAATACGACTCACTACCTCCTATATATACCTATTTATGCCTAGGATACCACCCAGGCCAACTTAGATAACCCTATATAAGCCCTAGGCTGACCTAACTAACTAAACAACAATATAATAAAGATATTATGACTTAATTAAGAGTTAAGGTATCCACAAGCCGACTAATCATAACTCGATGCACATTATAGGGGTAAAGGCATAACATTTCCCTCCTCTTTACAAAAGCATTGTCCTCAATGCTAGTTTTTTCTCTTTCTCTTTCTCTTTCTCTTTCTCTCTCTCTCTTTCTCTTTCTCTTTCTCTTTCTCTATGTCTTTCTCTTTTGTTGTAAAGAAGGTCAAGGACTAGGTCGCATTGGACAATAGAAAAATCTCCCGAAAATTAGGTGATTTGCAGTCTTGAGAGAATTTTTTTTGAAAACCCTAATTTCACAAATCTACAAAACCAACTCCTTGGATGTAAAAATTAAGAGAATAGGGACGATCCCACAATAGTGGGTTACACTCTTTGGCCAAACTTGACATTGAAATGAACATTTTGAACTAGAAATCTTAAGTTTCAGACACCTATAGCTTCTAAACCATGAGGAATTTGAAGATGACACAAACAAGTGATTTGTGACCTTGTCTGTAGATTCTAAATATATATTTTTTATTTTTTTGGAATCAAATTGCATTTCTTTTTCCATCTCCTTAAATAACTAGTTTTTAACACTAAACAACATTTTTAAAGAGTGATGTTTATGTTGGAGTGAATAGACACTGAGAGGGGGGGGGGAGTGAATCAGTGTTATTAACTTCTTTACCAAATTTAACTGAAACTGAAATAAACTAGATATATGCTCTCATTTATCAATGATAGAATCATTCATGTATTGAATGCAATCACATAAACTGAAATGAGAATAGTGAAACATATCATTTGAAAGCAATAAAGCATTGAACCAAATGAATCACATAAACTCAAATAGACACAAGATATGCCGAGTGGAAAACCCTCTCGAGGTAGAAAAACCACTCCTGAACTTGCTGCCTTTTTCAGGCTTTCATTTCAATAATTATTTTGACAATGCCTCATTGGCTGATTTCTGAGCACCGACTCAAGGAGCACCAACCCCTCTGTTTAGAGACACCAATATCAAGGAGAACCAACCCCTTTTCTATTTTTCAATAGAACATACAATGATACATAGGATCTCTTTGTTTCTTTAATTTCTGTCAAGTGCCTCTTGACAGACAATGCATAGAATGACTTTTCAGAATTCCATTCATTATCAAGCCTTGATACAACTTGAAGAAAAATCTAGTTACAGTGTCAATACAACTTCTCATCAAAATTTATTACAGTGATATGATATTTCTTTCTTTTTCTCACACTCTCATTTTCAATCTTTCATGATACAAAATACAAAATAGACAACACACTATGTTTTCCAAATTTTCAGAATCAAAAGATAATTATCCTATCTTTTCAATAAATAGAACTGCACTCTTCTCATTTTTCTATTTAGGTTTTTCTGTAATGATAAAGCCCTAATCTCTTTGTTTTTGTCTTTTTATAGAATCCATCATTACATTCCAGGTAGGATTACAACAGTTGCTCTTTTTCCACTTTCAAGGAATTATACAAAGATAATTTTCAGGTTACAATGCTACTGTCAAGAAATAGTTCCAGAAGATATTCTGTCCCTGAGAGATAGACTTTTTCTTTCTGATAGGAATAGAACAACAATTTTTAGAAATAGAGGTGTAATTGAACTTCTTTTCTACACAAGCGGCCTGCACAGGCTGTGCTTATCCAAAACAATAAAAGAACATCTATTAAATTCATGAATAATAACCATTTTACCTTGGCTATAACAACATGTAACTGAAAACAAGTAATCATGGATTTAATAGCAGTTACCATAGACTCCAGGCAAGGAACTAAAGAATTTCGAAGCTTTCAAGATGACCCACAAAAACAAAAACACGTTTCACAAAATTGATATGATAGCCTTCAGAAAATGCAACCAAGAGCCGTTATAAATGAACCCAAGTGATGAACTGAAGAGATTCAAGGATATTATGATTGCCCATAACCATAAATTATAAACCCTTTAAAACTGTCATGATGATCTTTTAATAAAAATGCAGTCACGTTTTAAAGCAATCATTTCAGAATTTTCTATTGAAAGGAATAAAAATTTTCCACTTTCCTTTCTTTGAAAGAGAAGCAACTTATCTCGTAATAATCTAGACTAAGAAGTAACAGATCTGGAAAGCAGTGTAAAGATGAATACCTGAAAAAAGTAATAAAGTTGTTGTCACAAAGAGTTTACCAGTCCTATAGAGAAAAGCAACAGCTAAGACACCTTCCAATCTTGACCCATCACCAATTGACAGGAAGTAGACCCACCAAATGACCATAGTAATGGTCCCCTAAAAATTTCCATTCACTGTCCAGGGTCAGAAAACCAGTGAGAGAAATGAAACGACTAAGAGAAAGATACCATGATGGTGGCTAGAGTAGGGTTCCAAACCCTTCGAGCGAGAGAAAACAATGTTTTGACCTAAACTTCCAAACCAAGCACATGTAATTCTTTGCAAAATACGATAGCATTTGGAGTCTGAAAGGACATACATAATAATTCAAAAGAAACTCATAATGATGTTTAAAATCTGTGGCCAAAGCAATCCAAAGTCATGCTGACCAACTCATTGCCCGAATCAAAGACTAACCATGTGTAATACCAAGTCAATAATGACAAGCATTATTTCATGTGAAGTGTTGAAATCATAAGGCTTAATGTTCTCAAGTAGTAAAGGCTAAGTCACTTCCAATGTGACATTAAAGTATTAACCAATGCCTTTACCTACTATTGGCCTTTAGGCCCAAGTAAATATCAAACAATAGACCTGATTCAAATGCAGATGAGAGATCAAACATTATACATTTAACCAAGCCTGATTTTCCATCACATTAAAAACCAATGCCATAGAGTGTGCCAAAGATAATGGCCAATGCCTTGAGAAGTGATAATTACTAAAACAAGTTAAGTTATCAAAGCCAATTACCATGCACGAAGTGAATCAAGAATGAAGAGTGTGTATCTCAAATCCCATAAGCACAGTAATGATCAATGACCTATAATATGCCAAAAACTGAATATAGAGTGCTCAAAACATTAACAAATTATTCCTCATACCCATGCCACTGAATGAAAGTAGAGACATATACCTTTGATGAGTATCAAGAGAATATTTCAATTTCAAGATGCTTGTAACTGATCAAGCCATAATTAATCAACCTGTAGAAGAATTGAACATGCCAAACACATGCAATCAAGTGAAACACTGAAGCACAAATTATCAAAACATAAACATGTCACCTGAACAATGGAACATATAACTTGTAACCAGAATGCCTCAACTGAGATCTGCACATGGAGTTAAATTATCAGTACCACCATATATAGTAACAACTGAGAAGTAAATATGCCAATTAGGAAAGCAGATCAATTGAGTGAGTAACTATCAAAATGCCAGAGTAACATATATTGTCATCAAGGACAAATTTGCACAAGAGAGATTCAATAGTTTACTTTATAACATAACTTTTTTTATGAAGGATAACATTCTAATTTTTTCGAATTTAGATTTGCAACTACAATATCTAGCTCTTTGATTTGATTTCATAGTGTTTTATTGAATATTTTTTCTTAATTAAGTTTTGAAGTCAAACCAATTACAATTTAGACATAGGTTTATTGTATAACACAACTTTTTTTGTATGTATCAAAATTTATTTATTTTTGTTGGGTCAAGGACATTAATACCAAGAGAATAAATATTTTTTAGATTTTTTCTGGTAATCTATTTTTCCACATCTGCAAAACAAAGAGCTTGATTTTCTCTGAAAAACCTACATTCACAAGAAATAAAAAATAAATATAATAATCAAATTAAACATATTTAAAATTATACTTTTTGGGAAGCTTATAATAAGGACTACACACTGTTAGGATTCAGGTAGATTGGAGGAATAAACATTAATAATTATATGCAGATTAAATAATAGTGAAGAATAACACAAAATAGATCAACACAAAATTAAACGTGGTCCACCCAATATGGGCTACATCTAAAGAAACTCAACCATCCAATGATTTTATTATCCAGTGCAAAAAAAATTACAATCTCGCGAACACCATGCCACAACATACATCCCAACCGCTTATAACAAGATTTCTGGAACTATAAGAGAGGGGGACCAACCACTACAACGCCCCAGGTCACGAAAGGCTGCCCTAACTTACCCCAGTTTAAAGGGAAATTAAGATAGGAGGGATGAGAATGATGAAGACTATGTGTCATTCGATCACTCTGCAATCCCAAGAACTAAAGAGAGACTAGACAAGTCACTTTCCAGAGTCAACTCTGTGTCTTTGGTAGCTCTCTATCCGAGGATAGAAGCGCAATTCTGGGATGATAGCATGGCACGCTGGCATCTTGCAAGTGCGTTGACATCTATACGACCAGAAAACTAGAGAGATGAGGTTGGAATCTTGAAAAAGGACTAACAGTCTATTTTAGTAGTTTCAGGAAGTAAAGAACAAGACTAAGAAAAGCGAAATGTACATACAAATATGATAAAAGAAGTATATTACCACAAGGGTGACTAAGATAATTTCGTATAATAATCCTCTCGCCAGCTTGCTTTGAGATCTCTCTACCTGCAAAAAACAAAGAGGGAAAGTGTTGGGGCTATTTAGGGGCCTGCCTCAGTTAGACCCCTGTTTTGGTGTTTCCACCTCCACGGACAACCAAGTTTGCAATGATAGAAATAATGATAAAGAAGGGAAATACAAACTAAGTATGCAAGAAACACTACAAAATAGTATGTGCTTACTCAACCGAATACGATAGAGGATATGAGAGGAGCTTAACACCTTCGTCCAAAGCGCTCAAGGCTTGTGGAGGAGTGAATGAGAGGAACTCAAGCCTCTTCTATCGTGGTGTTTGTCCTACGCTCACACTATCAAAGGGATAGAGTGGTAGATTACTGTAATGGAGTGAAGAATGGTACTAAAAATATTGAAAGTAGGTGAATGGAAATGGAGAGAGTGCTCAAAACAATCTTGCCAAAACTTGAGAATGGATGGAATGGTCAAGAATATGAAGAAGAAGTTAAAAAATGGCCATATACAGGTTGGCCAACTGAAGAGGGGAATTACACTTCGACCTCCAATCGAGAGTGTAATGTCCCTGTAGCCTCCAGCTGTAGCAATATGCCAGGGAGGGAAGCGCGCCACACGTACGTTTGTGCTCTGCATGGGCATCCTTGATAGAAATGCCCCCACCGACACACAAAAAGGGCACCAAGTAGAATGCAAGAATTGGGCTTAAGTAGAATTAAACCTTCACTTTCGGTTTTCTAAATTGTAAAGGGGTGAAAGAGGAATTTTCATTAGGGGTGAAAATTCATGCTCATACATTTTCCCCCACTTTAGCGAGCGCAAGTACTGATGAGTGCTTCGATAAAGTAGACTAGTAAGAAAGTAACAGAGTAAGAGATGTATAATTGAACTGACGAGGAAGCAAAGCGCAGTCTAGCAAACTCAGAAGTGTAGGAGAGGACTTCATAGTTTTGTGAAACTACAAAGTTGAAGTAAAAAGATGCCTCACAGGCTCACAGTCCTGCATGGGGGGTATCCTTCAAGAACTCTCACATGAAGGAAACCAGGAAAAGAACCTTACAACCCCATAGACTTATAAGGAAGGTATCCCCCAAGAAATCTCACATGAGGGAGATCGAGTAAAGTGCCTTACAGGCCTGCAGACTTGTAAGGAAGGTATCCCCTAAGAGCTCTCACATGAGGGAGACTGAGTAAAGGGGACTTTGAAGAGTTAGAGATGGCGAGATGTTAAACCGTAGATAGAACACATCAGGAAGCGGCCACGTAGGCCAGTGAATGGATAGTCATGCAAACCAACACTAAGTTGTAAGACTTTCAAAGGGGTCCGTTAGGAACCCTTCGAAAGGAAGGAGGGTCCACTCAAGGGATGTGTTGTTTGAAAGGTAAAGTCTAGTTAGGCTACCCTCAAGCTAGACGTAAAGATGCAAAGATGGTCTAGTCGGGCTGCGCTCAGAATAGATATCAAGGTGTGAAGTTGGTCTTAGTCGGGCTACCCTTGAGCTAGACGCCATAGAACTTTGTTGAATTTTTTTGAAGGGGTCCCTCGGGACCCGACATGAAAGGAAGGGGTCCACTCAAGGGACACATTATTCAAAAGCTACCATATTCCTTCTCGAATCGATTCATCACCAAGGAATCCTTTTGAAAGATGGTCAGTTCATCAAAGAATTCAAAAGGAAGGAGATGTGCTCCTACGAGGGGAAGAATAAGACCATTCCTGATTCAGAGGAGGGTTTCCAAGTCCTTTCTTTATGAACCCATGATGAAGGAAACATGTTCCGTCAAGGTTTCAAGTTGAGAATGCCATTCTAACAAAGAAGTGTGTGAAGGGTCTTTGAGAAAAGATTCGTTTGGCCACGAATGCATTTCTAAAGACCAAGTAATGTAGAAGAGGCATTGTCACACATGAAAGGGACAAATCAAGAAAATATGAGAGAAATGTAGAGGGAAAAGTAAATAAAACATATCACACACAAAGGGCACAGGGGGATCTAGTTTCGCGAGGTCAGATCTACCTTTATTTATATATATTAGGTAACCACGACGAGAGGTGAAAGATCATAAATCCCCAACCAGATCAAGAAGAATGCATTGAAGACAAAGTAAAAATAAAAAAATGGGTATACATGGAAGGAGGCCTAAATGCTCTTGACGCTTTGCATCATCCATAATTTACCGAAAGTCAATCACAAACATGGAATAATAGAGACACATATAGAAGAAGGTTTACAACACAAACACCACACCTGTATCCAAGCACCAATAGGGGTGACGAGGATCATCCAGACACATATAGCATGATTATGGGGGAACACATCACAACACACTCATTTATTCTAAAGATCAAGAAGAGGGTCTCCCCCTAACTTTGGTCAACCAAGAGGTCATCAACTTACCACTCTAGATCATCATAGGGGGAAGGATGGCAAGCCTGCACCGGTGTTATGTTAAGGGGAGGAGCTTCCAATCCTCTCGCAACAAGGGCCAAGGCAGAGAGATTTGTGAGGTCTCCATTGCTCAACTCTTGTGGGTCCAAGGTCAACAACCTCACAAAGATCATTGACAAGGTTAGAACTTCATCCATTGAATTAAACATGCACTTAATGAGAGTTCCATGTTTCACCTCAGTGGATGAAGGGGTTTGCACTCAAGGTTCATTGCTAGGCTCACTGAGGGACTCGGGAGTGGTGAAAAACTTGGGGGAGTCTGGGACTGGTTCTATTATTAGGATAGAACAAGTCAACTTGGGGCCACCTTTTGGAGAAGGTGGGTTCTTTTTATGTCCTCCATTGCTGGAGGGGCCACACTCTACCTTCTTCTTCATCAGAGGAGGTGAACTCCCCATAGATGAAACAAGGAGGGTTGAGGGAGAAGAGGAAAGAACCGTAGTGGACACAAGTGAAATGTTCACCATGTCCATAGGCTTTGGGAAAGGCAAGACATCCAGGATGAAAGTCAACAAGGGCGGCTCCACCGAAGGAGTGATGGACACTTGCACCCTTCCAAGCGCATGTGTGCTCACAATGGGAGCCGAAAGAGATTCAAAGACAAGAGGAATGAAAGAGGAAGACACAACAAGAGGTGTGATCTTCTCTTCCTCCTTCTTTTGTAAGGAGGCTTGGTCAACTAGGAGAGCTTTTCGTTGATGCTTATGCTCATGCACAAGGCAGTTTCTACGACTCTTTGAAATGGAAACTAGGATCTACGAAGGGATGAAAGTATTCTGTTTAGCCATGGGAGTGTCTTCCATAGCTATTTTTGGTGGAAAGACAAACTCCTGGATGGGAGAAGGAGGGGTATGTTCAGAAACATAGGGAGGAATAGACTCTAGCGCCTTAACAACAAGCCTCTTCCCTTTCACTGTTCTAGGAATATGAGTAGTAGGAGGGCATGAAGGCCGAGACAGAGAGGATTCTCCATGGGGGGCTTTCTATATTCCATACTGAATGGGCCTAGGCTCCATGGGTAAGACAAGAAGCTCAAACATAGGATGCTTGGCCTTTCACCAAGCGAGCACCATGGGATTCTCTTGCAAACGCGAGACAAAAGAAGATGGTACCACGACAGGATGGGGGGAAGCATCGGGTTGAACAATGGAAGAGGAAGAAGGAGGATCTCGAGACCGCTTCTTTTCTTCTCTTCTACATGACTTGGTGACATCACTATCATCTTTCAGACAAGCTCTATGCGAAACAACATAAGGTGATGAAAGATATCTCACTTTCGGCCTAGTGTGCCCCTTCTTATATTTTTAATATAGGCGGTGTAGGAGGTGCTTCCTCGGTGGGAGAGGACCAAGGGATGTAGACCAAAAGTAATCTAAGGTATAGCTGCCATGTGCAACTGATGGTCTATAACTGGTGTCATGGACAACGTGTACCGAACCTCCATGAACAAACTTCAGACACTTGTGTATAATCAAGGGAACTGCGTTCATAGCTACTAGCTAGGGGATACCTAGCTTCACTCTAAAGAGTTTAGAACTTGGGATGATGTCAAACTTAAGGCTTATAGATTTAGGTCCAACAAGGATTGATAGTACTCCCTATACGAGGTATGAAAAGTCTATCGTGTGTGTGGAAGGTGCTCTTAGGTGCATCATACCCATCCTTATGCAGGAAGTTAATCAACATGATCTCCTCAGTTATGATATTCACTTGCGATGTCGAATCAATTAGAACACCTGCTACAGTATTCCCATTTATCCTTGCAATAATGTAAAGAGGAGATGGATCTTTATTGAATCCCATCGACAGGTCCTGTGAAGTGAAGGTTATGCTCGTACCACTACTCACTATCTGCATAGAGGGAATAGGTTGATTTAGGAAAGAGGCCATCGCACACACAAAATAGTACTTCTATAGAGCCGCCTAAGGTTTATGAGATAAGGTGGTGACCCAATTAAGGTTTCATTACAAAATACTTTGGAACCTTCCAATTATGCCTACTAGGTGTTGCAAGTTGGGTTGCGAGGCAAGAGCCTCACAACACTCACACCTATAAAACTCCTAGAATACAAGGAAAGGAATGTTTAGTATCGCAAAACGGAACCAAAATGGTTCACGTCAGGTCCACCAAAAATGTAAGAGAGGGGGACCAACCACTACAAGGCCCCAGGTCACGAAAGGCCAAGAGCGGAAAGGATGCCCTAACTTACCTCAATTTAAAGGATAGTTAGGATAGGAGGGATGAGAATGATGAAGACTATGTGTCCTTTGATCACTCTGTAATCTCGAGAACTGAAGATAGACTAGACAAGTCACTTTCCAGAGTCAACTTTGCGTCTCAGGTAGCTCTTTGTTTCAGGATAAAAGCACAGTTTTGGGACGACAATGCAGTGCGTTGGCGTCTCTCAGGTGTGTTGGCATCTGTACGACCAAAAAACCAGAGAGACGAGGTTGGTATTTCAAAAAAGGACTAACGGTATAGTTTAGTATTTTCGGGAAGTAAAGAATAAGACTAAGAAAAGCGAAATATACATATGGATATGATAAAAGAAGTATATTATTGCAAGGGTGATGAAGATAATTTCGTAGAATAATCCTCTCGCCAGCTTGCTTCAAGATCTCTCCACTTGCACACAACAAAGAGGGAAAGTGTTGGGGCTGTTTAGGGGTCTACCTCAGTTGAACCCCCATTTTGGTGTTTCCACCTCCACAAACAACCAAGTTTGCAATGATAGAAATAACGACAAAGAAGGGAAATACAAGCTATGTATGCAAGAAACACTACAAAACAATATGTTCTTACTCAACCAAATATGATAGAGGAGATGAGAGGATCTTACCACCTCCGTCCAAAGCGCTCAAGGCTTGTGGAGGAGTGAATGAGAGGAATTCAAGCCTCTGTTGCCGTGGTGTTTGTCCTGCGTTCGCACTATCAGAGTGATGGAGTGGTAGATTGCTGCAATGGAGTGAAGAATTTTGCTACAAAGTTTAAAAGTGGGTGAATGGAAATGGAGAGAGTGCTCAAATCGATCTTTCCAAAACTTGAGAATGCATGAAATGGTCAAGAATATGAAGGAGAAGATGAAAAACGACCATATTCAAGTCGACTAGCCGAAGAGGGGCATTACACTTCGACCTCTAATTGAGAGTGTAACGTCTCTGTAGCCTCGAACCACAAGAATTTTCCAGGGATGGAAGTGCACTGTGCAAACATTTGTGCATCGCATGGGCATCCCTGATAGAAATGCCCCCACTGACACACAAAAAGGGCGCCAAGTGGAATGCAAGCAGTGGGCTTAAGTGGAATTAAACCTCTGCTTTTGGTTTTCTAAAGTGTAAAGGGGTGAAAGGGGAATTTACGTTAGGGCCCCTGTGCAAATTCACGCTCATACATGAACCTTATAGAATTAGGGTTTTACAAGGTCATTTTTCATTTTATGTGTTAATGGAAAAACCTTGACGTGTCAACGGGAAAAAACCTTACCGTGTTAGCGAAAAAAAAAACCTTGACGTGTCAGTGGGAAAACCTTGACGTGTTAACAAATTTTTTTTGAGTGTACATTATTTGCATGATCAGTCACCACATATCAACACATAATTATAAAATATAAATTTTAAATGAATTCATTTGATCCCTCAAAAGGTAATTCAAAACTAGGTTTTTATCAACATTTTGATAGGTGTAGAGGAGACTCCATTAGGTTTAAAACTAGTGGGGTTCTATCCAAGGTGGTTTGGTCAAAGCCTCTTGAATTAAAATCCTTTAAATGAAACCTTTCAAGGCTTAAATCATTATATTTTCTAAAAATATGCGATTTCAACAAAAAATAGGATGTCCCAAAAAGTGTAACCCATTATTGTGGCAACACCCATAGTTGAATGTAGAGTTATTCTACAGGAAAAATGCTAGATTGAGGCATAAATAGTTTTTTCACAAGTACACAAGTGCTACCATGCTATAGGAAAAGAGAAGAATGGAAGTGAATGTATTGTAATCTCATTTATTTGAATATAATAAATACTTGGCCTCTCTTCTTGGTGGAGTTTCTTTTCACGATATATTTTCCACATAAATCATGTGTTATGTGATGCCTTTTATGTTGTTGATTTGTGCCTCTTTACTGCTATTTTATGGTGATGTTATGCTTTATTTATTGTTGTTATAAGTTCACATAAGGTGGTATTATTAAGCATGTTATGTTGAATGGTTTTTAACATCATAAAGAAGATGAATCTAATCACGATAATTCCATATTAAGGTCACTCAATTTTAGATTTGCATATAAGTTTTAGATTTTCATATTGTAGTAGTCCAAGCCTTGTATCTCATCCATTGAATTTAGACTTGATTATTTGGATAGAGATTGAAATTTACCAACAAAGTGGATCTTGTAATGGTTTTCCTTCTTAAGATTTTCTCCTTGGAAAATTTGGCAATATGGTCATGGCTAAGTTGGAGGAAGAGTTGGGGGGAGGGCCCTAGCTCGGTTGGCTAAACCTTTCCTATCGCAAGAGGTTGGTCAAGAGGTATAGTCCTGCTCACCCCCGTGGTACTAGAGGGCATGTCATGCCAACACCACCGATCACTTTAAAAAGTTTACTAGGTGCACTATAGTTTATAGGGGATCATGCTACCCGATTCCTACATAGTCAAAAAAAAATTTGGAGGAAGGGTCAAGAGGAGTGAAAAGGAAGGAAGTCACATGCATGGTGCATGATGCATCAATAAATTCAATCCTATTTGATTTGCAACTTCAAGAGGAGTTAGAAATATGGTGGCATGAAATGTGTGTTTGACACCCATTGTTATAACATGGGGAAGGTGATTATATTAGTTCGCATGGATCATATGAATAAAACAATACAAGGGGAGAGTGAATTCTCAATCCTTTTTTTTTTCTACAAGAACTCTATATTTTGCTTATCATAGGTGCATGAACCATGTTTTGTCTTATTAGAGCTTCTCAATTTGTGGCTCTTGTTTGTGGTTTCCTTGCCTTTATGATGCAGGTTGAAGAATTATTGATTTATCAAGAAGAGTGTTTAGATGTTTACCCATTTGTATGTTAGGTATTAATATATGTTCAAACTTGGTAATTTAAGACTACGTTTTTGTAAAATATCTCCTTTTATAAGGATGTTGTTTCAAAGGTAGGGTATATACATAAATGAGCTAGATATGCTATCTTTAAAAAATTCATTGATTTATATTTATTAGATAAATTGAAATATTGAGTTTAAGTTAATTATTCATAATGCATTAGATGGTAGGCTTAGCATTATATTGATTTTATTAATATTAGTATGCATGTTGCATTGACAAATAAACATTGCTAGGCAATTGTTTGTTATTATATTATGTGTCATAGGAGTTTGAAGAAGTTTCAATCATTTTGAATTTTTATTTATTAATATTAGAGTTCAATTTTAGTTCTTTGTACAAGAGATGGTAATACTAGAAATTGCACATTTTTTGGGAGGGTAAAAAATAGCACCCACAATAGTGGGTTACACTTTTTGGCCAAACTTGACATTGAAAGCAACATTTTGAGAAAAATCTTCACTTTTCGACACCTATAGTAGGTAAATTGTTAGGAATTTGAAGATGATCCAAACTAGTGATTTGTGAGATTTTTTCTGTAGATTTTAAATGTATTTTGTTTAAAAAAATTGAAATTAAATTGTAATTTTTTTTGCATCTCCTTTCATAACTAGTTTTTAATAGTAAACAACATTTTTAAAAAGTGATGTATACTTTCAATCGCATAACTTTTTTTCTACAAAGGATTAAATTATGATTCTTTTGAATTTAGGTTGGTAACACTAATATCTAGTTCTTCCATTTTGTTCCATAATGTTTTGTTGATTTTTTTTTTTAATTAAGTTTGAAAGTCAAACCAATTACAATTTAGACATAGGCGCACTTTCAATCGCATAATTTTTTTTTATATTTATTGAAATTCTTTTTTTTGAACGAGGACATAAATATTGGTGCATATATATTTTTCCAATTTTTTTCAGTAATATACTATTTTTCCACAATAGTTTTCACCAAACTTGATGTTCGGTGAAAAACCTATGTTCAATAAAACTAAAATATATAATACAAATTAAAAGAAAAATATATCAAATTTATAGTTGTTAGGAAGCTTGTTTCAACGACTACAGTTCTCCAACTTGATTCATCTATTTGACTCCATTTGCACCTCCAAATCAAGCTTTGAAAGTCAAAAAATGCATTAATTTCGTAATTAAAGGAGCAAAGTAAAAAAATAGGGGGGGTTCATTAGAACCCCTAAAAGGCTGCTAAAATCTTCCCCAAACTAGCTATTTTTGGTAAAAAAATGTTATATTGACAACTTTTTAGCTTTCCTAGTTTTTTTTTTTCTAATTTTAATATTAACAGTTAAGTGTAGTTTTAACCTTTTTTTTTCTAAGTTTTTCAAAATGCATGTAGTGCATGTAATACATGTTAATCAGTTTTCAGATTTTTTTTAATATTAGTAGTTAAGTTTAGTTTTAACTTTTTTTCTTTTTCTATGTTTATCTCTTAATCAGTTTATCAAATGCATGTAATGCATGTTAATCAATTCTTGAATTTTTTTTAAAATATTAGCAGTTAAGTTTAGTTTTAGCTTTTTTTTTTCTAAGTTTTTAAAAATGTATGTTAATCAGTTTTTAATTTTAGGATTAAAATTATAGATTTTCAAAAAATAAATCATTATTTAAGTAAGAGAAACTCGGAGGAATTGTGAAGGATATTTTAGTTTTAGAAGATAAGTTTTGGAGAAGAGAAATATAAAAATTGTGAAAGATATTTTTGTTCTAAAAAATTGTTAAATGATATTTTACAAATAAGAAGATGGGGAACAAAAAGACAAGAAAAAGTAAGATTGCACAAAAGTATTCAGAACAGGAATAAAGAATAAGTAAAAAAACCTTGCAAAGTTATTATAGATATAAACAAGGTATGTCAAATTTGAGCCTCTCTTAACATTATTCCTTTCATTTCCCTTTAACATTCCATTTTCTATTGCTATTGAAGAATTATGTAGTAGAGAGTAATTTAAATTTAATATCAAAGTTCTCACCAACTAAATCTACATTCATATATCCTTTAAGTTCATTTGAGAAACCTAGGCCACTAAACCCTATTTGATTCTTTTGCCCTTCAAGATTTTTGCATTGATGATAATGATAAACATGAAAATAAAATGAGGGAGACAATGGAATCTATAATCATCTAAACAATTAGATTAATTAGGTATTTAAAAGGTACTAGATGGTCAAGGCAAGGTTCTATAGGTTAAATCATCTTTTGGAGGCCTTATTCTAGAGGTAAACAAGAAACTAAAAGAAAAACTGCATACTGCATCTCATAAGAATCATTTTGAATGATATTAACTTGGCTTGATGCCAAAAATTGTTTGCCAATGAAAAATTCTAGCTTGAACTTCACTTTAACAAAGAAAACCATAGGTCTTGCAAAATTAATGTCACTTGATGAGTTGCATCAACTCTATATTACTATATGTGACAACATTCATCAATTAAAAATTTAAAAGAAAAAAAAAGCTAGAAATTGTTTTAACAAACTTACATAATGTTGTCATAAGGCAAACCATATGGCTCCTATGGAGCCAAATGAATAGAAGATTGATTCCCAACTAAACTTCTAGATCAATAATGGAGAGAAGCCCAAGCCTGTTACCGAACCAAGGTACATTCCACTATATACTAGTGCCAATGATCTACTTCTTTCTTTTACATGGATCCACTTTGAAAGCATGTTATTCATAGAAGGCATATCAACACCCTGCAGAGGAGCACTGCGGTCAGATTGTAAAAAAAAAGGTCTTTGAGGTATCATTTAGTTGAAAGTGATGAAAATTATGTGTGCACAAAAACATGCAAAGAAGAATCCTTTTGGCACTTAATAGTAGCACAAAAATCATTAGTAGATCAATTAATTGTTAATTGATTCCATACTGACATTTTATGGTAGTAAAGCTAGTTTCAAGAGCAGTATACAACACTTAAGTCTTGAGTAACAACAATAAGTAGAATTCTTCCTATCACATCACTAGTTTTTGTGGCAATTAGTTTCTGATTTGGACCTCAATACACATCCGAGACAAAAGAAGATGTCTAAAATAAGAGTCATTATATTTTCATAGTCCATACTTTCTTACAAGGTTTCAGGATTTAACTTTGTCAAGATTTTTAACATTTAAACTTTTGATACAATTAAATCCAGAAAAATCGTAAGCATGTCTTAAATAGTTGTCCCAAAAAATCCCATCTATAGGACAATCTACAGTGTATAAAAAATTAACAAGTACAAATAATGTAAGAGAGTGAGCTAAGGGAACATTTAACTCAGTTCTAGTCCCAAAGTAAATAATGAAAATTGTTAAATCAACAGTAATATGAAAATAAGTAGACACTATTTTTAGTAAAATAACTATGAAACTATTAGACATATAACTATAATCTCCAATAAATATATGATTTCCCCAAACCTATTAAAGACTTCTACAAAGATGGAACTCTAAAGCTTAGTACTAGTCAATGCCATATAAATGTTTTATTTGAGTGCTGAAGAGGTATCACAAATGGATGATGATGATTTGAAATTTAAAGCTAAATAATAATACTAGTGTCTACAAATGACCAAAATAGGTGAATGCAACTTAACGTACTGTCAACAATAATAGGAAAAGAAAGGAGTGTCTAAGTCATATTGCATAAGGGAAATTGAGTTATCAATGTTTGTGTAAGTGTTGTCTAGGGAATGGTCTCAACTAACACGATCTGCTGGAGTTATCCTCTTGTGCTAGTAATTATAGAATACTATCAATTCTCTTGCCATCCAAGGTCAAATATTGTGCTGAACGTTGCATCACATGCAGGTTTAGATTTCAATAATCCAATATTGTGCTTAAATCAAGTCCTTTTGTGTCTCAGTTGTACTAAGTGCTACTGCTAATTTAGAACATTCCAGTTTGCTTTACTTTTGGCTCATATCAAATAAATATTTTTTATTGTTTGAGACCAATCTATATGTGTATTCTGTTAGAGAAAACTTTGGTGATGAGGTGCTCATTTGCATTCCAAATCTTGTAGTTTTTTTGTCAAGCAATGCTCTAGGAGGCAATTTGTACTACCTCCTACTTTAGGAGCTTGAGAGGAGCTATGGGACTTTATATTGACAACTATGAACAAATATTCGATAAACTATCAACAAATAATAATCAGAATAATGATTTAGCATTGAGTTAATTTAATGTATTATTAGGGGTTTAATGAAGATATGTTAGCAAGTAAGAGTTAATGAGTCAGTTGTAGGAGGGCAGCCGACTGACTTGCAACAAAGTCAATATATATGTCCATATATTATAGATTTTGGTCTGTGTAAGTATATAATATTTATGTGACATCAATACACTTTGCCAATAGAATATTTCAGTCTCCAATGTTATATCAATCTATCAGTCAATATATTGACATTAACATTAAGCATGATTCTCAGCACCACAGTTATAATAAACTCCATGGAATTTCTGAATTTTCTCAGATGTAAATATAAGGTAACTTGCACATCTTACAGACAAAAATTGAAAATATATCTTTACCCAACTTAATTTGAGTTAAAAATGTTATATTATCATTATGTCTACCACTAGAACAATGTTCAAACCATAGAATATACCACCATTTTGATGGATATGTATTTTGATTTGATGACTTCCTAAGGTTGCAGGGAAGAATATATGTACCTAATCAAGATTATCTTAGTGTAGCAACTTACATCAATAAGCATGTAATACATCATATTTTGGGTATTTATAGTCAAGAAGATAATGCCAAATCAAAGGCCATTATACTGTTGGTTGGAAATGAATGAAGATTTCATAACTTTTATTATAATCCTTTCTCCTTGGTCAACCCTAAAAAATGTGCATATTAGGAGAGATTGGTCAATCCTTTCTCCTAAAATGTTCATGTAGAGCTAGTTTCCTTTTAAACCACAAATCAAAGTGTGTAATACAAAGAATATGTGAATATTGCTAATTAGTAGGAGAGATTAGAATTAATGCATTGAATTTACTTGAATATAAGGGAATAACAACATATTGCACAAATATGTATTTAGTGAATCCTAAGTAGGAAGGGTTTTCATTTGTATTTAGTGAATCCTAAGTTATTTGACATGTTTTTGTATAGGGGATCAACATACAAAAACTAAAGTAGAAGTCAAGCCAAATTTAGATCTTGGAGCAAATAAGGCTGAAGAACACATAGTTGATGTTAGGGAGGAGGCCCAGGTGCAAAGAATGGATGTTGGAGAGGGGTCAAGATCGCTTCCGAATACCATTGTGGAAGAGCATATGAATTTAGCTAAAGAGGTGAGGAGAAAAATTTCTTCTAGAAATTTAGATCATTTATTTCAAATGGATATGCAGGAAAAATTGAAGTTTTATACTGAACAACCTAGACGTACTACTAAGAGGTCAATGAACAAAATTACAGAGCAAATAATTTCTCATTTCAATAAACTTGATACACTGGATCAAACCCAACTATTGTCATTTGTATTTCTTAATAATGAGCTACAAGAGCCATTACAATTGTTGGGTGTAGATACAAGTACAAAAAAGAGGAAAGATTCCCACCTACAAAAAGACATTGTTGAAAATTAAAAAAAAGGTTTGGGTTCCATTGGGGAACAATCTCAATCATAAGATAAGGCAATTTCAAGAAGAGTCGTGTTGACATCGATTTTAAGTGAAAAAATGGCCAAAGAAAGACAAATCTCTTCACTTTCATCCGAGATTAATTTCAGCAGAAAGACACTGACACAATATTTCAAAAAGAGAAAGGTTCTAGATGATAGTAACTCAGAAGGAAATTGGGAAATTATGTGTAGAGCTCCTCAATCTGACAGGATTCAAGATGTTTTTAGGAACTTGATAGCAAGCTTTTGGAACGATCATACTCGTCCTTCATCAAATAGAAGAGATGTTATCAGGCACAAGATTGGGCCCAATAATAATGAATTAAATAGAAAACATTGGTTAGACATAACAAAAAATGAGATGTATGTGTTGTTTTGTAATTCAAGTCCACATATAAAGATTGGGCAAACAATGTTTGAAAGGTTAAAGCCATACTATGTGAAGACAAACAAGGTTTTTGAATTTTTTTGTTGTCGCCATCATATTAAACTTGATCTCTACTATCAAATGTTTCAAAAGATCAAAGAAGAAAGTGATGGTTTTTAGAATGCACCTCCTAGATGGGCAAGTCAGTTCATAAAATCCATCGAATGTGATAAATCAAATGATGATAATGGATCCAGTCAAATTAGTTGCATAAAACGAGTCTGTGAAACATGTGGAAATTTGGCTAAAATTCCTTTGAGAGACGAAGATACCAACCTGACAATGTTGGTAAATTGCAAGAGTTACAAGTAAATCAAGTTTCATACCAAAAGTGGCAAATAATCAACAAGGTTAGATTATGTAAAAGAAGAGATATTAATAGGAAAATTTATGAAAAAGTTTCGTAAATTGATACAACCATACATACAACATTCTTTCTTTTATAAATGGCAAGCACAATAGTTTCAGACATTAAGAGATACTTTCCCACTTGGAACAGTGCTATCAATAGTTGAATTTGCAGAGAATTACTCTTTTGTACATCAAAAAAAGATTCAATCACAATACTATTTTTTAGAGAAGATCACTATTATGGTGCAAGTGTGTTATCGACATGCACAAGTGGATTTGGATGGTGTTGATAGTTCATCCAAGGCATGAGTCATTAAGAAATAATATCACTTCTATATTAGTGACGACAAAGAGCATGACACACTATTTGTACAACATTGCTTCAAGAAGTTTTTTGAATATTTGGCAATCAGGGGTGTCAAAATTGAAAATCATTTTGTATGGTCAGATGGATGTGCTTCACAATTGAAATTGTCAAGGCCATTTTATGCACTATGTAGATATCATCGAAATGACAACATACCACATGTTTGGAGCTTTTTTTAGAGTGGGCATGAAAAGGGTGAACATGATGGTGTTGGAGCTTGCATCAAATGTACTCTAAGAACACATCAAATGAATTATGAGGGAGATCGCATAAAAGATGCACATGATGTTGTTGAATGGTGTTAGAAACACTTTGCATCAAATGAAGTCGACACATCTTCAACAACCAACTGATACATTCCACATAGAGTGTTTTGGGAGATATCAGGTATGTTTTTGTTTGAATTTAAATCTTTAAATATACATATATGTGTACATTCAAGTTTTTTTATTTTAGTTTGAATATATTTATATTGATTATTATTTTTTAATGCAAAATTATGTTTTGTAGGTGTGGATAGAAGATCAATGCATGTATGCAAGAGGGTAGAGAAAACAAGATCTTTGCATTCTGTCATGAGTACAGATAGTTTCTCATGGACATTGCACACTAGGGATTACTCATGTTTTTGTTATGACTGTATTTTAGAAAACTATGATGAATGCAACAACTAACAAGGATATGTTAGTGGATTGAATTTGGTGCCACTAGATGTTAGTGACACATACAATGAAGATGAAGATGAGGGCTTTGAAGACATTCCTTTGATATCTATTGATTATGACCATATTTCAAGATTGATTAGAAAAAGTATGCACATTTATATATATTTATATTGTGCATGTACGAGCTTGTGTAAATTTGTAACTTAATCATTTATTAAATTTTATTTGGCTACTTTTTAAAGTAAATTTATGTATGTACTTAAATGATAGTGGAATTCTATATTTTTTTACAAATTTTCCATGTAAATTTGGTGCAAGAGATGTTTTTGCAGTTATAGCAGAGCCTGAAAACATAGAAGGTGTTAGTTATTATCTATTGTGTTGCACAAGAGAGAGGCAAAAGCTAGCAGAATCAGAAACAAGCAATTGAATGTCGTTCCCCACAGGTCTGACTAAATAAATAGATGCTCTTGCATGATTTATCTATTGAATGTATTTTGAATTTTTTTTTACTCGTATTGACCTTGTAAATGTTATGCCTTACTTTGGAATGCTAGTTCCCATAGGTTCAGTTGTAATGCAAGGGACATATCTCAAACAAGTCAAAATTATTTAGGATGGGATTTATTTCATTGATTATCAACCCAAGAACAAGTTATATCAATATAGCCACCTAGTAATTGATACTGCCCTATCTCTTCAACCAATTCTATATGAACGTGGATGTCGTAAGTGGAAACTAAATAGTGATGATCATAAGAGAATATTACATGTTATTGAAGAGCGAGATGAACCACTTGAATTGGTTTGAATAACATGAGTGGACTTGAATTGTATAGTAAAGTGAGACTAGATTATGGAGTGGAATTGTTAAACATACTATACTGGCAAATCATGATGTGAAAATGTAGCTATTATCTTCTCTTCCTGGAAAAAGATATTTTTAATTTTACATAGGAGTTTTTGATTTTTATGAAGGTTTGATACATTGTTTTGGAAAACTCCTTGAAGTATTCCTCTAATGTTTCTCTATATATCATCATTGTCATATTGTAGTTTTATGAGATTATTTTAGCTCAGATTATTTGAAATGGAATAACATGAGAGCATACTTAGTGAAGAGATGCTTTGTTATGCTACCATATGATATGCTATAAAATGCCCTCCTTGTGTAATAAATTTAAGTGAATGAATATATATCTATCATGATATGTGAGAGGGTGCAAGTGGTGTATGCAACCAATTCCTCAAAAAATAGAGTAATTTTTATAAAAGATGTCAACAACTCAATAACCATCTTTCACTCCAAGACAAGTCTAAGCAAGCTAAACTTGGATATGAAAAATACATAATAACTTGATAAAATAAAATAAACCCTGCATCAATAATACCATTTCTAATTCTATGACCTATGTTATTAGATAAGCAATTGGCTAAGTATGAACCCTGCATCTTGCTCTCTGTTGGAACTTACCATTTAATTTGAATTCTAATGTCTGATTATCTGGCCTTGGTGATAGGATGACTTCGTAGTTTTATGAGATAAACTTAAGTCTTTACCCTGGCAAGTATATGAATTTTAGGTTTTGTGTCGTAATGCACATCATGGAATTGAAAGTAATTTTAAAATGAAATCTGTTGAGTGAATAACTACCTTTTTGACATAGCAAATGGTGAGTTCTGGGGTTTAACTGTGAGCATTATATATAGGATTTACAGACGCCCCAATACCATGATAGCCGTGAATAACAAATAACATGTGAGGCATTGAGTTAAAGTTGGTATTGGCATTAATGGGTAGATGGGGTCCGTGACTTTTGACAGTGGTAAAGCATGTTGTAATTAGTATCTCGAATAAAGTAAAACTTGTATTGGAAGCCACTTTATTCCTCTGAAAGCCTATACAATGCTTCATCTGGTTTGCTGCTGATTTTGGGGATGCCAAACTCTGCTAGGTTCCATTCTATGAGCCCACATTGCAGGTATGATCAAAACTTTTCAGCAGGTGAATTCATTTGAAGTTATTTTGTTTAGATTTAGATTATATGTTTGTTCGTTATTAAGATTTAAGTCTTGTTGGGGGAGACTAGACTTCGTGACTTCTTATCTGCAACGGGATGTTTTAGCAAATCGAGCTAGACCCCTTCCTCATAAAATCCTTCCATATTATTGTCAGTAGGTATGTTTCATTCTTTGAGACTAGGGATGACATTGTATTCATTGATCTTTGATTGTGGAGTTGTTGGCAAGATCACCCATGGTTTTGAATGTGAATGGACTATTAGCATAATTTGAATCGAAATCAGATTAAGATGCAGCGAAAAGAGTGTTACAATGTATCATTTTGAAATAATAATAGTATAAATAAATATTACAAATTAAAGATTGTAATAGATTTATATATAAGAATGTGAGATTTAAAAAAAAAAAATTATGTTCAAAGCTTCAAATTAATGTATTATTTAACATAAAAAATATTTTCATACACTTTCAAATTTCGAATTTTATTTGATTTTTAAAGAGAAATCAATCACAAAATGACTTGAATAACCTCCTATTCAATTTATAGGCATGAAACCAACAATAAGAGATAGAGTTTGTTGAGAGCTTCCCAACCACTTTGCATCAACATTTAGTACACTAAAAACATATTGCATGCATCATGTGAGTTCAAATATGTAATACTTTTATAATATTGAAGGTGTTTTACAAGACCTTAAAAAATATTAAAGTGCATTCACCTAATAAGCCAAATTGACCATTAGACCCTCAATAAGCTACTCATCTTAAATGCTTTGCAATTGCACATAGACATCCCGTTAAGAAAATATTATACTCTTATAAAATATTTATGCAAAGTGTACAACACTTTTTCAACACTTTCTTGTTAAAAGAAATGATTTCTTCTAAGTGAGATAAATATGAAATGGTTGAAATTATGGAGTCAAGTATTTATTTGGTCTTTGAAGAAATTTATTCTTAATATATTTGGAACTATTGTTGACTATATTTGCTAAAAAGTCAATATGTTTAAAAATGTGAGAAAAATGGGTGTGGGTTTTTAAAGCCTAAGGTTGGTTAATATCATTATGTTTTGACTAGATATTATTTTTGAAGAAGCGACATGCATTATTTTTTTTAAGCATTTAATGTTCAAAGGAGGTTTATTTTTCAATACATGATTGAAGTGATTTTTTAATTTTGTTTGATCATTATATTAGTTTTGATTTGTTCGACGATTATAGTGAATGGGAAAAATAATTTGAATTTTTTTGTTTGTTTAATTTGAAGTATTTATAGGGGTTGGGACCCTAGCTCGGTTGGCTAAATCTTTCCTGTTGCAGGAGGTTGGTCACGGGGTCTAGTCTCCTCCACCCCCGTGGTACCAGAGGGCGTGTCACACTAGTGCCGCCGGTCACGTTAAAAAGTTTACCAGGCACACTGCAATTTATAGGGGGTCGTGCTACCCGACTTGCAGTCTAATAAAAAAAAAATTAATTTGTTTTTGAAGTATTTATAATTGATGACTTAAAATTTGTTAATTGCTGAAAAGAAATGCCATTCGAAGAATGTTATGCCATTACAACACATGAAATCTTTAGTTTGATAATGATTTTTAGATATATGATGTGATGAATTTATTTTATTTACATCAACCTTTGATTTTGAATCACCATATGTATTTTGAAAGTTGTAAGCGAAGATCATAGATACAATTTATAAATCTCATATTCTTTATTGCCCCCTTTATATTTGACATAAACATAGATAAAATAGGCCACCAATAGAATTAAAAAATATATGATATTATATCGTTTAGCTTTAATTTTAAAATGACCTCTTCAATCTCTTTATTATAGTTATTTGATTTTATATGTATTTTTATCTTATAGAATCATTTTTTAAAAAGTCTACACTTGATTAAATCACTTATAAAACAACTATAATGTCTTTTAATTATAAATTAATGAATTTTCAGGTTAATTCTTAAACCTTCTTCTTAAAATAAAATTTATAACCAACTTAAAATATCTAAGAGATCTTCCTTTGTTTAAATTTGAAAATTTAAAAATATCAACTTTTAGGTTTCTCTCCAAACGGTCTATTTCAAGAAATGTAGAGCTTGTAAGTTTAAATATTGTAGTGGTTCGATTTTTGTAAGTCCACTTCTTGGAATACAATTCATCTCTGTTTACTATTTATTCGGTTTACTGGTATGTATTTTGTTAAGGTTTTAAAGAGCATTTAGGAATGTTGGTTGTTATTTTTAATGATATACTATTTTTTGTGATTGGTATGGAGAAGGAGCTTCAACATATGGTCAAAATTAGGAAAATATTGTTAGTGTAACGTACACCATTATTGCAGCCCAATCCTCAACCTATGTAATGGTTTTGACAACCTTTACTCCCTCTTTGCATCAACCTATGCATGTTTCTTACTCCCACAATGAGGTTGAAATTAGTGCATTGTTGGAAGTTATTTAATTATTTGTCTATTGTTAGACTATGAGAGAAGTGTGTGGAATGTATACTGTTGTAGAAATAGTAGTGAGAAGAATATATATTGTGAGCTGTTGTAGATATAGAAATAGCTGCAGATATATTTGTATGAGACTTATTGATTCTGGATTTAATACAAAGAGCTATCCCCTACTCAAAGTGGATGTAGCCATTTGGTGAACCACGTTAAAAAAATTTGTTGTTCCCTTTTGAATGGATTCTATATTTTGTTCATGTGTTTGATTATTTGCTTTTGTTTGTATTGTTCTTTCTTCTCTCAACAATTGGTATAAGAGCCTAGTGAAGAAGCTCGGTGTTGAAACAGTGTTTTGAAAATTGGTGAAGAATTTCTAGAAGTATGGATGATGCAGACAAAAGGAAGATTGAGAAGTTCATAGGCCAGAACTTCGGATTGTGGAATTGTTCAGATGGAATCGTTGTCGATTAAGCGGGATCTCTCAAACACACTGGTAGGGAAATCCAAAGGGAAATGTTCTCTATCAATTGAGAAGATAATGCAAGAGCTTTGGGATAAAATTTCTTCAATGTACGAGATGGCTTTGGCATCGAACATGGTATTCATCTTGAAGAAATTATATAATTTGAAAATGAGAGAAGGTGGGATCATGTCGAATCACCTCAATAAAATCAATACTTTGGTCACCCAATTGATTTCAGTGGCTATCAATTTAGATGATGAGATTATGACAATCTTGTTATTATGTTCTTTACCGAACAATTGGGAAGGAGTGGTGATGGCAGTTGGCACTTTGGTGGCTGCCAAAAGTAAATTAAAACTTGATGATGTTGCAGCCACACTTCTCCGTGAAGACATGAGGAGAAAGAATCAAGAGCCCTCATCCAGTGATGCCTTAAATGTTGTAAGTACTGACAATAGAGGAAGGGATCAAAATATAGGCAAAAATAACGACAAAGGAAGATCGAAGTCCAAGGGAAGAAGTGGAGAATGTTGGTTTTGTGGCAAGCAAGGTCACATTAAAAAGAACTATTGGAACTACAAAAAGGTACAAGAAAAGGTGATCAATAATGAAGCCAACACAACATACCAAGAAGATGCAGGTGTTTTTATTTTAACTGAAGAAGAAATTCTAGCTAATGGTTGGGTGCTTAATTCAGGTTCATTGTTTCATGTCACTCCATGCAAGGAGTATTTCAAAAATCTACAAATGGGTGACTTTGATAAGGTTTATCTTGGTAACAATGAATCTTGTGATGTTGTTGGAAAAGGGGATACTTCATTAAAATTGAAAAATGGATACACTTGGTTGTTACGTGATGTTAGATATGTTCCCCAACTCAAACAAAATATAATCTTGATTGGACAATTGGGTTCTCAAGTTTGTGAAATTAGTTTTGAATCTAATAGATGCAAAGTTAAAAAGGAGGCCTTGGTAATTTCTAGGGTCAACAAATTAGGCACCTTGTATGTAATAGAGAGTCATGTTGAAGTGGGATTTGTTCATCCTACTTCAGATTTGTCATTGTGTGAAATATGGACTGCCCAAAAAAGTTTTTTTGATCAATTAGATGTTGAAACTGATTTTGTTCTTAATGATTTTCTTAGTATGCTTGATAGCGAAAGTTTTTGTGATCAGTTAGATTATAGTGAGTATATTGATGCCAAAGAACCTGGGGAAACTGAAATTGATGGTAATTCTCAATTGGGACAAAGTGTAGGTTGTGATACTTCAGATTCTTTGAATGTCATTGGATGGGGTCCGACAGATGCTTTGACAAAGATTGTTCCAAGGGAGAAGTTTGAGTTCTGTAGGACTTCTCTTGGCATTGTCATGTTCTGATAATAAGCTTGGAGTGGGGGATATCTTGGTGTAGCTCTTACAGCTCAGATTGGACTGGAAGTGGGAGATTTTTAGTGTAACGTACACCATTATTGCAACCCAATCCTTAACCTATGTAACGATTCTCACAACCACTACTCCCTCTCTTTGCATCAACCTATCATGTTTCTTACTCCCATGATGAGGTTGAAATCAATGCATTATTGGAGGTTATTTAATTAACTGTCTATCATTAGACTGTGAGGGAAGTGTGTGGAATGTATACTACTGTAGGAACAACAATGAGAAGAATATATATTGTGAGATGCTATAGATATAGAAATAGTTGCAGATATATTTGTATGAGAATTATTGATTCTGGATTTAATATAGAGAGATATCCTTGCTCAAAGTGGATGTAGCCATTTGGTGAACCATGTTAACAAAAATTTTTGTTCCCTTTTGCATCAATTCTATATTTTGTTTATGTGTTTGATTATTTTCTTTTGTTTGTATTGTTCTTTCTTCTCTCAACAAATATTAAGGAATGCAAAGAGAATTGGAAGCAACTTTGAAAGGTCAAAGGTAGTTCTATTTATTTGATTTTGTTGTTTTATTTATGGAATGAATAATGAGGTAGGTCAAATTAATGATAGCCTTGCAACTCTAAAATTGAGATGGCCAAAATACCCGTCACAACAGTACCAAATTCTAAACCCAATTTATCCCTTTCTTCACTGTCATATCATAGGCAACTTGGAAAGTAAAGCTTGTTCATTAATGGCATCAACCAAGTGCTGTTGAATAACTGAATCAATCCTTTTGCATGACCAATACCATTTTCCCCAAAAATCTTAGTTAAATGTTTGGGCTATGTGTTCATTATGGTGTGGCCCAATACCAATACCATCAACGATGTTCTAAAAAATTGAGATGGTTGGAATTCATTCTTTTTTTAAGAGAAAAACTAGAAATAATTTCTTTTGAATGACATATAAACATAATCAGTAAGAAGCTAAAAAGAATCCACAAGCAAACGATGACTATCTAAAGGCCGATCTCCGTATCCATTGCTTTTGGAGAAACTATTGCTTCTGGATCGACTGAATGCCCTCTACTTTCTTAACCATTGAAGACTTTCCACTCAATAACAAAACATCCAAATATGAATTAAAAATACACTTTAAGCTAATAAATCACCCCTTCCACCCCCATTACAACATCTCAATTTCCAGGACTGACATAGAATTTGCTGCACAGAGGATTCAATCTAAAGCAATTTTGATCAAATCTTCAATATCAAGGTTTAGTTTTCTTCCTTATTTAGGTTTTCTACCCTTGATTCCATAGTCTTAATGCACAATCTAGTTTTCTTCCTTATTTTTATTTTCAATCTTCATATATGAATTTGTAATGGTTCTAATGAATTAAGAGTCCCTATTTCTGCACCACAATTCTTGCTTTGTTTTTGCATTAAAGTTTTTGCTATTTTTTTCTCTCTTTGTTTCTCTATCACATTTTTTAACCTTTTTTTGCTGTTACTTTATCAAAAAAAATTCTATACTACAATCCACTCCACACAAATATAAATTTCTTATGCATTTTATATAATTTAAATATTTTTAATTGGTGAGTCTGAGAGCTCAAGTAAATCTATTATTGATAAAACATGGTCAATTTGTAAACCATGTTCCATTTTCAAAATAGTAGAATAACATGAATATGACCACTATTTATCATATTAAATCATAAAAATATCTAGTCTTATACATTTTAGTCTAACCAAAGTAATTTTCTATCATATTTCCTTACTCTTCCCAGCTATCTTTTTATTCTAATTTTCCTTCTAACTGCGTTGTCCTTCCTACCATCTTCTAATTTTTCTTCCAAAGAGCAAATTTTTTTTTTTAATTTGTGAGTGGCTAATATTCCTCAAAATTCTCCAATTAAATGTTAATTTGGACATGACATTCACCCCTTAAATCTAATAACGATTCCCATGTCCCAAAGATGTGTGCTTTGTGATGTTCTCCCTAGGCTAGATAAATCCAATATCATGGTTATTATCATTATGGTTGGGTATCTTTCCACATTCAATATTTAACACTCTAATGTTGTATAAGACTACCATGGTTTTAATGTTAATGATTTGAACTTTAATGTTTCTAGATATCACATAAATGTCTTAATTTCTATTTTTCAAACATTTATTATTGATATAGTTTAACAATCTTAAACAAAATTTATTTGCAAAATTTAAAATTTAAAATAGAGATTGAAAACTATATACTTACTCTAAAAACCTTGTAAATGAACTACAATTAGAAACTAAACATTTTATATGCTTAAAGTACTTTATTTTATTTTTATTTTTTATTAAGATGGTTAATAATAGTTAAATTTAGCGAGAGTCATTTTAACTTTCGACTTAATATTAGTAATTATTTTCTTGATTTTATCATACAAATAATTAAGTTTAAGTTCATTTATTATGCAATGCAATTAGTTGTTAGCATTTTTTATTATTCTATTTTAGTCCTTTAATTTTCTTTTTTGTGGGCCTAACTTAGGTTTCATCACCCAATGGCATCCTAGAAACCTTGTGTTACAATGAGGTATATAAATTAGAGAATGAAATGAATCTCCATTTGAGGTATATCTTTTATTAGGCTAAGGTTACAAGAAATTTAATATCTTTCAAAGTGATGATAGAGTGAGTTATGCTCTTGCACCAAGTCTAGATATATTTTAGAATGATGAGGATATCATTTAATTCATGGGGATCTACTATAATATCCCTATAGAAGATCACAAGAAATGATTTTAAATTGATAGAAACTTCTATGAGACATGAATCATTGAGGAAATTGACCTACTACCAACATCTTTGTAATGAAAGTGTTAGTCAATAATTCTAGTTGAAGACATACATGAGCTTAATATTTGGCCTCTAGATAATTCAAATATCACTTACATTGCAACCACCTTGGGACCCACAAAATAGGAAACTATCAATTCTATCCTCTAAATTTATACTAACATCTTTTCCTGGTCATATGTAGATATCCTTGGCTTTTATCTACCTCTAGTAATTCATCACCTTATGGTACATCTTGATGCTAAACTAGTCAAACAAAATCTTAGGAATATCCATACCCAAATTACTCTCTTGATCAAAGAAAACTAGATAGAAACTACTAGAGGTATGTTTCTTATAACTCATTGACTATCTATAGTGGATTGACAACATTATCCCTATAAGCAAGAAATCAATCTTATAGTTTAAGAAGTACATGGATTCGTCTTATAGCTTAAGAAGTACATGATTACATGGAGACCTAAATCCTAGGGCCAAAGGAAAAGACAAAGGGAGTGGAAGCATAAATAAAGCCATGATAAAGTACCTAGGTAATGAGAAGTCTAAAAGACTAAAATAATCAAAGGTTTCAAACAAAACTGTAAATGTAGTGTTTTAGGGAATGGAGGGAAATAATACTGGCAAGAGGAAACCTATAAACCCAATAAAGGATACAAATATACATAATCATCCCTAAATCTTGGAAATTTTTGTAGTTTAAGATATTTAGGCATGTGACAAGTATAACGAAAGACAAAACACTACAACAAGAACATTGTTTAATAAGGGAGTATGTTGAAGGAATTCTTAGATTGGCTATAGGTAGTTTCCAAATAATGGTTTTATTAAGAAAGAAAACACTTGAATTAGATAATTTTTCACTTACTAATATAGGCCCCAACATCATCTATAAAGGGGCAAGACAAAGATATCATGTAACTATACGGGTAAATATATGTAGTTTTGATCAAATATCAATGAGGGACTCTATAGGCAACACAATCAAACTTAAAAATAATTAGAATCATACTAGATTCCTTTCAATAAGAATGATATGCAACTTGGTAAAAGATAAAAAAGACAAACATCAATAAAGGATTCCCTAATTTTGTCTAAAATTAGAGATGGTGTTGCAAGCCATAAAGAAGTGGAAACTTTAGTAGAGAATGTTTGTAAACATTCTAGGATAAACAAACCAAAATAGGAACCCATATATTAAGGTTTATCATAATTAAAGCTTTTGAAAATAACTTCATACAAGAAATTAATCTTCATGAATTAACAAGGCCTTAGAGTAATCCATGGAAAAATGTGTATGCAAGTGAGTTCATTTCCCCATGAAATCAACTAAACTAATAATTAGAAGTAGGAATTCCAACAATCTTACAGATACATTTTGTTGCAATGTGACAATTAACACATACTTGAAGGTTCTAAGGGGCATATCTAAAAAACCAAAAGCAATTGACTACTTTTCTCTATGATGAAAAAGAAATAATTTTTTCCCCCTCCCTTTCCACACCACTAAGTAATTTTCTTGCATCTCAAAAATACCTTGCTAACTTAATCTCCCAAGCCAAATTCTCCAACTTTAGATAGATTTATTGTGACCTCCTATACAAGAAGCACACACCATTTAATGGCCTTCAATCTAACTACATTCAAGGAGCTTTCAAATTCCTTATCTTTCATCAATCCCCTTAATATTTTCTCAAACAACCTGCCTACTTCTACATAAATGTTTGAGAGAAAAAAATTAGTCGCATCTTTTTTAAGATCCAAATTAAAAAATTGTGTTTCTATAAATACTCCTAAGCCTATATTCATATGGGGTCTATAGGAAAAATAGATCCACACATCCACACTAGGTCTAACTAGCATCTTGATGATAAAGTTAAGGGTGTCCTCAAGATATCCAACATGAGCAAGTAGGTCAAGCACACACATAATGATCAATTGTAGGTGTAAAGCAGTAAGGGTTACCCATGTGATTGAAATATGTACAACTCACATTCACTAAGCCTGCATGGTTACATGCACATATAGCAAAAGAAAATCTTATAGTGTCAGGACATGTTCCAAAGTGCTTCATTAATTAATCCTTGTAAAATCCATTTTGTACATATCCCACAAACATTGCATTCCTTGAGACTACATTTCTTTGAGGCATTTTCATTAAATAACTAGTTTATGCGCCTTGTTTGTGCTTCCAAATTTTCTATATATGTCTACTAGAGCATTCCCAACGATAATATTTGACCAAAATCCCCCTTCCATTAAGCTTTATACATTTGAAAAAATCCCTATCCTTTATCCTTTGATTGATTGAATACCTTGTTCCAAAGCTCCCATTTTGGCACAAGCAGAGAGGATGCTAGCAAAGGTTGCAACATCTAGCTTTACATCTGGTAATTGCATTTTTTTGAAAGTTTATGAAGCCTTTTCAATAAATCCATTTTGTGTATATTCTAAAATAATGACATTCCATGAGATCACATTCATTTGGGGTGTTATGTTAAACAGTTCACGTGCCTTGTTTATGCTTCCACATTTTGCGTACATGTCTATCAGGGAAGTTGCAGCTACATCTAACAAAATCTCTTTCCTTTATCCTTTGGTGGATGTCCATACCCTTTTCCAAAGCTCCCATTTTAGCACAAACAAGGAGGATGATGGAAAAGATTGTAGAGTCTGGGTTTACACATGCTAATGTAATTTGACTGAAAGTTTCTAAATCTATTTCAACAAATGTGTTTTATGCATACCCTACAATTTTAGCATTCAACGAGACCATGTTTATTTGAGGTATCCTATCAAATAGTTCACGTCCCTTGTCTATGCTTTCAGATTTTGCAGACATGTCTACTTGAGAATTTCCAATAGTGATGATGGATGTCCATGCCCTATTACAAAGCTCCCATTTTGGCATAGGCTCTGAGTAGGCATGCAAATGAAGTATGTTTGGTGCGAAAACCTGTTTGTTGCATATTGGGATATACAAGCGGGAGAAAAAGGTTTAAGAAACTTAAACTTTATATGGGATAACATGGAACAACAACAGTGATGAGAACAACAAATGAGATGAATTAAGGGGGCCCACATTAGCCACCTAAGTTGGTCAACTCTTAGAGTGTGTTGGTTAATCCAATCCAATTCTTGGTGTCCAAATTCCCTTGGCAATTAATCTCAAATAAATTTCTCTATTTGCAATTGTCATCACCTATCTAAATCCACTCTCAAAGTCATTCTTGGGTTGAAAGAAATCCATTTCTTATCTAGTGAGTTTTTAATGACATTAGACTAAAGGTGTAGGGTTGAGAGAATTTCATGATCCTTGGCATGAGTCATTGCCAACCACCATTATTTTTTTTGAAACATCATCAGGAGTCATTGCCAAAAAAATTCATAGAGGATAAAATCATTGGTTAATAATTAAATTGTAAACAAAATTTAGAATGGACAGAAAACCTCTCCTTGAATTAAAGTTTGATATGAAGAATCTCTATATCTATTGGCCCTTCTCTATTATGCGTTGGTCAAATAGTTATTGTAACTATACTACAAAAATACCATAAATGACAAACAAACAATGTACACAAAAACCCACATGGATTTGAAGTCAGTATAAAAAATTCTCAATCTTTATCGGCCTGTCCTACACTTTTCTACAAACCCACATGTTCAAACCTGCAACATGCTCAAGGAATTTACAGTAAAAATTTAAATGCGAGATAGAGTTCAAAACACACACAAAAAACCACCTAGAAATGAAGACTACAATAAATAATTCGCTATATTTATTGGCCCTATGCTATTATCTTGTGAAAATCCACATATCAAATGTGGTCTATGAGCACTTTATGGAGTTCAAACTAAAAAATAGTCAGATGATCCATCATCATGATGAAAAAGAGATCACATAGTGTGATCCCAAAAGTTGATTCAAAAGCTAACACAAACTAATCCAAAAGCAACAAACTCTCAAGTATTTTATTTTTAAAAACTTGAATAGGCCTAAGTATGCTCATGTATTGTAAATAAATTGCAAACATGGTATTGAAAACACCCAAGAAAAACATCATTCATTAATCAAATTTTGATCGAGAAAAACTACATTGAATGTTCGTAAAACCTTTACATAAAAATGTTCGTAAACCCTTTACATAAAAAAAAAAAAACCAATAAAATTTTACGCATATTTTATTTTATTTATTTTACGTATTTTTATTTTTGTAATTTTACTTTATTTATTTAATTTACTTCTTTTGTTTTCCATATTTGATTATATTTTAGTTTATTTTTTACTTATTTTATTTTACCTATTTACTTATTTTATTTATTTTGATTATTTTATTTACTAATTTATTTATTTATTAAGAAGGGTAAACGCTTTTGAAAATTGTCTTTCTTTTTATCACTTTTTTAAATTTCTTTTCAACTTCTTTTTTAACTGCCTTTATCATGTAATTATTTGTCTTTATATAATTGTCTCTCTCTTTCTCTCTTTCTTATTTGACATTCAATATTTCTTTTATTTTCTTTCTCTTTTATTTATTTATTTTCTTTTTCTCTATGGTTGTTTCTATATCTACCTCATTTTTGTTTTCTATTTATTTTTATCTTCAATTCTATTTTTTTAGTTACATTCATTATTTATTTCTTAGTTATGTTTTTGTTTTGTTGTTTTGTTTATTTTTATTTCACTCTCCCACTCTCTCCTTTTTATTTTCTATGATATATTGTTTCTCTCACTTTGTACTTTGATTCATCTTATTATTTTTATCTTTCATTAATTATTCTTTATCAATTAATTTTTTATTTGTTCTATATATCTTTTTCCCTTTAGTTATGTTTTTTGGTCATTCATTATTTATTTATTGATCTCTATGTTATTCTTTTTTTATTTTTATTTTTTGAACTTTAATTTTTTTTTTTATATATTTTTATCGTTTTTGTTTACTTTTTGTCTTTTGACTTTCTTTCACAACATTTCATTTGTTGTCTCACCATGTCCCCACCTCTTTCTTTCTTTCTATTTATTTCTTTTATGTTCCTTTTTTACTCTTTATCTTTCACTTCTCATTCTATCTATTTTATATCTATATCTATTTTTCTAATGTTTTATCTTCTATCTAATTTATCAAGCCTATTCCTTCCCTTCATATTTTCTCTTTATCTTTTCTTGTTTGTCTTCAATTTTTAATACATAACATATTTTGATCATTTGATGATGTTAGAGGCATAGATAGTAATTGGCTTATCTATGTTAAAATTGAATTAAAAAACCAATCTCCATACCCTCATTCTCTCTCCTAAAAAGGAATAGAAGTCAAGTTCGTCCTAGAGCCCACACGAATAGTGGAGGTGGCTTAAGTCATGGGTATTCACCCCATGGTCTTGGTTTTGACTTTGAAGTCTGGGTTTGCTCAGTGCACGTGACTTGTAGGTTGTTGCATACATCCCTAGGGAACTAGTTTTGACCTAGTGTGACAACCCTTCCTGACCCCAACCTGGAAAAATGTAAGACCAAGATAAGGTGGGTTAGGCATTCAGTTGGGTTGTAGGGATACTCTTGAGTCAATAAAAAAATAAGAAAGAGAAGTTCATGCATTTTTATTATCTTTGAAAGAGGTTTGGATTAGAATATTTTGGTTAATTGGAGACAAAATTTACAAAAAATCATAATGTGATTTTAGTGTACCTGTTGATTGATACACCAACAATCCATTTGTATTAAATACTATGGCATACTTCTCATCTGCCCTTTGGATCAAAGGTGCCTTAGAATAATTTCTATTCTTGTGACCCAACTCACCCCTTTCCGACCCCAACTTGGCAGAATGTAAGACCAAGGTAAGATGGATTGGACATTGGGTTGGGTCATGGGGATACCCTTGAGTCAACAAAAAAAGAAGAGAGAGAAGTCCATAACTTTTTATTATTTTTGAAAGGAGTTTGGATTGAAATATCTTGATTAATTGGAGGCTGATTTACAAAAAAAATTCTAGGGGATTAGTCTCACCCTAGCGTTCGCCCCAATGTGATACCCCTTCCTGACCCTAACTTGGAAAAATGTAAGACTATGGTACGGCGGGTTGGGTGTTGGGGTGGGTCGTATGAATACCCTTGAGTCAATAAAAAGGAAAAAAATAGTTCATACCTTTTTATCATCTTTGAATATAGCATACATCCTCAAGGGACTAGTCTCACCCCAGCATGACACCCCTTCTCAACCCCAACTTGGAAAAATTTAAGACCAAGGTAAGGTGAGTTGGGCATTGGGTCGGGTCGGAGGGATACCCTTGAGTCAATAAAAAATAAAAAAAAGAGTTCATACTTTTTTTTTAATCATTTTTAAAAGAGTTTGGATTGGAATATTTTGATTAATTGGAGGCCAATTTATAAAAAAACATAATGTGATTTTAGTGTATCTATTGATTGATACACCAACAATCCATTTGTATTAAGTATTTAATAGCATACTTCTCCTTTTCCCTTTGGATCAAAAGTGTCTTATAAGAATTTGTATTCTTATGACCCAACTCACCCCTTTCTGACCCCAACTTGGCAGAATGCAAGACTAAGATAAGGAGGGTTGGGAATTGGGTTGGGTCACGAGGATACCCTTGAGTCAACAAAAAAAGAAGAGGGATAAGTCTGTAACTTTTTATTGTCTTTGAAAGAGGTTTGGATTAGAATATTTTGATTAATTAGAGGCTAATTTACAAAATCTTTCCAGGGGACTAGTCTCACCCCAGCGTGACACCCCTTCCCAACCCCAACTTGGAAAAATGTAAGACCAAGGTAAGGCAGGTTGGGTGTTGGACTGGGTTGTAGGGATACCCCTGAGTCAATAAAAAATTGAAGAAAGATAAGTTCATACCTTTTATCATCTTTGATTGTTGCACACATCCCCAAGGGATTAGTCTCACCCTAGTGTGACACCTCTTCCCAACCCATCCATAACTTAGTAAAACATAAGACCAAGGTAAGACAGGTTGGGTGTTGGGATAGGCTGTAGGGATACCCCTGAATCAATTAATAAAAAGAAAGAGAAGTTCATACCTTTTTATCATCTTTGAAAGGGGTTTGGATTAGAATATTTTGATTAATTGGAAGCCAATTTGAAAAAAAATATAAAGTGATTTTAGTGTACTTGTTGATTGATACACCAACAATCCATTCATATTAAGTAACATATCATACTTCTCCTCTACCCTTTGGATCAAAGGTGTCTTAGAAGAGTTAATATTCTTATGACCTAGATCACCCCTTTCTGACCCCAACTTGATATAATGTAAGACTAAGGTAAGGTGGGTTGGGAATTGGGTTGGGGTATGGGGATACCCCTGAGTCAACAAAAAAAGAAGAGAGAGAAGTCCATAATTTTTTATTATCTTTGAAAGGGGTTTGGATTGGATTATTTTGATTAATTGGAGGCCGATTTACAAAAATTCCCTATGGGACTAGTCCTCCCTAGCATGACACCACTTCCTAAGCCAAACTTGGAAAAATGTAAAACCAAGGTAAGGCGGGTTGGACATTGGGCTAGATCGTAGGGATACCACTGATTCAATAAAAAAAAGAAAATAGAGAATTTCATAATTTTTATTATCTTTGAAAGGGGATTGGATTAGAATATTTTGATTAATTGGAGGTCAATTTGCAAAAAAATATAATGTGATTTTAGTGTGCTATTAATTGATACACTATCAATATATTTGTATTAACATAACTTACTTCTCCTCTTCCCTTTGGATCAAAGGTGTCTTAGAAGAATTTCTATTAGTGTGACCCAACTCACCCCTTTCCGACCCCAACTTGGTAAAATGTAAGACCAAGGTAAGGCAAGTTGGGCATTGGGTTGGGTTGGAAGGATACTCCTGAGTCAACAAGAAAAAGAAGAAGAGAGAGAAGTCCATAACTTTTTATTGTCTTTAAAAGGGGTTTGGATTGAAATATTTTGATTAATTGGAGGTTGATTTGTGAAAAATTCCCTAGGGGACTAGTCTCACCCTAGCATGACACTCCTTCTCGACCCCAAATTGGAAAAATGTAAGACCACACTAAGGTGGGTTGGGTGTTGCGCTAGGCCATAGGGATACCCCTAAGTCAATAAAAGAAGAAGAAAGAGAAGTTAATACCTTTTTATCATCTTCGACTATTACATACATCCCCATGGGACTAGTGTCACCTCAGTGTGGCACCCCTTCCCGACCCCAACTTGGAAAAATGTAAGACCAAGGTAAGGTGGGTTGAGTGTTGCTGTTGCATAATAATCTCCATTTTCATGCTTTTTTTTTATTTGCTACATTATGTTTCTAAGAGTGTCAGTTTCTCTAGTATGGCTTTCTTTTACTTTAAACTCTGCAGATTTCCATCTTAATCATGCAAGCATTCGCCTATATGGCGTCCAACTTTGAAAGGGGCTATGCTTCTGATTTTCTATGGAATCTAAGAATATTGTCTTCGTTTTGATGCATATATACATGCTTACGAGTGTAGGGAATTTGACTGTGGTGGAAGCCTTTGATATGGCACCCAATGCTTTGTTCTTGGGTCAACCCTCACATTAGTTTTAGGAATATATTTATATGTGGGGGTGATTCAAATGTTGTCTCTTAATACTTTTGGATGCAGTTTTAAAACAACAGTTAGAATACATTAAATTATTGTTTTGTTAACAACAAAATATATAGAAGAAAACTTATATATATATATACATATATACATATAGGTATAAATCATGATTCTGATTAAAAGAAATTGTTTGTATAAAATGAAAATTAAATTAATATAATGAGCAATTCATTATGTTTCAAATGCATAATTAGATATTGTAGATTATTAATTAAATATTTACATATATATGTGTGAGTGAATATACATTTATTATGAATTATTATAAGGAGGAATTTGTTAGTATTAAATGTATAATTAGAAATTTTGTATATTATGACTTCATATCTTTCTTAATCCTTGAAATGATATTACTTAGAACATATAATTATAATGCAATTGATTATTTAAAAGGATCTTTAAAATTATTATCTTGAATGTGTAGTAAAGTAAAAATTTGTTTTAATGGTTTCAAATTGATAGTATTTTCCTCTTGTATTATTTTTGTTTGATGTGATTTTGTGGTTAGCCATGCATGGAAATTATGTGGGAACATGTGGCATGAAGTTAGTCTCCACTTGGATTTTAAGTGTAGTTCGTTCTATAGGCTTTTAGAGGCATGAAGGAAACTTGATTTAGGTTGGATTTTCCATGAGTTGATCTTTGTGGTTTTTTTATCTTATTTCTGATTTTGAGCTCTTGTGGGTGTTACTTTGTACCATGGTGTTGACAATTGATGTAGCTTTGAGCAAGAAGGTCCATGCCTTGCATATATACCTAGTTCTCATGGTTTTAGTGCTTTTTGTGGTTTGGTACAATGTAACACCCAGCCCCGATAGGACACAACAACTAACAATAAATGAAATAATTTTTTTTTGAAACAACAATTACATTAACCATAATTAAATAATTAATCAACATTAATATTAACCATATGACATCAACCTAGTCCCATGGGGTCACATGGTGTGCTACTAGAAATGAACCCAACCAACAACATCGTTAAATGAATCCAAATTAAATAAACAATAGAAGCGTGAATGAGAAACACCATAAATATATATAACATACATTCAATCTTAAATAAAATAGATAAAGAAATACATGAATATCATATTATTGCATTACAACTTCCAAGTTAATTATTACATTTGTGAGACATATTTCCATAGATACAACACATTAAGAAACCGGTAATACATCATAAGAATGCTTCCCTTATAATAATGGGAAGTGTACAACATAATCTGAAATAATACAACAATGAAGAATATAGTACATAATGTGATACAATCTTCCTCTATGTGGAGCTCTAAGATTACTGCATCTACTTCCGCATCACGATCACCACCTAGGAACCCAATGGGTGCGTAGCACGTTCCACCCAACCTTGTGAACCCGAAGGTCCACCGTCATGTAAGGAGTCGATAAGAAAGGACCCTATTCTAACAAGGTCAAAACATAAAGGACTTACATCACTCAACACAAAACCACATAAAAACATAAACAATAATGATACTACTCCAGAGGCAACAAGAGCAAGGGAAAACAATGACACAGTGGGAGAGTGTCATTGCATGGCCTAACATGGATTCACCAGACTACCTAACACTAGGAGCCGCCTCCATCTATGGTTAACCAGACAACCTATTTCAAGGTGCCGCCCCATAGGGTGACTCATGCAGAGCCACTTACCTTTCACGAAAACAAGGCAGTGACCTTACCAACCAGGTCTTCCCACCCATCCTTAGCATTTGAGAGAACTAATGGTAGGGGTGAGGCCCATGTTTTTAGTCTTGTTATGTGTTTAACTAACCCAACCCACTAGATACTTAAATTAGGTTATCAATTATTTAAGGGAACTCTTCCATGGACAACCACTTGTGTACCGACCCCCATGAAGAGCCACTCTCCCCTACGGTTACCCAAAACCAAAGTCAAGCAAAGGGGTGTACCTCAACACTCAAACACATAAATGAGATTCATTAAACAAAACACATGAGGCATGATCATCTCGCGAATACATAATGTATCAACACCCATGAATCAAGGAGGTACCACCCATGCACACATCCTCAAGATAAATAGATAAGTACAACACAAAATGTGCAAACGCACAAATTTCCCCTAGCCTCTGGAGACAAGTAAACATCTACCAAAGGACAGAAATGACACAAGATACCCCAAAATATCAAAGTCATCACAAAACAACTTAACCAAGATTTCAAAACGTACAACATAAAACTCTTCATAAATAAATAGCTTATCAACCAAATTTCCTCATTTAAAAAAACCAAAACATATTTAAACAATACATCATTCCAATTAAAATAAGGTTTCCAATCAATATCAAATTTAACATAAACAAACATATTGAAAATCAAATAATAATTCCATCATTTCCAAATCAGTCAATATAATTAAACTATAATTTATACAATTTGTTCCAACTCACAAATATATTACGAAAATAAAGTATTTTGACTTAATTTATTAAGATAATTATAAATAATTTTTGTATATTTTTAGAAACTAATCTTACACAAATTATCTCATTTTATTTCTATTTCCAAATTAGAATAATCTATAAAACTAATTTCCCAAAATCATTAAATCTAAATTTACATATTCGTTTCTAAATAAATGTTTAATAAAATAACACTCAAATCTAAGTTTTGTCAAGATAAATTTATGTTCATTAACTTCAGAATTAAAACACATTTGCACAACTATAAACTTATATCTATATATATATATATATATCTGTTATTTCAAAAACACAATTATGATTATGCTGTCGATACAAAAATATATAGTTAATCCGCAAATTAAAACAAATCTATTTCCACGAACCATAATATATACATATATATATATATTCGAGTTTAATAAATCAAAAGCATGTTTAATACAGGGTCAATGTCACAACACATGGCAAAAAATTCACATCTCGTAAGACAATCCACACATATCAAAAGGGAGAGCCGAAACAAGATAAGGAGGCACAACCCTCCGATGGTTGTGCACAACAACCTCTGGCTTGCTATGCCACCATACAATAGATAATGGGGGCGTTGATTGCCTTAAAACACAACCATCCCAATGTAAACAAAGAAAAAATGAAACACATAAAGAATAAATATACATGCCTTAAATATATATATATAAAAGACACATAAGCGAAAGAATGGCGGGTGTAGTTCAACACACAAAACCACCTCAGAATGCAAGAACCGGAATGGCGAAATGCAAATCAAAATTAATCAAGGAAGATCTCTAATAAAGAGAAAATTACAATGTAATTGGTTGAGAAATATCCATGGACGAAACATATTCAAAACAAAGATAATTTATACAAGAATGAAAAGAGTTTCTAGACGCTTTGCCAACCAAATTCATAAAACTAAATAATTAATGAAGCACTGTTGGACAGGAATAAAGAGGAAGACAAAATCAATAGGTTGTAGATGACATTTAGACAACATATCAGACAAACAGATTCACCATAACAACAATTCGAAACTCACAAAGATGAATTATTCTTTGCACAAAATTTTGACAAGCCAAAATAATATAATTTTGAAGTTTCATTTCTCTTTTAACAGAAAAGAACAAAGATATTAAAGTTTTTTGTTGCTACCTAGATTCCTTCGCCTGATAATTAATCAGAGATAAATTTCTATGCCAAACGCTTCCAACGAGCTACGATCTTCCTCAATTTTTCGAGATTCACAACAACTGGATCTAATTTCGAAGAACCAAATTTCCAGAGCAACTAATATTCTCAATTATTTTATTATTAATTTTCAAAAGAAATACAAAGATTACAATTTTTCGAAAAAAACTCAAAAAAATGCAAATTGCCGAGCAAATTGCTTTTCTTCTCCTTTTTACCTTTTTCAAAAAAGCCACCAAATTGGATATTAAATCTAGAAAAGGTAAAAATCAGAAAATTGCCATTAATTCCCAAAATTTACTCCACATGAAAATAGCCACTTGCAATTAATTTCATTTCTTCCAATTTCAAAATAGGCAATTTCACCCAAATTTCTTTTTCTAACTATTTCCTCAAAATTTAAACAATATAATTAACATGCTAAAATGTAATTAATATTATAACAACAAATATTATCCAAAATAGATTAATAAACAATTTAACTATGCTACAATTAAATTTTCAATAAATAATATTAAATTAAATAACTCAATGTTATAATTAATCACCAAAAATAATAATTCCAAATGTTTAATTAAATATCTTATTGTTGACACAAGATTTTGGAGGGGGCAACAGTCTCATGGGAAACTTAGCTATTGGGGGACATTTTGCACACAACTAAGTGACCTCCGGGTTTTACCGAAGCCGGCTCTTCGTTTTAGTGGGGGAGGTAAAAGGTTAGGAAGATAACTGAGAATATTAAATCTAAGCTAAAGGCGATGCAATAAATCTTAAACGATATTACCTGAGCACAGTGCTGGATGCAAAGGCTCGAACCACCGAATGCTGTTTATTTAGATAAATTTTTTCAAAAGCACTTAAAAACACAAGAAACGCCTCCTAATTGCATAGCATAATCAAGTATAACTTTGGCCAACACAAAGGAGTCGAAGAAATGATATGTATCTATTAAGCTATAAAAGATTACAAAAGCTGATGAACAAGCATTCATATATCATAGGAAAATAACAACACAATCTAATAGTCTTATCAAATGCATGAAAAGCAGAAAGGCCGAATTGACCGGCATAGTCTGCGAACTTCAAGTTCAATAAAATATTACAGAGGCTATTCCCAGTGCTCGGGAAGCTTTTTTATCTATCTAATCAACAACCTAATAAAAGAGAAGCAAGGTAGTTTATATAGGCCAACCCACCACCTGACAACCACGGAGAAAGACACCTCGATCAAACATCGACGCCCCAGATCTTCTCGAGCCGGCACCGAACAAAAGGAACATTCAACAATACACCAGTAAGGCCGTCTCAGAGAAAACAAGGCCATGCAAGAGAAGAAACGAACATGCGACATCGAAAAAGAAAACATGGCAAAAAGCGAGAACAAACAGCGCAACAACAACTCCCAAATAATCGGCGCACAAGAAAATTCCATGCGTCAAGCAGACAGAGCTTGGGGAAAAGAATAAGGGATGCCCAACGAAAAGCTCCGAGAGGAAGCCACATGGGCGACACCGAGCTATAGTAACTACATGGTGGGCCTAGCTTGGAAAATGACCAGAGAAAGCCATGCATCATGCACACAGAGCTCGACAAAAGTGAAGCAATACAGAGCAGTAGGAATCTCCATTAGGAGGCCACATGGAAAATGTCGAAGGTTGCGAGTGATAAAAGATAAGGCGCAACCATGAAGGAAAATAATAACCGCGAAGGTCAGCAATTTTTGTGAAACAGTTTGGTGACTCACAAGAACATTTTGCCTGTGGAATGAAGAACCCTAGAAACCTTGGTTCAGCATCCCATTATCGCTCACAACCTAGAGAGGGTAGCTTACAGACCAGTCCAGACCTCATTTGATGGTGCAGAGAGGGCTCATAGATTTTCGTGTGCCAATTTGTGATCGATGATTGCTTTAAAAGGCTATCCGCCAGATACCTTCACTTCCAACTCAAGCTGGAAAAAGAGTTGCACCAATTGATGCACAATACCTTCAATATTCACGGCGGTCGGGGACTAATCAAAAGATTGGAAAACAAAAAGGTCCTGCTTCTTTTCTTCGATCTTTGAAATTATATGCTCAACACCTGCTACCGCCTGATCTGCAATGAAGGGCGAAGGGAGGCCTTGCTAAGTTAAGCGAGAAATTTTTCTGCCACCTTCTGGATGGCCTCATGCATGGAAATGAGAATGTTTATGCTTATAGTTGTTGTCGTCCAATCCTCAATACCTATGCCGCTTAGAGCCTCATCAGAAGCCGTATATAGCTTCCTCAATAGAAGCCTAGCCTCCAGAACCTTATTGATAGTCATCTCCTGCACTTGCTGGATCGTTTCACTAACTGTTCCACATAGATCAGCTGCTTGCACCATAAACCTTAGGGTGGGCTGCAAAGTAAGGCATAATACCTTGACCTTATCCCAGTAGGACGCATATAATTGCTTGGAAATTTCCAATGAGCTCATCTGTTGTGCAGGAAGTTGGGCTCTCAAAATATCTAACTCTGCCACCTGGTTGTTCAGGTCCGCCCTCAGCTTCGACAAACTCCCTTCCAATGTGGACACTTGGCTTCTTATAGTGGAAATCTCTTTCTCTCTTTCTTCTAAGGCCAATTCGGCCTGCTTTCTCTTCTCAATTTCCAACTCCAAAATGACATTCATTTTGTTTACCTCATCATTTGTGCTCTGCCGAAGCTATTTCATATCATCATTCAATTGTGTGAATTCAGCACATAGCCTTTCTTCATTTGCCCAGCTCTGCTCAATTTCATTTTGTAGGACCAAAACAATCTCTGTGCTCATAACCTGAAGTTCTTTGATCTTGCTTTCAAAAGCACTCCTCTCCTTTTGCAGGCGATTTATCTCATTTTCCTGGGCCTTATACTTATTTTCCCAAATATCAACCTTGCCTCTCAGCTCCTTCAACTGCTCCTTTTTCCTCGCTTGGCGATTGAGCTTGAGATAATCGATGGTTACTACCCTCTAAGTTTCCTCCATTAGCTCGACCTTATCCCACGGATGAGCCTAATGCAAATCTAGCCCAATGGCGTTGATAGAGTAGTCACTTGGCAGCATTTCCCCGACTGGTTTGATCACATTGGGAGTGATCTTTGCAAACATCAGTGAATTCTGGCTTTCGTGGAATACCGCTTGCAAAAGAGGCTCTACCTGCCTACCCACATCCTTTTCTCTTCTCTTTTGAATTCGGCTTGCACATGCACTTTTATTTTCATCCACCTATGAAAAATATTCCTGGGAAGAAATAACCAGTCCACCAGCAAAAGGGAACTCCTAAGGGACTATTAGCGGGAAAGATAGCATGCTCAGTGCATCAGTGGTTATGCTAGGCCTTGTAATGATGACTGGGGAGAATGGTGGAATGAATTGATTGCTCAAAGAGGATGATAATGCGGTATAAGGAAAGGCCGGGGAGGCACCAACTGAAAGGTCAGGCCTCGAGGATAAAAATTATCAGCTCATTTGGTCAGGACTGGTGACCAATTATGTCACAGGGGCAGAACGAAAAGCAGAGGATGGAAATGGAAAACCAGGAGGGAAAGGACTGGATTGCCTGGGATGTCCAGTGATAGAAAAAATTGGTGTAGATGAAAAAGTTGGGGCAGACGAAGAGGCTAGGGTAGACGAAAAGGAGACCAGAGACATAGTAGAGAGAGAAGAGGGAGAAAATAATACTTGAGGCTCCTGAAGACCCGCAGTTGACGCCACCACTTCTACATGTTGTGACTCCTTTCCTCTAGAGGACTCTCTCGTTCGCTGTATTTTCTTCTCCGGTGAATCCTCAAGGTTCACAATAACCTTTCATCGACGTTCGAAACTCCTTTGCCTCTTCATGCTCGATCTAGAGGAGTTGGAAGGCTCTGACATTTGTGTATTCAAAGAGCCCTCCTATTGCGCATGCTGTCTACTGACATCTTCCTCATGTGTTGGCTCTTTTTCAGTGGCAGGGGGGTTCTGAGTTACCTCCTCACCGGGTTCCATGGTGACTCCTCTCTTTTCATAGTACTGCTCTGAAATCAAAGCGTTTGGAGAGTTCTCACTGTCTGGGTGCTCGTGAACGCAGATGTCATCAAATTTTTCATCCAAGTCGACCTCCCTAAAAAGGCTGCTTGTTGCTTTTATCTCCTGCCTGTATATCTAGAAGTCCCTAATTCTTTCGGGCTTCGATCTGAGTTTATTCAATTGGCTTCACAGGTACGAGCTCATCTTCTAGTTTTTGTTGGGCTTTCCCACAACGTGGTAAAGTTTAACCATGACGATCGATTTTTAGTAGCAGGTAAATATTCAAGGCCTACACAATATTTCAAATTTCCCTACTCAAAATTTCTCTGAGGGTCCCAGAATGGCCGGGGGTCATGTGGAATTTTTATGCCAATCTCTGATAGATTGTTTCCTAGGTTGTATTGCCGTATGTCATCGATAGTTACCAGCCCAAGACTACCCAACTTAGAGTACAAGACCTCCAAGCTGTTAATCTTTGGGTCCTTCTTCTTCACCAACGAGACTGAGCCGAACATGACAGGCAACACCAAATAGGAAGTCAAATGTCTTCCTCCCTAGTAATCATTCTCAATATTTCTCAACTACCACAATGCCTCCAAGGCCAGCACTCTGTCGGAAAGAAAATGCAGGAGCCGAAAAGGCTCCTAGATGAAGCCTCGCATACAAAGCATAGTGAAGTCTGTGCCAAAGAACCAATCGTAAGGTAGAAATAGGCCTCCCAACCATGACTTCTATCGTGGCATCAAACGCACTTTCATGCTGCTTCTAGACCCATCCAAAGCCTGCAAGGTCAGAGCTAGGAATGAATCTGAAAACGAGTAATAATCGAAAGTCTTCGATAGGACAGGAGTCTATGTCGACATTGGCTTCTGAGCACCACTTTCATTGAAAATGGCCAGGGCCATGAATTTTTGGAAATAGTCAGGATTCTGATGCAAAATTAAGTAGGCTAGAAAGGAGGAATACCTGAATCTAGAACCAATTTTGAAATCTCGCAGTTGCTAGATCATCCCGTCTACAATGACCCTTGAGAAGTCCATAAGCGGAGGCTGGTTGTTCTTCCTCAGCATGAAGCCGAGACCCATTTGGAATTCGAAAAATCCCTTGTCTGTATCCAGCCCACAAACCAGGGCCAACATAGAAGCAACGGAAGCAGACCCCGACTTCAAGGCACCCAAAGGAATCAGGAATTTGGGAGGTGTTGGATCATCTATCGGCTGAGCAGTCTCAGTGGAATAAAACTGCAACACCATCCAAAATATTCTCCAGCGTTCCTGCATCCTCTTTATCTCAAAATCTTCAACACTTTTGGGTAGAGGGAACGAGATGTATAACATGTCCTATAGAGCATGAGGGCTGATGACCACCCTCAAATTAGGGCCACTTATAACTCCGATCTGAGGATCGAAGTTTGTTGCACATGCTGTGACCATTTCTCGATAATAATGCACCAGGGGAACCATGTACTGGGGAAGCCCATAGTCCCATAGACGTTTGTTGAACGTGTCCGACATTTTCTTCATTTTATCGCATGCAGCCTCCCTTAGGCTCTTGGGATTTTGAGATAACTCGGGATCCAAAACATTATCTCAATCTTTAGATACCAGGGCCTGATTTCTAGGAGAAATCGTAGCAATAATTTTCTGGTCTGGTTGACTGGTAAAAGGCCAGGATGGCCTTGTTGGGATGCCTGGGGTGGCATAAAACTCTTGGTCATATATGTCTACATAGGGCACTGTCAATCTCCGCTCGTTAATGCTTTGAGGGGTCGGGGCCTGTGTTGAACTTCCTGCCATTTCAACCATTTTCTCTTCGTATTCGTAAGAGGCTTTCACAAATTTTGCAAATGACTTAGCTTCTGAAAAACCTTTCTCTCTTTGTGAATAACTTAGCTGTTTTCACCTTTTAACAAATTCTCACCATAAATGCCCTTTTTGTATGGCTAATCTGCTTTTTGGTTTTCATGAAAAAAGGCTTAGCAAGTGTATGTGCCAGCCTTTAATGTTTAGTTACCCAATGCATCTCCAAATTTTTCGAGCGTGCGAGAAGATCACCAACCTACCAAAATACTCTTAAAATTTAAGAGACATGATATTCGCACGAGGTGGTGCCTGCTTTTTCTTGGACAACACACCATGACAGCCCTGCCATATCCTTTGCAAATTGTCTTGTATTTACTGATCTCCTGATTGTACTTGGGAACAACGCCCAAAGGTTTTACCAAAAGATTTTCCTTGATTTTATCGGGACGATAGCTCCTCATGCAGACACCTCGCTTAATCTCTTTAATTCAGCAACTTGAACGAAGCAAGTTGTAGCTATACCTAATCATTCACATCAACTCACACACTGTGACACTGATTATCAAGGCCTGATAGCTCCATTTGCTTCTGATGTAATTATAGCTTGCCTCATCGGGTGAACCTCGAGTTTAATCTATAAATACCCCCCTAGCAGCCTTGTTAATCACAATTAGCTTGAGCATTCTCCTTCAGTAGGCTCCAGTTAACTTAGAAATTTCTTAAGTTAGAGTAGTAAGCAATAATGGAGATGTCGATTAGGTTGGTTTGCAAAAAGACCCAGGCAACATTCTTAGGAAAAATTAGGTACAGGTGCCTAAAACACATGATAGGTGTCAAGAACCTGTTATACGTGAAAGCGATGAAATAGGTCCTCGGCAAACTACGTGGAATACGAGGATTAGTACAGGGTGAACACCAGCATCTATTCCCACTTCATTGCCTCGCTTCTGGACATTAGCGTTTCCAAGCTTAAAATATTAAACCTGACCAAGCGAGTGTTCCCTCGACGCTACCTCGGAGGACTGGAGCATGTGGTATGGGCCACCATCTTTGATCATGGGTTCCCCTCTGTTCGCAACCTACGTTGGTTACTACTGCATGGAGGACCCATGCCAACCAGGCCCTTCCTATTCGGCTTTGAGTTGGAGACCCACGAAGAGCATTGCACCAAGGTTTGTGCCGACTATTTTTTCCTCATGTGGATACACTACATTGAACCATTCCAAAACCTCCAGTGGTATGAGTACTTCAAAAGAATGGTGTTCCCTCATCTTGCACCGCCGGTTGCTGCCATTGCTGGTCCGTCATTTTCTTGAGAATTTTAGAAGAAAGATAGTCCCCAATTTTGCTTTTTCCCCTTTTTTCCAGCCTTCACTCCCTAGCGGATATACGTATATATTTTGATACAAGGCCACTGGCCTCTATCGTATGTAATGTAAATGTCCCGATAATAATATAATACTTATGTTTTTCATATCTTGGCTCATTTACAATGTATTTCAATTTCTTGCAATTCCATTGTTGTTTTCAAGAGCACTAAGAAAACCCAAAACTTAAAGCAGGAAAAATAATTACATATTTACAATTTACAAACTCACTGCATCAGCAAGACTAATTAAATTTTTTAAGGTGTATCCAATTAACTGGAATACTCAAGGCATTACCTTCCATATCTTCTAACTCGAAAGAGTTAAACTGTTTGCACTAGACAATCTTAAAAGGCCTTCCCAGAGACTATCAAACTTTCCACGCTGGCTGGGCTTCGCCCCGCGCTCTTTGAACTTGAGCACCAAGTCCTCACATTTCAGCTCTTGGTTAGACATCTTTTTATCAAACCACTTCTTTACCACCTGCTGGCGGCTATTCATGGCCTCAAGAGCATGCTTTCTTTTCTCTTGTACCTCCAGCAACTCAAAAAAATGCACCTCCATAGCTCCATTCTGCTCGATCTCTAGAGATTTCAGCAATTGGAGAGTTGGGATTTCCATGGCAATAGGCAGCAATGCCTCCTTCCCATACACCATCTCATAAGGAGATGTCTTTAATATTTTCTTGGGCATGATGCGGTCTGCCCATATCATTGTTCAGAGATTTTTATGCCACTCTCTTTGGTGTTCCAATCCTATTTTTTTTATTAACATGATGAGGTTTTTATTTGTAGACTCCGCGAGGCCATTCCCCTGAGGATAATAGCTAGAAGAAGTTTTCAGGAAAACCCCATATTTCAATGCAAATTGGCTCATCTTAGGGCTGAGGAAAGCTTGGTATTGTCGAAAATAATTGTCTTCGATAGGCCAAATCTGGCTACCAACTCCTCCAGGAAGTTAACAATCTCTACTTCCATTGCATTCTTCAATGGCACTGCCTCTGCCCATCTAGTGAAGTAGTCAGTTGCTGTCAATATCCACTTGTGTCTAGCTGAAAAGAAAGGGTAAATCATTCCAATGAAGTCTAGACCCCATTAAGCAAAGGGTTCCTCTACTATTATAGGTCTTAACGGCATAGCAACGTTCTTTCTCTTTCCGACATAGAATTGGCATTCATTGCAAGACTTTACTAATGAAAATGAATCATTGAATAGTGTTGGCCAGAAATAACCAGCACATATAATTTTAATTGTAGTAGTCCTTGCAGAAAAGTGTCCTCTAGCTGGGCCATTGTGATATTGATCTAATATTCTTTTACCATGTTCCTCATTCACACACCTTAGCAGGACTCCATTAAAATTTCTTTTGAAAAGTACACCTTCTAGGAGAACATAACTACTATTTTGCAAACGATAGAACCGCCTCTTAAAGGAAGGGAGATCGGCTGGATACCTTCCAGTTTGCATGAAGTTCATTCTGTCCTTCGACCAATCGCCCTCAGAGCTTTCTTCATTTAGTAACACAGGCTCCGAGGCTTCAAGCTCTATCATTGGTTCATTTTTTTCGTGAGGTACTCGCACAGTCCTTTTCCCTTAACAATTTTGACAGGCCTGATCTCAATATCATACTCTAGGAGCTTGGTAATCCAGTTAGCTCTTTCCTCTATGATTTCTCCTTTCATGATATATTCCCGCACACTAGGATGCGGTACACAAAAAACCACCTTATTGTATCATATCAGGTGCCAAGACTTCTTAAGCCCTTTCACAATAGCAAAGGCCTGCTTTTCTACAAAATTGTATTTTACCTCATACTCCTTTAAGGTGTGTGAGTAGAAAGCAACATGAGACTCCTTTTTATCCTCATCATCCTTCTACATAAGCACAGTGGCAATACTGTTGCTACCACCAAAAACATACATGATAAAGTATTTCGATAGGTCCAGGTTTACTAATACAGGGGAAGAAGAAATAACCTCCTTTATAAGCTCAAAATATTTTCTGGCCTCCACCGCCCATTTGAAAGTCTGATCCTTTTTAAGCATCAAGGTAATCGGCCGAATGATCCCTGCAAAATCTGCAATGAATCAACTGATGAAGTTGACCTTACCTAGAAATGATTGCACTCCCTTCTTGTTTATGGGTAACGGAAGCTCCCGGATAGCATCAACTCTATCAAGATCAATGGCAATGCCCTCCTTCGAGACAACATATCCCAATAGCTTCCCCTGGGGGACTTCAAACACACATTTCTTCGGGTTCAGAGAAATCCCGAATTCCTGGCACTTCTGGAAGACAAGCTCTAAATGATCAAAGTGATCATCGACGGATTTGGAAAATATTGTCAAGTCATCCAGATAGATAAGTATAATCTTATGTATTAAATCCTTAAAGGAAATATACATGTCTCTCTAAAAGGTGGCTCTGACATTTGAGAGTCCAAATGGCATCTTGGCATATGCATATGTTCCCCACTTTGTGGTGAACGTTGTTTTGTGTTGGTCTTCTTCTTTTACCCAAATCTGATTGTAGCCCGAAAAACCATCCAACATTGAAAACATTTTAGAACCAGCTATGGTTTGTAGGATTACCTCCATTGAAGGCAGGGGGTAATGATCCTTTAGGGACGCTCTATTCAAGTCTCAAAAGTCTACACAGAGTCGTATGTCTCCATTCTTCTTCCGGACTAGCACCAGGTTTGACACCCAGGTGCTATGTTTGATTGGAAACACTATTCGCGATGCAATCAATTTATTCAATTCTTGTGACATAAGAGATTCAATCTTTGGGTTCATAGGCCTTTGTCTTTGACAAACCGGCTTCGCCCCTTCTAGGGAAAACTTTAAGAAACCCCCCCCCTCGGTGCAGGTGTAAAATCCTGGTGAATCCGGTATACTTCTCGATGAAAAATATTATTTCTATTGGTGATTTTTTTCGTTTTATGGGGAAAAAAAATCCCAATTGGCGAATCTTTTATAATCCATGGAAGTTCGTGGAAAATATTGGCGAATTGCAAATTTTTTTAATAGAATAAAATATTTTTCATTGGCGAATAAAAACGTTTTTCAAACCAGAATTGTTTTTCCATTGGCGATTAAAACCTTTTTTCAAAGAAAAAAAAATATTCTCATTGGCGAATTAAAAATAATCTCAAAATAGTGAAAAAATCTATTGGTGAAATAAACAGATATGCCAATGAAAAATCATAGGGGTTGTTCATTGAATGTTCGATGGACGACTGTAGTTGCATTCCGGAAGTAAATCTCTGAAGCACTAGACTTGCGATTTGAAACCTCCGGAATAACACTATAACCGTTAGATGTAGACATGTGGCGAGATCAAGGCTCATCGCTCATCACTCATTCTATCTTTTCAATGCCTCAAAATTGTACATTTCATTTAATTGAAATTCTCACTTTTCAATGCCTCAAAATTGTACATTTCATTTAATTGAAATTCTCATTCTTTTTGAAGAAAGTGTGTTTGTCGCACTGCTAGTGCAGGCAGTGGCGGCGATTAATGCCATATGTGATATGAACATTTGAAGAAATTTCTTGGACAACTCATAGCTTTAATGAAACAAGATTTGTAATGATTTCATATTGTTTGAACTTTGAGTGATTTTGACATCTTGTCAGCTTGAGGTAGAGTCAAGTTGGCACGTAGCAAGACGTCAATTGAATTAGAAATTTTAATTATATAGGCTGGTAGCGACATTGGTGGCCCATAAATAGGGATAGTGATTCAGTGATTAGTAGATAGTGCCATAAGGGTTTTTATTTTCTAGGGTTAATAAGGATTCACGAAGAAGATGATGTAGTATTGGGGATACTGTAAATTCTCCTACCTACAATTATGTAGTTACAGAGTAATCAGTAAAAGATGAATTTCCTTCAAGTTCAGAATGGGTGGAATCGGAAAGAAGTTGATTTAGTTAACCTGAATTTTCAGACGGGTTTTGAACCAGGATGAGGAGCTCTGATGGAGATAAGTGCTATCCAAATGCATAGAGGCTACAGGTAAAAGATGGGAGTAGATTTGCTTCTCCTCCCATATTCTAACAACTCCCATTTCCCCAGCATGGTTGGCCAGGCAAGCCCCATGCATTTATTTTCAAAGAGACATTTGTATTACATCTTCTGTATGACTCTGGTTCTCGAAGGGGATAAGTACATTTTGTATCTTCACGACTCCCATTTCCCCAGGACTGATTGGAACCCCCTTTCCCCAGCATGGTTGGCAAATCCACCAGTAGAAGCTTGGAATCATGAATTTATTTTCAGAGCCACATTTATTTTTAGAGAAAGATGTGTAGTTCAGTTTTCAGCAGCAAAGCTTGGAAATTGGAATCAATTTTTAATCCATTGTAAGTTTGTAACGAGCAACAACTTGGAATAAATTCTTAAATTTTGTCTATGTAAAGTACTAAAGTGACACACTGACATATGTTATTTATACAAAACAGGAGCTGCAGTGCTACTTGTCTGTAAAAAAATATGTAATAATGTGACATTGAAATTCAGTTGCAATAAAATAAATGGTCGTGTTGTGTTATTCTTGATTCCTTGAATCTTCGTTATTGATTTATGTTTAAGAGTAAAGATTGTTTTCTGAGTTTGGAACTTCAGTGTCTATTAATAATTTAATATATTCAAATCAGTTTTTTTTCTTTTAAGAAATTAAGTAATATACTCTATGCAATATGCACTTGAGAATTCATGGTTACTCAACTTTCAAGTTCAACCGTTGGATGAACATTTGATGTATGGTTGTAGTTACATTCTGTAATGAAATGAACAGAGCGATGGCCTTCCCAATTTAAACCTCCGGAATCACCCTATAACCGTTAGATTTAGAAAGATCAACGGTTAAGATTATGACAATAACAAATAATCAATATGAAAATTTTATGACGGTTTGGTCATTTAAATGCCTATAAAAAAAATTGTTTAATTTACGAATTTTTATATAAAATCTTATTAAAAATAAATCTTGGTAAATATATTCTAAAAATTAAAAATAATTATGTTTTATTTTGAAAAGATTCTAAATTAATATATATTTTTATAATAATATTATAAATCACATATATTAATATAAAAAATGATAGCTATTAATATTATAAAAAAGTCAAAAGTTTCTAGATTCATATTAAAAATATTCAAAAAAGTTATATTCTATTTTCTTTTTATATTAAAAATTATAAAATGATATATATTATAAATTAAAATACTATATAATAATTTTTTACGGTTTAATAAAAATATAGCAAGTCAAACTATACGATCTAATAAATTTTATAGCTTAATATATGGTCTAAAATTGAAAAAACGGTCAAATATTTAATAGACCAATAAATTCCAGGTCTGCTGTCAACTGTCAAGTGATTAATGTTTATTTTTAAAGTTAATATCATAAATTACTCCAGTTTCAACCGTCGGATGAACATTTGATGTATGGTTGTAGTTGCATTCCGTAATGACATGCACAGAGCAATGGGCTTCCCAACTTAAACCTCCAGAATCACCCTATAACCATTAGATTTAAAAAGATTAATGGTGAAGAATTTGCAACTTGTAGACGTAAGACGTGTCATTCACTTTAATGTTCCAATTTTGAGAAACAAAGCATTTAAAGCACTTTCTACAGCTAAGTGTCAACTGTCAAGTGATTAATGTTTATTTTTAAACTTTAAAGTTAATATCATAAATTACTCAAGTTTCAACCGTTTGATGAACATTTGATGTATGGTTGTAGTTGCATTCCTTAATGAAATGCACAGAGTGATGGGCTTCCCAACTTAAACCTCCAGAATCACCCTATAACCATTAGATTTAGAAAGATCAATGGTTAAGAATTTTCAACTTGTAGTCTTGTAGACCTAACTCCTAAGACATGTCATTGACTTTAACGTTTCAATTACGAGAAAAAATCATTTAAAACACTTTGCACTTTGAAATTGTACAGTGATTTTTAAAGTCTTCAATCTTCAGATTGCTCATTGGCCATTGCAGTGCACCACCCTATTTTGGATTCCACGGTTCCACTTCCAACAACACCATTCCAGTTTTCAAGCATTGGGACTCAGAATCTGGGTAAGTGAAAAAATTCCTGCGGCTACGTTTCATCGTTTGACATTTCTTAAAATTTTATTTTGGCAAAGTTTGAAGTTTGGTTTTAGGCTTTAGAGACTCAAGAATTCATTAAAATTAAGGAGGACTAATAGGTATTACTTATGAGGGAATTCAAATTTCACAACTTCACATTTGTATAAGCATGTCTACCACCAGTACCACTAGAGCAATGTCAGATAAAAAAATACATTATGCAGAATTGCTTAAAACCCCAGGTTTCACCGATGGGTACCATGATATTTATGATCCTGAAATCTATGGTAGGCATACCTCAGAACTTAGATTTTAATCTCAGAATAAGGCTGCAAAGCAAAAAAAAATTGATAGTATCAGTGCACCGTGGGTAACTGGATTAGGGCGCATGATGTTACATGAAGTTTTCTCTTGCCCAGAATTTATCATGGTCTGTGCCGAAAAATATGATGATAAGAAAAGAGTAATTGTTAATAAATATAACCAAGAATAATTTTTATCCATTAATGCAGAAGAACTTGGAAAAGTGTTGGGGTTTACAACCGAAGAATTTGGAAACCACCACATTAACCTAGAAAAGCTTGCTAGTGATTATGAAGCAATGGAAGAAAGGCTGAAAAATGATTTCTTAAATAAAATAGTTAAGGATAGAAACAAATTGAAAGGTGATCATAAGCCTCCTTATAATTTGGATTTTTTTAAACCATGGGTTCAGGATACTATTTCCATGCTAGCATTTTTCCTCGGTCTGGATAGCAATTTGGAAGTGGGTGCAAGCCTCCTTGAAATGGTATATAATATCCATTATGCTGATGAACATGTCAAATATAATTATACTTAGCACATTGTAGAATCCATGCATAAACAATTTTTAATGATTAAAGCAGGTTCCATGAAGACATTTAGGTTCACAACCTACTTGTGCTATCTTTGTCTATTCAAATTTAGAGGAATGTTTCAAACCAACAAGCTTCAGATTTAGCCCCACAGTAATGCAGAGGAAATAAAATGGCTCTAGTATATGAATGGACCACAGAGATAAGGATGCATGATTCTCGAAGGAACTAGAGTCATTTTGTAGACTACTTTTTGGCTCCATTGCATCAAGTAATTACAAATAATCCAATGCCTAGATTGCCTATGTCATGTAGAAATTGCATGCAACTAGGAAAAGAAATACAATTGGTTGATTGGTACTTAATGGAAGAATATACTATGCTAAGATTTTATGGATCAGGAGTACAACCATACAAACTTCCAATACATGTGACAGAAAGGGTTTTTGCATTGGAATATGTAAGGCAGGTGCAAAGTGCTGATGAACTACACTTTCTCAGTCAACAAAAGAAGACCTTATTTCCTTCTTTACCTTTTTCACGTGGAGGGTTCACATTTGAGAGAAAAGCATTTAGTGTGGCACATAATGTTTTGATTTTTTTTACATTTAATGTTATCTGTCACTGGCAGTATGATCCATGTGACATCATTAAATCAATGATTGTGGCCAATAGGAATGTTGCAAATAGAATTCAACATCAAAGTAAACCCTTGCTTGAAAACTTGAGAAACAAGGATTCTTGGGATGAGGTCAAAATAGCAATGGAGAAAAGTGCTGCTGAGAATGGTATTTCTTTTGAACAATTGTCAGCATAAATTATGGCATTGCACCGAAAGACAATCGGGACATACAACAATTTTTTATGAAAAAAGTGATAAACCATCTAGTAGAGTAAAAATTCCAGGTTCTCTAGAGAAGGAACTTATTGATAAAAATTGGTCACGATAAAAAATTACTACCTTTTGGTGTATGAGGAAGGACCTAGGTGATCCAAGAGTTCTTGTATAGTATGATGCTAACGAAGAAGATGAAGAGTTTAGCAAATTGTGGAATATAGAGCACCCTGATGAACGTGATGAATCTGATGATGATATTGATAGGGAAGAAGAAGAACAAAGCCATGCCAATTACAAACCTGGTTTAAGTGAGGCCATAAAAGAAGAATATGCTTCAACATATACTTCAGGAGCAACCATAATTGAAAAAATTGGTTATGAAGGTGGTCCTTTGGGGTCCAAAGGACAAGGACCTTGGACAATACCAAGTGTTGAGCATAGAAAAATAGTTGATAAATCTGGCCTTGGGCTTGGAGGTGAACAAGTAGACCAAGGGGATACAAGACAAACTCAATTTGTTAGAGCTTCTAGTCATCAACCTCATGGTTAGATACAATCACAACTAGGACATGTCCTTGGTGGACATCTTAGTGCAACTGGGAATGCCATTGGTGGCAATGGTATGGGTATTAGTACTAGTAGTGGTCAACATGTGCTACAATGAAAAATTACACACAATACTAAGAGGAAAACAAAAAAAGATACCATAGAAACACCAGTTGATCAAGGAAATCAAAAGAGGCAAAGGATTTTGACAGGTCGAAGTCACACTATCAGTGGATCCACCAGTACCACAAAGGAGTTATTTCTAGGCACTCCCCCAATTCCAGTTAGTGTGGGTATGGAATCATTAGCAACTGCAAGTACTCCTATTCCTTCACCATTCAAGCATTCCATTGTTCCTGCCTCCCCACGTTATGATTTCATTGAAGAGTTTAAAAAGAAATCAGACTTGAATAAAAAAGAAAAGAAGCAACTGACAGAGAGTGCATTTGTTGTAACTTCAGAGCATGCAACAACCATGGTATTACCCACATTTGACACAAATAAAGAAATCATGGAGTACACAATTGTTGTTCCCATAGTTCAAAACAAACCAAAAAATCAGATGGATCGATCTGAATACTAGGTAACCAATTTTCAATTGAATTTTTTTGGCTTGAAAAATATTGACAAAATTAATGTATCAAAGAAGAAAAATGAATCGGTGTACACATCATTGCTAAAGAAAGATAGAGAGAAGAAAAGGTTGCAGACCCAAATAGAAAAGTTACAGGCAGACCTAGCAAGTGAGAAAGCAAAGAGGAAAGCAACAGACAACAAGAGCAATGAATTAGAAAAAAGAATAATAAAATCTGCCTCTACATCTACAAGCAAAGAGGATAAATCAAATGAGAGAGAAGTGAATGACTTGAAGCGAAGGCTAGATGAGAACAACAAGAAATATGATGAGGAAAAATCCACTTCAGAAAAATTAAGACTAAACATTGCGAATGGAAATGTACAGTGGGAACAAAAATTGGATAAACAGAGAAAAACAATTGAAAGATTGGAGACAGAGCTGATGAAAGCAAAAGAATAAATTAAGACTTCTCAAAATAAGCTTTCTGCATTTTGTAGAGATACAGTGAGGCATATGAAACAAAATATCTGGGATGAAATAATGCAGAGGTTTGATCATTTGTGTGACATGTTTCAATTGATTGATGCTATCAGACAACATTATAAGAAGCTCAACAAATATTTAGTCGACAACAAAAAGGTGTTGGAATTAGAGAAATCTGCAAATCAAGTTCTACAAACAGTTTACAAAGTCAGTGACAATGATTTGAAATCAAAAGGGATTACTAATCGGATTGAAACCTCAATGAATTTGTCATCTATCATTGAAAAGTGTTCGAGAATGTGTGGAACAAAGGAATATTTGCATTTAGTTGCAGACAAGATGAAGGTGGTGGATGAAAAGGTATGGAACTTCACAGAGCTTGGTTTTCTAGAGGCTTTTGACACAAATGAGCGATTCATTGGAAAGGATGGTTTCAGAAAGAAGATGGAAGGTGCAAGGAAGATTGATTTGGACTAGTTTCCTCAGAACCCCGATGTGAACTATTTGGATTCAATCAGAACACTGATAACCTTGAATGCAAAATTGACTGAAGAATTCAAGACATGTTCCACTTCTATTTACAATCATGAAATGTTAACAAAACTTCAAGTCAAACAACATCAGTTAGAAAAAATGGAAATTCCACCTTTTGAAGAGTGGAAGTTGCTAGAAAAGGTGATACAGTGACTTGATTTTTTATTTTCAACCTTTGATAATATGAGTTTCCAAGTTCCAACTCAGCTCTGTGCAGACTTGTCTTTGGGCATTGGCAAGATTTTGCATTGCCAATGCCAATATGTACTCCTTCATGTGAAATTCAATTAAAAAGCTCAAATTCAGACTTTAGTAATGTGATGATGTTCAATTATCTGTATTATTTATTTTATCATTTGAACTATTGATGAACTTGATGGAACTTCTAATTTTGCTCTCTGAATTCCTCTTTGTCTTGACCTTGTCCTGGTCTATCAATGTGTCATATTGTTTGGGAAAGAACCTAAGGTTGGGGTTTTTATTTTGGTTTTCATGAAAATCCTAATGTCGTATGTAATACCTTGGGTGAAAATCTATTCGGATGTTACCTTTTTTGGGTGGGTTTTGTTGGTGTTTTTTAACGTAAACCAAGTTTGTCTCCTAATCTATAATCATTAAAAATTAATGGATAATCCCATCGAATAGCTCAATAGAATAGGATAATACTGAAATGAGCTGGCCTTTCACCAATAATATCAACTACTTGGAGCATGGGATGATTACAACATTATTTCATAACTTATGATAGTCATTTTATTTGTAATTTGGCAGCAAGCTCTAAGTAAATACATACAGGCACAGGACTTCACAAAATCGTACAATTTAAACCAATGGCATATACCATTGGGGAGTCAAATTCACAAACATTTAAAATTTAACAATAGATTCAAATACATAGCATATAAGATCCCTGGCAATATTGCATTACAATAGTGTCAATCCATATCCTAACCCAATACTTCTTACTAAATCCCTTTACAAACATATCCATCCATGATTCCATCCAATTATTTTAATTAATTCCTTGAATTAAAGCCAAAATGGAAAACATACACACCAGAGCAGTGAGATGAACACCATAATCCTTGATTATACTATTCAAAATTATGATATATTTATACAAAGGAGAGACATGAGCTCGAAATATAACATCATAACTCAAATGCTAGTACTATTGTGAAACATCAAATCTTCATAGACCTAAAACCCCATTACCGAATAACCCCAAACCTAAATTGTATTAATATTGAAATAATTGGTTCTTACAATCTGCTCTGCAACTATACCTAGACTCGACCTGAAAATATCTGACTAGCCAACCCCTATTTCTGGCCTTGAAATCCTTCTTATAGAAAATGAAGGAGAAAACAAGCATCGGGCCAGAAATTACACGTCATTGGTCAATTGGACCGCTATGTGCCAATTCAAAAATATGATTAAAACCATTGAGTCCCAAAGCATCTTTCCATTGATTCCACTCATTACATAATAGCTGTTGCATTAGCTATATCTCAAAACCTGCACAAAAATCCGTCATGGAAGCAAAACCATAATCAGTTATACTATAACCGCTGAGCTGTTAGTTGCCGGTAATAGACACTGTTTTACTCCTCTTCAGTTAAGTACTTGTCCACCCATTTCTGGTATTCCTCATCCATTGACTAGCTAAAATTCACCACCTCGATCACCTTAGTATCGTAAGGTGTGCACTTCACTGCAACCTGGTTAGCCTCTCTCTCAAAAGAATCTAAGAATATGCTGGTATTAATTATTTTATCCATACTGCTCACCAACAAGTCATAGTCCAAGTCATCACAAATCAATTTGATTTGTGCATTAATAACCTTTTTTGCCCTATCTTACCACTATTGCAATGGAAAGATATTTCCTTGTGCATCTATTATATTTGGTAGAAAAGTATCATTCCAGTCATCAAAAATATTTACCAGTTCTCTAATTTTTCTACTCAAATCATCAGGTAGGACCTGGGATCCCTTCAATGATTTCACAAAATTTTGAGTAGGCTTCAATGACTGAGGCCTGTTGTCTACATCAAACCTGGAATCCTTAAACATAACATCAAAATCAGTGGCCTAAGGGATCCACTTCTCAACCAGAGGCATAACTAATTCCCGATCTTTGTTAATGTTTTTAATTCCACCCAAGAACAAAGAATACAAAGAATGTACAAATGGCAACCTACAATCAACCTTCTCATTTAGATGCCTCAAAACGGTGTCAACCACCTCATTGTGTTTAGCAATTGCATCATCCTCACTTGCCTTTAGGGCAGCCTATAATTCTACGATTTTATTCAATATTTGCTTCTTGGTAGGATCCACAGAATACTCATCTTCCTCTTCAACTGGCTCTGGTGCAGGGCTAAGCGCAGGTGTCCGAATGGGGGACCCAAGAGTAGAAATGATTGGGATATTAAGGGGAACTGACCTTAAAGTAGTGGGTAGTGCTATGATACCAGGGGCACTGGAGGATTCTCCTACTTGCCCATATTTTAGTCTATCAACTTCAGACTGCAGCTCAACATTCCTTTGTTGTATTCTACTATATTCCCCAATTATTACGTTTTATTTCTCCATCAGACTCTTCTTTTCAGCTTCCTCCCTTTCAGCTGTCTTTTGGGCCAATTTGGCCACATTCAATGTCAAGCTTGTGGCTTCTATTGTTGAGGTTTCAAAAGCTCTCTTGATGATGAGCCCTCCCCTTAGACTTGGGCCAATATCAGCCACATTTGGTTTTCTACCCTGGGGTGCCAATGCCCATATGGCTAGAGTTTCATATTCCTCACTAAAAGTAGAGTCTTGTAGAGCTGCCTTAACCTCTTCCTCAGTGTTTTGCACAAGATGCTTGGACTGCAAGATAGCATTGAATGCTACAACATCAGCTATGTCCCATTTAGGCAGAAGTAAGACACCAGCTTGAGTCACATGTCTCCTTCCTTCCTCAAGATTAATGCTCTTGAATTCCTCCATTAGTTCAGCCTTAACTTCATCATCATTCTCTTGTTCAGACCTATCAGGTCTTGACTCTCTCCTTCTCTTGCATTTATGCTGATATTCTTCTAATTTCATTCTCCAAATTAATTGCAAGAATACAAGAGTCTTCACGAAGGCATCATCATCCAGGAATACCTTGTAGGCCTCCATCCTAGCATCCTATACACACTGCCCCTTTATATCCATATCAGTTAACACCAATTGTGTTGAACTAGGAGAAGGGATACGAACCTGCATGTCTTGATTAGTTATAATTATTTCATCCATCAGAGCCTCTTGTGTTTCCTCAACCCTTTGCCTCTTTAGGCTTGGCTCTGATAGTAACTCTACAGGATCATTTCTCGGTGGTGAATTTGGGTCCACAATCCTTATCCCTCCAAGTTTCCCGATGCCTTGATCCGGTTGTGATGATGCTTGCATTATTTGTTTTCCCCTTTTATCTCCTGCCTCCTCATCACTGCTATCATCTCTCTTCCTCTTGTATAGAGGCCTATCCTTTGGTGGCTGATAAGTTGGCCTTGTTTCTTTAGGCCTTGCCTCTGGTATCTGAATTCCCAAGTCCACTTCCAAATTGACTTTCTTGGTTTTCAAGGTACTCATGATATCTTTGAAGTTATTCATTAAGAAATCTATTCTTTTGTGAAATGGAGTGAACTCCATCAGTGGATCATATTTTGGATCCATTTTATGCACCATAGCCAGCAGTTCTCATAGGCAATCCATTTCTCTTTATTCAATTCTTGCTTGCTCAAATCAAACTCATTTCTGATTAGATCCTTAGGAAAATTGAAAACATGTGCAAACTTGCCACCTTTAATTCGTTGCCTAAATAGGGCAAAGAATACCTCGGGGTCATGCTGCCTCTTAGATCCACTCTTCAAATGATAATCATCAAAAAATATTTCAAAGTGGACCCATCCTCCCTTGGAAAAGACAAAATCTGAAACAACAATATAATCAAGGAACAAAGTCCCTTTTCCTTTCCCTGTCAAATTATCCTCATGAATGCAACCTAGTTGCCACATGACCTCGACAAATCCCATCCTTGATGGTACATTATATGGGAGAATGTGAGGATCTCCCTGGAAACCATAAACCCTTAGGATAGTGCTTACGAGGGTATAAGATGATGTCACCCCAATTGTGGCACACCTTCAAATCAGGCTTCCTCACTTTGGGTCGGAGGAAATCATGCAAATCCTCAGGGACCCTTGACACATTTACCACCAATCTAGCTCTAATTCTGGAAGCAAAACAGTTATCAAACTGCACAAAGCTAGCACCTCCCCTGTTGCAAGACAAATCTACACTCCAAACTTGTACTGGTAATATTTCTCCATTCACTTCTTGCCTCAACTCCATTTTCTCTGAGAAGAAGTCGGCATTCTTGTACAGAAACATATGCATTAATAGGGAGTACCAAAAGAAAGGATTACCAGTGTCCCCCATATGCAACTTCAACAAAACCTTATGTATCTTTTCAGCAAGAAAAGATGCATAGTTGTACAATACAGAAAAATTGGGATGCTGAATCTGAGCCCCCATAAACATATAAGCAATGGGCATCACGGTATTAGGGATGAAACCTAAAATATGGCAAAGTGAATAAAATGTTGCCAAGAAGTGATCAGCAAAATAGCTTAGCCTGAAAGGCTCCTGATCAGTTGGGCTGATGTGAATCGTTGAACTACCTGCCTTGGCTAAATGAGGAGGAAGCAATTTTGATCTGAAAAGAGGCTGTGACTTGGCATATTCCTGCTTCATTTCCTCAAAATCTACCTGGACTAAGAATGGGCTATATTCACTCAAATTAAAAACCTGCCGAATCTCATCTGCATTTATATTCAATAGAACCCCACCATCATTATCCCTGATAATCCTTGTAACAGTATCATATCGTGTTGCCACTGCTCTGAGTAAGTCAATATCAGGAAATACATTTGGTACAACTAGTTTCCCCATATCGTACCTCCAACCACTACAGAAAGGATGAGGCACATTTCGCTGCCCATACCATCTCCTAAACATTTCTAGGCCCATCATTTGGACCCTAGCATCTGCAATATTATAGGTTTTACACCTTAGTCCTTCGCCTAAGGCTTTCCCATTCATTAAAACCAAACCCCTCTTCTTGTCGTTCGTTGATAGCGGGAATTGATCTAGGAAATCGTCGTATAAATTCCTTTGCAAATAATCAATATGGCCAGAATGCTGCTTTGATGGCACCATTTCAAACAACCATGACTTCTTCTAAAATCAAATTCTTGAACAAACTAGGGCTACCCAAAATGAAATTACACCAGAACTTTGCAATTTCCCACAATTCAAAAGAACCAGTAACCTTACAGTCTTAATCAACAACACCCCTGACCAACACAATACAACCCTCCACAAAAAACACATTCAAATAGAAACCGTGGCATAGAAGGTAACTCACAGGATTTCGCACCTTGCAGAAAACCAAACCTCACTGTAATTGCTTGAAAAACTCAATCTCTGGCTCTGGAATCCTAGACCGCTTCGAAAACATTTGAATGCCTTTGTGGTGAAGATAGAATGGAATTAACTACTTAAAGCCGATGAAAAATGGCCAGTAGACATCTCATCCGCCATTGAAGCTCACTTGGATGCCTCGCCAACGACTTCAATCATATTTGATGCAAATTTAAATCCTCACCGTCGATCTCTTGTTCCTGTCAGATCATCAATGATCAAAAAACCATCTTCAAAAGGTTGACAACATCTCCATGTCATTATCGAGGGCCCACCATAATACACAGCGCCAAAGGAATACACGTGGTGTCCGCCCGTGATATCGCAATCACTAAACACCCTTCACTTTAGGATCACGCGATGGAGGGCAACCGTTGATTCCCTGCATCAGCGATCATGATCATTCACAACAATGAGCAGCACCAAAACCTATCCGTCGAACAACTTTTCATCAAGGTTAAAACATCGCCATTGATCTCGAGCACGTGCATCTCATATCTGGTTTAGTAACCCACTCTATAACGTACTAAAGTCTGATACAATTATTAAGCACTTTATTTACTCCTTTTCAGCATCGGCAGCCTGGGACACGTGGCGCCCGCCCATGATATCACAATCACCAAGCAACCAGTGGTGATGTCATCACGAGATCGCGGGGAACGGTCAAGATCAACCATAGGGAGATCGACAGTCACTAAAAATATCCCCTGGAAAATAATACAATTACTTAAAATAAAAGAGGGGAAGGGGACACCGCCTAGAACAACGACAAATGATGGCTCAAAGTTGTTCTAAAACACAGGGCACGGTCCGACCCAAACTTGAGAAATAAAAGGTCAGGCAAAATATTTAGCATTTTTATAAAAAGGGGCCTGACCTAGATGATTCAATGGGACATAAGTTGTTTTGAAACCACCCTCAAAAAGGTAACATCAGAAAAGACCCAACCCAAAGATATACATTATATGGCAGTTTACTAAAGCGGCTATGAGATGCACGTGCTCAAAATCAACGGAGGTGTAATAATTTTGATGAAAAAGTTGCTCTATGGTTATGTTCAACAATGGTGACTATTATGAATGAACACGATTGCCGATGACGAAGATCAACGGTTGCCCACCATTGCGTGATCAGAAGATGCGAGGTGTTTATTGATTGCGATATCACGGGTGAGCGCCATGTGTATTCCTTTGGTGATGCATAGTGTGGTGGGCCCTTCATGTTGAGATGGAGATTAATCAGCCTTTTTGAAGGCAGTTGTTTGATGCTCTGATGAAAGTGAAGGATCGATGGTTGGGATTTGAATTTACATCAAATGCGATTGGAAACTTGGAGCCTTTGGCATGGCATGCAAGTGAGCTTTAATGGCGGATGAGACATTTTCTGGCTCAATTTGATCAACATTAAGTAATTTTCCTTCGTTCTATTTTACCACAAAGTGATAACAGATTTTGGTTGTGTCTTGATGACAGTTTTGGGCCACTTTTGGCTCAAGTTTCTTGAGGTTTGGCGGTTGGCCAGTTCATCAGCCATTTTCCAGTGGATGGGAAGAACAAGAAGGTTCTCATGGGACTTAGTTGTTGTAACAAATTTTTGAAATATCATAGGGGGGTCCAAGTGACCGGTGACATGTGTATTTCTGGCCCAATGCTTGTTTGCTCCTTCATTCTCTATAGGAAGGATTTCAAGGCCAGAAATATAGGTTAGCAAGTTGGATAATTTTAGTTCGAGTCTAAGTAAAGTTGTAGAGCGAATTGTAAAGGGCCTGTTGTTTTAGTGAGAATGTTGTTTTAGATTTTGTGTCATTCTGTAGTAGGTTTTAAACTCATTAGAGTTTGATGTTTCAGGACAGTACTAACATCTGAATGGAAATTACTCATTTTGAACTCATGTCTCTCCATTGTATAAACATATCATTATTTTTAATAAAATGATCAAGGGTTATTTTGTTCATTTCTAAGTTATGGATGGTGAACTATTAGTCTGTTAACTTCTATTATGTTTTGACTAAAAATCCTGATATGATTCATGAAGTTCAATATAATATAAAATATTATGGAGACTTGGAGTGCAATATAAAATATCCTGAACTTGAAGTGCAATGATTCACAATTTATTTGAATACAATATAAAAAGTCATCAACTACTGTTTGGAATATGATTCATGCAGTTCTTGAGTGCAATATAAAATAAGATTATAATATATCATGAACTTGAAGTGCAATCATTCACAATTTTCATTTAATAGAATATAAAATATCATCAACTACAGGTTGGACTTTGGAACAATGGAAACTGATTCAAGAAGTGCAGTAAAAATACCTAAAACCTACTAATTCTCTTCCATTTCCCAAATGGAGTCAGGGTCCTCAAACCGATGCTCATCTTCAAATAAAGTAAAAGAGTCATCTTGATTCGGAGACTGCTCTGCACTTTGTTCGGCCTGTGTCTCAAAATCAACATTCATTGTTTGATTTGTGTCAATTTCAATATCACTGTCATCTTGATCTATCCCAGGCCCAATGCCACTACCACCAGTATCGACAACTCCTGGAATTGGAGAGCCTGTGTTGTACAACCCAACCCCTTTTCTTTCACATGTGGACCTCCAGATTGCGAGTGCCCTTTCGAAAGGAAATTTTTTGACATTATACGCAGTTCCTTTCATCCTCAAGCAATTTTCCAAATTCTTGTCCAGTGTGTTTCTTAACTTTGATTTCAAAAACCCCAATGCATTGAAAACTCTCTCATCCTCCACTGACCCCAATATCATTGTTTGACATAAATCAACAAGTTTGAAATATTCTAACATCGAACCACACAATATTTCACTCTGACCTAAGCTTGTCCAAACCTTTTTTATTGATCCCGGTTCAAAGGCCTTCTCCTTGCCCATGGAATCAGACTGGTCCCTCATAGCTATTGCAAAACTCCGACATTGCTTTCCAAGCTTATTTTCATTTAAAATTCCTTTTATTGCTTGCTCATTATATGTTACCTTTTTCAAAAATTGTTCGATCACGATTTTTACTTGATGATGAAAATATTTTGGGTTATCTCAGTTTACCCAAAATTGAGGATACACAATACCAGTGGCTTCAAGTATTTCATGTCGAGGGAATCTTTCATGAATCTCTGAGGAAAGAGATTTTGCAATTTCCTTCAAATTATCACTAACAGATTTAACAATGTCGTTAAAATCTTCCTTGTTAACAGGTACTTATTTTCTAGAGTGCCTAGCTGTCTTACAATGGTACATTGGTATCTCATATCCACGTACACAAATACATAAGTGCCTGCTTGCATTAAACTATAAATAATTATCAGGATTATTCAAATCAATAAATTTCCACCACATCAAATAATTTGTGCCTTCTTGTGTTAGATCTAGATATAGATGATCGAGGGCTAAGCATGTAAGTTTACGTAGATTAGCATATTCATAAATATACATAGTTCTATCTTGGGCTTTCTTCACAAGATTGTTCATCTCATCCAGCTTGGGGAGAAGACTAGCTAAAGTCAAGAGTGTCTCTATATCACTTAACCTATGTAAGAGTTCAGGAGCTTTGTCTACTATGTTGCGATGCTCATACATCAACCCAATCAAGGATTGATATTCTGAAAGAACTCATTGCATTGGTCCATGCGGGGAGATCCATCTGGTATCGACATCCTTGAGAAGCTTGTTTCCAGGTGTTATTCCCTCAACAAAATGTTGAAATTCAAGGAAACATTTGGGACTTCGGCAAAAGTATGCGTGGATCTCGCGAACTAGATTTTCAACTTTTGATATTGTTGGAAACTTGCTTACAATTTTAAATGCTAAATTCATTATGTGGGCCATGCAGTGAATTCCAAGCATGTATGGTGCACAAGTAGTTTGTAACTTTGTGCAAAGACCGCTCCTTTGACCTTGCATCACTGCAGCTCCATCAACTCCTACACACACCAACTTTTTGGCAATTGTCATCTCATCCAAACTTGGAATTTCATTCAAAGATTTATTGACTAGTTCAAATAGATTTTGCAATGTTGAACTGTCCTTCATTTTATGAACACAAAGAAGATGAGTTTGGAAAACATGTTGTTCTACAGTATACAAATGCATACAAACCCAAGAAGTATTTTCTACCACAGTAACTTCATCTAAAGATAATGCAATGAATTTGACTCTTTTAATTTCTCCTTTAAATCTTGCTTTTCCACTACAACAAGATAGTTCGCCCATTCCCATCCAACATTTACCGACCAATGTGAGAAGGGAAAGTGGGGAACACTCAAATAAGATAATAAATCAAAATATTCTGGGTAGTCTGTCATAGGGTGCCCCCTGGACAAAATATGAAAAACAACACTCATCTGAACAGTTTTTGATAGATTTGCTGCTGCCATGGTTTTTTCAAAATGAGCCTCAAGTGTACCTTCACATTTTCTAATCTTCAAAATTCTATGGTTATGCTCTCCATAATCTGCGGCATACTTAACATGAAGACATTCTTCCTTTGATTTCCATCATACGACTAATTGTTCCTTTCCGTCTATGATTTGTTTTTTGTAAACTTTGTCGATATGCTTTTCTATAGTGTCAAGCTTTAGCTGCATCGTCTTGTCTCTTCCACATTTCCAACTACAAATCTTACATCTGACCTTTGTTTCCCTTTCAATATCATTTTCGTTTGATACCCCCACTGGTTCAAGGAATGGGTACTTCGACAACCAACCAATTTGAAAATTCCTTGTCATTTCCCACTCGCGCCCCAATTTTGCTTTGCCTTTTCTTTTCTTGCTACCAACATCATCCTCATCCAAGTCAATTATCTCATTCTTGCTATCTAGGGTATCCCTTGGAACATCTTCTGCGGTATTGCCATCCTCATTTGATACATTTTGATTTAACACAATGACAATCTCACCTTGACCTTCTTGTGGCGGAAGAGTTGATGATGTATCTCCATCTTCAATAATATTTGGTGGAAGAGTTGATGGTGTATCTCTACCTTGATCTGATGGATTAGAAGCTTTGCTAATTCCTAAGTAAGACTATATGGTACCTCCCCATTTCAGGTGTTTTGATGGCCTCCTAGTCTCTTCATTACCCGCCTGCTCAGGAGTCTTACACTTTCTGCTCGACATATTGATCTCACTTCGAATAAAATCTGGAAAAAAATGTCTTCTTGTTTAAGAAGGATAGACCGACAGAGAATATAAATCCCATTCCCTACTTAAAATTATGTTTAAGACTGAAGCAAGAAAGGAAAATAGATAAAGCAATCTTATTATTATAACTAATAGTCTAATAACTAATAACAGTATGAAGAAATGATCACTCACGTTTGAGTCTACGTTTTCGGGTTTCCCTGACTTCTGAATCAAGAAGTAGAACCTCAGAACCGAACAAAATGTGTAAGAACAAATAACAGTTTCAATTGTATTTATATCAATCCATATTTGGCGAATTCCGCGAGATTTTGAAATGGTATGTTAAAAATTTGGCGAATCCCGCGTGCTTATATAACGATACCTTGAAATTTTCAAGGCGAAATAGGTCCTCATAAGCAACTATTTGTAAATTTTAATTGGCGAATGGGTCTTCATAAGCAACTATTTGTAAATTTTAGTTGGCGAAATGGGTCCTCATATAATGTTGTCTTAATAGTATTGGAAAATATGTTGGTGTTTTATGACATGCTCCCCGAGATTATAGGTGAAAATATTGATCGATCCATTGGAAATGCGTAGTCTGTTATGGCGAATTTATTGCCTAAACATGCCTCGTAAAAAAAAATCGCTGGCGAATGGACATGCATTGGACCGATAGTACGTGAAACCCGGGCGATTTGAACACCTTGCTGGATACCTAGAATTCGCCAAATTCGATTTACACGATTCCTGGAATTCGCCAATTGGCGAAGATTCACCACTAAATTTATCCCTTACCAAGGTGGTTCTCTAGATCACCATTTCTTGCAAGGGTGGATAGGTAGAGATTCAGTGGCACATGGTCATCAACAGACACCACGAGCTCACCTTCACTCTCTCTCTTGGAGATAGTCATAGTCCACCATGAGTAATTCTATCTCAACCCAAGGGAGTATGTGGTGAGTAACTTTGGGGTATGGTGCACATCCCTTGCACTACACCAAGCCGCGACTAAAACACGGGTATCTATCTAGGCTGAACGAAGCTATCTCATGCATCCTCAATACACCAGGATGGTGTGTGAGGCACAACCATGAATGCCATACCATCACAAGTGTGGATCAAGAGCCCCAACAAGGTACTAGAAATTTATACCAACCCTGCACATCTTATCTAGATATTGCCCTAGCTTCAATGCTTCGCTAAACACGATGTGACTAGATTGGGGTACAACTTTCATTCTCCCCCCTTTATATACCCCACCAATAACACATGGTTGGAATCATCCCCCGAATGATGAAATCCTAGGCAGGTCCCTCTAAGGGAAGGAAATACTAGATGTTTCAACTAGTCCCCAGGCTCGCATGTAGCACAAGGGGAGAGCGTATGTGTACTTGTAGACATGGAAAATGTACAAGTTCATTTTGGCACACTTGATGCTGATTATTGACAACATTCTTTCTTCAATCGTATTCTCAACATTTCATCATAATTCTATCCCTTAATCTAATGAATCACTATTTATCTGAGTAAGTCTATCACCTCCTCTGATTAAATTAATCAATTTAATTTTATTAACCTAACATATCTGTTTAATTAAATAAATCATACTATTTGATTAAATTCTCTAAAGTCCTCTCATTAAATTAAATAAATTAAACCTTATTTGATTTAATCTAACATGTTCCTTCTTAAATAAATAAATTAAATTATTTATTCAATAAATCATTTCCTCTCAATTTTGGACTTAAATCAATTCATAAATTTAAGTCTAGATTGTCACATCACCTAATTTTTCATTAGTTTAATCAAAACCATGATTAAGTTAATCCATTTCATTAAATTTCTCTAGAGAATGCAACTTGCAAATAAATCAAATACTTTGAATTATTAATTCATCTATTTTCCCTTACAAAGCATCAAAAGGGAATATTCCCTCATTTGAATTCAAAAAGGCCAAGTGGACTTGGTCCTTCCAACAAGGAATTTAAGACATCTTACATGTCCTTTGCATTGAGCCAAGTGGTCATAACTCCATTTGACTTCTCATCCACCTTGTCATTTCAATATTTCAAAATTCAAATTTATGCATTTATCATGCACATTGGCCAAAATGTGCCCATTCCTCATCCAGTCACATGTGGACAAGTGGCACAATGCCATTGGACTATCTTTTGTACCACATTGATCAATCTTGCTCACCTCTTCCAAATTGAAGCCTATAAATTGGAGACTTCTCTCCTCATTTCTCATCCACAATCATATGAAAAGTTACTCTCTTCAACTTGAGAGCCAATTTTGCCCATTTCCATCAACTATTCATCACTTTTCAAGATTTGCAACAAGGTTACGCTCAAATCTCTTTGGAGATTTGACCATTTCTCTATCACATACCATTGCTACTTAGGAATTGGGAAAGGTCCAATTGCAACACTCCATTGGCACCAATTCCCCCATAAGATCATCATGCTATTAGCTTAATTAGGACTTAGTTTAAGTTTCGGTTTCTTATATTGTGTGTCCTTCTTCCCTAATTTAGTTTGAATAGATGGATTTTATAGGGAATATCTCATACTTGATTACATGCATTTGATCTAACAAAATAATGTGCTTTGTTGCTCTTGTGCATTTGCAGGTTTAGGGGTTCACATTTTGGCGCTAGAAGGAGGGCTTGAATTGAGAATTCAATCATGTTTTTCAAAATTCCATGATTTTTTAACATTTTTTTTTCCAGACACAACAAACTCGGCCGCGTGGCGCTATATTGTGCTGCTTTCAGCACCACGGTGTAATACTTCGCCGCTCCCAGAGGCGCGGTGCCATATTCACCTCCGTTTAAATTCCCAAACATCGTTGTGGATTCTCCCACCTGTCTTTTTTTAAAATTTCCTAACTCCACCGCGCGGGTCTATACTGCGCCGCTTTTAGTGTTGCGGCCCTATATCACATTGCATGTCCGCCAAGCTCCACCGCACCGTCTTTACTGCCTAAAAAATTCAAAATTTCAAATCGGGTTGCTTCCAAACTTTGCCACTTGCCTCTGTTGTGCCGCTTTTGCACTCTCTGTTTCTAAAGAGCGCCGCACAAAGTCAACTGCACGATGCTATATAGTGTTGCTTTCACTCCAAACTCCACTGCTTCTGCAAACTGCACCGCGGTTGAATAGTGAGATTTAAATTTGACATGTGCTTATTAAATTCAGGATTCTTTAATCTTTGACATTGTTTTCTGTCTTTTTTTCTCTTTGGTTTTCTGTCATTTTTTGCAGGTTGTAGCAAAGGAAGAAGTTCATCATGAGATCATGTTCACCAAACACAAAGTGTTTTTTAAACACTAAAAGTGTTCTTTAACACTCTTTAAGAAATTTGTTAAAAATCCTTGACCTTAGGAACACTAAATTCACTTTGGATTTTAAAAAGAACAAAACAAATATTTTTTATGACACCATGCTCATGCTCATTTTGTACAAAGTGTTTTTAAACACTAGATTATTTTTTAACACTTTTTAAAGAATTTGATAAGTTCATTGATCTTAGGACACTAGATTTCTTTTGGGTTCTAAAATAAACAATCAAATTTCCTTTCAAAAGTTGCCAAGGGGCTAAAAAGAACCTTAGAAAAACATACTAGATTTTGTTTAAAGGTTAACAATTGAACAAGGCAACCTCACATTTCATTTGGTGCTTAAAAACAATTCATCATTGCTTTGAGAAGTTTAAAATTGAACATGTGTTTTTCATGCTTTGTAATCCTTTTTGCAAAGTAGTATCATTTGAAAAGGCGTATGCGCTTCTCTCGCGCCTCACGGTGATCTTGAGAATCAAAAGTCTTTTTGGTGACACTAAGCTACATAAAGGATTGCCTCCACATTTCAATTTGGGTGCTTAATAATTGAACAAAACATGCGAGTGTGAGCACGACATATTGCAGAGGTTTTCTCCTTTATTTTTTCACAAATGTTGTGTAAACGACGAGATATGTTAGCTCGCTTTTGTTTATCTTAGAGGGCTTGCCTTGTGGGAAAAAGTAATCACCCAAGGGAACAACCCAACCGGGAACACGCTAAAGCCAAGTGACTTTCAACTGGTATATAAGTGTGGATTCTTGAGGAAAGTTCAAGAATCACGAGGATTATTCCGACGAGATGGACAGAAATGGACTCTCGCCGATGTTGGATAATCCCCCACGAATGGAATGCCCACATTAGAACCCTTTGTTTAGAAAAAGGCCAAAACCTTGTCTATCTTGTTGGTGCAAAAGGTCATGTCCTTTGAAGTCGCCCCACGTTATACATGCGGTCTTGTTGTAGAAATGGGAAGTATGCCATGGGAGATTCATGGGTACTAATGCTTGGATGACCCGAGAAGTGTGTGCCGTGGAGGGGAGCCAGTGTGGTCAAGCATTTAGCCATTCACACAAGATATGAGCAACTGGATTTATCCAAGTGGGAACCCAACAAGATATTGCCTCATCATCCTAGGATTGTAAAAGTGCTTGAAGGAAAAGAACACATTGCTTGGTTCTTGAAAACACTTGAAAACGTACATTCACAAGACCTTCAAATTTCAAACCCCTTTGAGGAGACAAATACCGTTGACGAATTTAAGCACTCTTGCTTTCCCTAGGGATTCTATCCCTAGAGGTTTCTAAGTGCTTGAATTCTATCATCATTTGTTTTCAAAAAAAGGTTAAACATAGGTAACTTTTGCCCTATTTTCCTCGATTTCCACACAATGGACCTTGTGGGATGAGAATAAAGTGGGACATTAGATATATAGTTTTAAACATAAGCAAGCAAGTGTCTTTGATAAAAAAGGAATTCATTAAGCCAAGATAAAAAGGACAAATTGAGCTTCATGTGTGTTGTTCCCAATAATTTCTTGCATGATTAAAATCCCAAAGCCAAAGTTCAAAAAGATAAGCCTAAAGGCTCGTGAGCAATGCCTTGAGATGCTCCTTGAAGTAAGAGAAAGACTTGTATACAACTTCTACAAAAAGGCTTCAAGGAATAATCCGACTTTATATGCATTCTACTACCAACAGAATCCTAAATTTTTTGAAAGGTTTTCTTTTCTCCCATAGGAAGTATAGCGTGTTCTTCAATACCAAGGTTTTGTAAAGAGAGTTGTTTCTAGGTTAAGGTTCAAGATAAAAGTTGCCACCCTCATCCGTCTCTTCATCAAACCAAATCTCATTCCATCAAACCTTTTGTGAACTCTAGAAAAATCACTCGTGCTAAACTTAAAGGGCTAAACCAACATCACCCTATTTTGGCTTAACACACCTAGCCAAAATAGTCAGCACTTTTGGATGAATTTACTTCTAGAATAACGTAACTTCCTAAAGGTTTACTAGTTCACAAATCACATTGGCTTAAAACACTTAGCTAATTCATCCACTTGTGCAAGTTCCCCTAGGATAACGCAACTTTCTAGGGAATACAACTTCACTACAATCCTGTTTGACTTAATACACGTAGTCAAACCATCATAATCAATCTAAGTCCTTACAAGTTTAGCATAACCCTTCAAAAGTTCTTGAAAAAGTTTCATTCACTCGCTTCATCCATTATCCCATCATCGTGACCACCCTCTTTGATCTTTGGCTTTCCTAGTTCTTCTCTTTTGAACCTGAAAGGTTAGGATCAAACGATCCCTATCTTTTATGGTTCAAAAAATATCACAATACAAGAAGAACATGGAGAATATCAGTGAAATATCAACTTTTGTGGACATGAGTCAGTGAACCTCTAAAATAAACCTTGCAGGATCGAGCAATCCCCCAATTAACTCTCCTTTATCATCAAAAAATCCTCAAGAAGAGAGCCATGAGGAAGACATCACAAATGAAGACATGGGGATGACACAATCTAAAATAATGAAAATGGTTCAAAATCCAGAGAACCACAAAATTTTCAGTGCCATGTTCAAGTACTTAAACACGTTAATGGAAGGAGGGGTCCCATTCCCTTCCGACCTTGATGCGAGCACTATTACGGACATGCCCCTTACAAATACATCCCCAATGTCAAACATCAATCAATAAATACCTCACATCACGACAACCATCACACCAACCTTGCCAATTGTGAACAAAAGGAAGTGCTATGTTTTGAGAGTTACAGCAACACCGCCTTGTGACAAACAAAGAGGTGGTTGTCACCACTACACCAGATAACTCCATCCCAGTGAATCCATTACACCCATACGTCCCACTCACATTCCATAATCCAACTGGTTCATCGTCATTCCATGCCTCACCAGCCGATCAATCAAACATACAAACTTCTCTATCACAAGGAGAAAGTGGTTTGTTTGGAACAACCGATGTTGCTAATCCCTTTTCTTTCCAAGGCAGCATACCATCTCTTACACCCTTTCCATTTGTAACCACATCGCCACTCGGAGTGGGGTTTCCTCCCCTAAACATTAATAGTTTCTCAAAATAGGGCAATGAGAACATCACACTGAATTCCCTCTTCTTGCCTGTAGCATCGTAGCAACAGGTGGCAACCATTCAAACAACTACGGCAAGAGCATCAACCGGTCCTCAAATATCCCAAAGCATACCCTCTCAAGGATCGATTATCTCCATCGGCCCTCCAACAACCCAAATCCCAATGACCACCACAACCCAAATCCCAACCACCACCATAGCCCAAATTCCAACCACCACCATAACTCTCTCACCTACCACAACGGTTGGCATCATTCCCATTCTACCACCAATCCCGCCAAAATCCAACATGGCCAATTCATTCACCAACCTAATCCAAACCCTTCAAAGGGCCAACCAACAAAGAGTACTTAAGAAAAAGTAGAAAGCCCAAGCTCAAGCACAAGCCAAAGGCCAAGCACAAGCTTAAGCACAAGCACAAGCACAAGCTCAAGCTGAAGCCCAAGCACAAGCACAAGCTCAAGCTCAAGCTCAAGCCCAAGCCCAAGCACAAGCACAAGCACAAGATCAAGCTCAAGCTCAAGCCCAAGCACAAGCTCATGCTCAAGCACAAGCTCAAGCGCAAGCACAGGCTCAAGCACAATACCAAGCGCAATTCCAAGCAATCCATCTGCAAGCCTACCAACAAGCCCTGCAAGACTTTCAGGCACATAAACAAGCTAAACAACAAGCTTTGTTGGCACAACACCAGCTCGACCAACAACAAGCTTTGTTGGTGTAACAACAACTAGACCAACAACAAGCTTTACTAGCACAACAACATATTGACCAGCAACAAACTTCATGGGAGCAACAACAAATGGACTAGCAACAAGCGTTGTTGGAGCAATAGTAGTAAGATAGACAACAAGTGTTGTTGACACAAATGTAGGGATACCATTAGGCTTTGAACACACAACAAAGCTTGTAGCAAACACCCACTAGTACTCTCCCCACCCATCAAACACCTAGAACACCTCACAACTCATTCATCCCACCTCTCGATCCAAGCAAAGATGTCGCAACATAAATCAAACTGATTTTGCAGCAAGTGTTGGACTTACAAGCAGGAAAAACAACAAAGACACCGAGCAACTTATGCCCTTATCCTTTCGACAAAAGTCTCACCATGATACCATTCCCAAAGGGATTCGAGATCCCCAAATTTGACAAGTATAATGGAATGGGTAACCCTGAGAACCACGTCAGGGAATTTCAGGTGCACTGCATGGAGGTTGCATACGACGACACATATCTTATGTGACTCTTCCCCTGTAGTCTGACTAGTCCAGCCATGGAATGGTTTTCTCGCCTACCCACAGGCATTAAAACATTCAAGGAAATCGTGGAAGCTTTCCTTAAAAATTATGCTTTCAATATGGGTGCGGATGTTAGTTTTGAAGAACTATCAGCTCTCAAACAAAGGAAAGGAGAGCTATTCACATCCTTCTTGCAAAGATGGTGATCCAAGGCCAATCAGAGCAAGTGGACCATGCTGGAAGAACAATAAGTTTGTAGCATCATAGCCAATCTAGATGAAAACTTGGCATTTTACTTGAAAATGTAGTGCATCACATCCTACGATCAACTGATCCCAAAGGCGCTCAACATCAAAAGAGCCCTTACTGTGCGAGGAGGCACACCAACATTCACTCTACCATAGGATAACCGCCCATCTAACAACTACAATGATAAACCTTGAACATGGTCAAGGAATAAAAATATCACGAACAATGGCGTGGTCGATGCTAAAGTGGTCGTCAGTGCCCCTAAGCAAAACATCCAAAATCATCATCAACCGCAAAATCATAATTGTAAGAATGTGCAGACTAATGCGATAGTAGCACAACAACAACCAACTCCCACCAATAAAATCAGCAACTTGGGTAATCAAGGAGGACCACCTCCCTGAGGCAAGTATCCCCCCAAGAGGAAGTTCACGGCTCTTGGTGAATCAATTGAGTCCATAATGAAGAAGCTGGTCAAAGAAAATCTAATCAAGGTCTCTAACTCAGAGCAATACGCGGAACCCATGACCAAACTGCCATGGTATAACGAAAATCTCCTTTGTGACTTTCACAAAGTCAAAGGACATACCACCGCCAATTGCATGAGGCTGAAAAACATCATCCAAGACCTCATCGAGGATAAGATCATCAATATCGAATAGCTAGTTGGAAACCAAGACCTGAAAATATACATGTATTTGATGCCAAACCACAACCAAGGGAAATACTAAGGAGATAATCAAGGGAACAATAAGGGCAAGCAACAGTATGCTAGTGCTAATCTAGTATACGAGGAAATAGCCGGATGCGTCGATGAGATGGTCACCGTCATAAATATCAAAGGAGCCAACAACGACTGTGGAGTCACCACACGTGGTGGAAAGGTTACCATTGTCGGGGCACCAGCTAAGACCCCCATTTCTAATACAAAGGCCATCCCCTATGACTACAATGTCATTGAATAGTTGAAGAGAACCCCCGCCCAAATCTCCATCATGGAACTATTGAAAATCTTCACCGCCCATAGGAAAATCCTTGATGAAGCATTAGCTGCGTCCACCATCTCCGCCACCCTTGACACAGAGTAGTTCCAGGTTATGGTAGGTAACATCGCTACCCCAAATCTCATTACATTCTTTGACCAAGATTTCCCCCCACAACCATCTCATAACCGCGCACTCCACCTTCAAGTGCTCATCCATAAAAAGAAAGTCAAAAGAGTCTTAGTGGATGGAGGCGCATGGATTAACATTTGGTCTCTAAAGCTAATAAAGAAATTGGGATTCACTGAGGATTCCATTAATAAGAACAAAAGCATCACGATAAGGGCGTATGACGATCAAGAAAGAGTGTCTCAGGGCACTATCAAAATCCCCATCCAAGTGGGGTTGGCAACCATGGAAACCACCTGTTAGGTCCTCGACCTTGACCTACCATACAACATCCTCCTGGGATGCCCGTGGATCCATGGAATGAAGGCCGTGGCCTCGACTTATCACCAATGCATCAAGTTCTCACATCAGAATGAGGAGGTCACTATATATGAGGATCCCGAACCTTTTGCCTACTGCAAAAACTTGGAAGCCAAGTTTTATAAGATCCCCCAGGTACCCAAAAATGATGAAGGACCATCTACTTCATACATCAACCCAACCAACCTCGCTTCCACTTCTACGACAGAGACACCCGCCATCCCTGACATATCCGAAATCAAAAACATGATCCAGGACAATGGATGTGGTGACTACAGAATGAAAATAAATGCATTTGTTGTAGGAGAGTTACCACAATCTCCTAGGTCGCATGGACAACCGCAGCCAGCTGAAACACCTGTCCACTCTGTTAGGGAAAACCCTTCTGGATTCCGCCATTGGGGGGATCTTAGTCAAGAAAATGTGGATGAGGACAACATCTCAAACACATTATACCAAGATGAAAGACCCACCCCCACCCTACCCATGGAGGAAACTAATAGAGGGTTACAAATGATGTTTGGTATGGGCTATAACAGGAACGAAAGCCTTGGAAGGAACAGTGATGGACGGCTGGAGCCCATCATTGTAGAAAGAAGAATGCGAAACCTTGGCCTTGGATATACTCCTCTGAGTATAACTGTACATGGCAGGGGTACTCCCAAAAGGGCAGTCAGGTCCTCTCCTCAGGTAATAGCAACCACTCTTAGACCACCTGTATGCCTAGGTATCCCACTCGATAATTACACCTTTGACATCACCGATGTTTATGCCAGTAGTGACAATGATACCATAGCAGGTCTCCCTAGGCTCTTTGAGGATTCCACCTTGTTAATCATTAGTGCCTCCACAACTGAGATAAACCAACGAACCCACCAAATTACCTTAGTACACCCGCAACTCATCGATCACGATCAACGAGGCCCACCAATTCTTGACTCATTCGAAAATGATGAGGCGCTCTCAAAATTCATGGGACTAAGGGATACAGTTCCATGTGGGGATCATAAGGCAGACTTCAACATCACATTGGACACACAGGCATACTATGGGGAGATGATTGAGTCCTTCAGTCGCAAAAGGAAAATATCGAGAATAAGCTCAGAGTTATTGAGTGAAAACCACACTATGGCACTCTCTAACCACAAAACAGTAAAAATAAAGGATGCATCCAATGGTGAAAACCTTTTTGAGGTGTCGGAGGATGAAGGATTCAATCTCCCCCATACCACTTTACATCAATAAAAATCAGCAGTACTGGTAGAGCAGTGCAACCCTATCAACTTGGGAACAGAAACAAAGCCGCAAATCACTTTCTACGTCGAGTCGCTTTTAACAAAGGAACAAGAACTGTTAGCAACATTCCTGGAAGAAAGAAAGGTAAACTTTGCATGGACCTATGCTGACATGTCGAGTTTGGATCCTGAGGTCATGGTTCATCATTTAGGTGTTTACCCTGGAGCAAAACCAGTCAGACAGAAGTTAAGAAAGATGGACCCACAAATAGCTTTGCTCGTAAAGATAGAATTACAGAAACTCTTAGACATTGGCTTCATACGACCAATTGACTATCCAGAATGGGTATCTAATCTTGTGCCAATCTCAAAACCGAATGGGGGCATCTGCATCTGCACGGAATTTAGAGATCTAAACAAAGCATGTCCAAAGGATGATTTTCCACTACCCAACATTGACATGATAGTGGACATGACGGTCGGACATGAGACGTTGTCCCTAATAGACGGCTTCTTGGGATACAATGAGATAATGATAGAAAAAGAGGACCAACACAAGACAACCTTTACATGTCCTTGGAGCACCTACTGCTGGAATGCGATGCCATTTGGGCTAAAGAATTTAGGAGCTACATACCAAAGGGCCATGACACTGATTGTCCATGACATGATCCACAAAACTATTGAAGACTACGTGGATGGCATATCGGCCAAATCAAAGAAGAGACAGGATCACATAGGAACTCTAAGTGCAATCTTTGATAGGCTAGAACAATACAAGGTTAGGCTCAACCCAAAGAAATGTCTCTTTAGGGTACAATCAGGAAAGTTGCTGGGGTACATAGTTTCAACGAGAGGGATAGAAGTGGATCCTACAAAGGTAAAAGGAATTCTTGATATGGGAGTGCCAAGAACACTAAAGCAACTCAAAGGATTACAAGGTAGACTCCAGTTCATCTGGAGATTCATAGTACAGCTAGCAGATAAACAAATCGCCTATTCACATCTGCTCCACAAGGGAGTAGCATTCAGGTGGGATGAAAAGTGCGAACAAGCATTCAAAAAAATCATAGAATATCTACTTACACCACCTGTGTTGATGCCACCGATCATAGGGAAACCATTGATTATATACATCTCAGCAACGACAGCTGCCCTTGGTGCCCTTTTAGCCCAACATGATGAAAAGGGAACCAAGCGGGAAATTTACTATATCAGCAGAACAATGGTAGTGCATGAGCTCAATTACACATCAATAGAAAAATCTTGCCTAGCAGTGGTGTTTGCAGCCCAAAAATTTAGACACTACATGCTAGCTCATCAAATTAAGCTAATTGCCAAGATAGACCCCCTCAAATATCCATTGTCAAAAGCAATGCTCACAGGCAGAATGGTTAAATGGGTGATGATACTATCTGAACATGATATTGAGTATGTCGAGTGGAAGGCGATCAAAGGACAAATTATTGCAGACTAGCTAGCAGAAGCTCCCCTCTACACAGACAACCCACTCATAGTAGAATTTCCAGATGAGTCCCTTTTCAATCTTGGTGCAGCTGACCACTGGAAACTGTACTTTGATGGCTCCCACACACAACATGGATCAAGAGCCGGTGTATTCTTCATTACCCCACAAGGATACTGTATACCAAGGTCATATAAGTTGGCATTCCCCTGTATGAACAACATTGTAGAATATGAGGCTTTAACCCTAGGTCTCAAAATTGCGACACAGTGGCAAATCATGGCATTAAAATTTTATGGAGACTCACAGCTTATCATTAACCAAGTCAACAGTGAATACCAAACTAAAGATGATAAGCTAACACCATACAAGAAGGTGGTAGAAAACCTCAAAGAATCATTCATCGACATCACCTTTCAGAAAATTCTGAGGGCAAACAACAGAGCAGCGGATGCAATGGCAACGATTAGATCCTTGCTAGATATCCCTCGCAATGTCTCGAAACACGAATTCCTTGTAGAGCAGCTTCTCATACCAACTTTCGAGGTACCAGAGTCAAAATACGCGTGTGAGCTTGTTGGTCCCGATGATCTTTGGTACCATGAAATTTACACCTACCTAAGGTTAGGAATCCTCCCAAGTGACATCACCCCAAACCTAAAGTGAACCTTTGTCAAAAGGGCCTTACAATTTGTCATCCTAGGAGAGACCCTCTTCCGTAGAAGTATCGATTGAACCCTGCTACATTGTTTAAAATCTGAGGAGGCCATCACTGCTCTAACTGAGGTACATAACGGCACGTGCGGTTCACACTCAAGTGGTATGACCTTGGCTAAGAAGTTGTTGAGAACTAGGTACTATTGGCTAACAATGGAAAGAGAAGCACACGACTTTGTCAGAAGACTGCTACAATGCCAGTAGCATGAAGATCTCATTCATGCACCAGCTCAAGAGTTGCATCCCATTGTAACACCTTGGCCCTTCTCACAATGGGGGCTCGATCTCATAGGTAAAATTTCACCCACCTCATCCAATGGACATAAGTTCATTATCATCGCCACTGAATATTTCACAAAGTGGGTCGAAGCAATTCCCATGACTTACATCACGGGTAAACAGATATCCAAGTTCATCCTGAACTACCTCATTTTACGATATGGTGTTCCTCAATCCATTATCTCTGATAATGGGGCACCCTTCAATAATGAAGATGTCCGTGATTTGTGTGAAAATTTCAAAATCCAACACCGGTTTTCCACCCCATACTACCCACAAGGCAATGGCCAAGCAGAAGCTACCAATAAGACCATTTTGAAAATCCTCAAGAAAACAGTCAATAACTACGGTCGTGACTGGCATCTACAGTTAAACCCCGCTTTATGGGCCTACCACACTAGCATCCACATGCCAACAAGTGCCACTCCATTCTCCCTGGTTTACAGATCAGAAGCCATACTTCCAATAGAGATCGAGCTCCCGTCCTTGAGAATATCTTTGCAAAACCTCATCATAGATGAGGATCATAGATGAGGAATACAGGGTCACAAGACTAAATGAGTTGGAGTTACTAGATGAATGGTGCATGGATGCCCTAAATCATCTACAGGTCTACCACAATCGCCTAAAATGGAGCTACAACAAAAAGATCAGGCAACGCACCTTCCAAGTTGGTGACCTTGTGCTAAAAGAGAACCAAAAGAATGTGGCCAACCCAGATACAAAAAGAAAGTTTGAGCCTAACTGGCTAGGACCCTTCATCATCACCGCAAGCTATAAGTCGGGGGCATATCAACTGTTGACACCAGAAGGAAAGCCTCTGCAAGAGCCCATGAATAGTTCTCACCTCAAAAAGTTTATGCCTAAAAACTTGCAAGGTATAGAAACAAAAAATACAAAAACAATCAGAAAAAGTCCTAAAAAAATGGTTACCTTGATGAAAACTTGGCAAACAGGCATCTTGGCAACAACAAAAAAATCCAAAAAATCAGAAAAAGGATTGAAAATAGTAAAGAAAAAATTGTCCTCTAGTGAAAACCACTTCGGTGGCACTTTGGACAAGTACCTTGGTGAAAACCTAGCAAATAGGTGTCAAGCATAAATAAAGCACTCTCTATCCACCAGGATCTACATGACTCACTCATCCATTCCATCATATTTCATTAACCATCCATCCACCTATTCACTCACATCCATACCATAGCCTAAGCTATTGTCCATATCATATTCCACCATAGTACTACTTGGCATATTCCTAAGGTCAATTTGTCCTGCCTTTATCGAAGTAGTCTATCACACCACACTAGGGGCATGTTCCTATATCGGCATAGGATCAAATTCGTGTATATTCGTGGAATCTTCTAAAAAATCCATAAAAAATTCAAAAACGTTCAAAAAATCAATCTGAAAATCTAAAACATCCAAATCATTCAAAAATCCAAAAACATGTCGAAATATCAGAAAATCTTCAAAAATTCATTGAGTCTTGTCAGTATTTCATCTTGTTTGAACTACGTCATCTCTGAGCTTGAATGTAGGCAAGGTTTATCTTTGATCATCCCCCGAGATAGTAGGGTCAGTCCTTTAGGCGTCTGTCGCATTGGCAATCCGTTTTCCCATCTAGTCTGCATCTTAGGTCAGTCCTTTAAGCAATAAAAGGGGCAATCTGTTTGTCCAACTTATCATCAAGTTAGTTTGTCGTCAGTTGAACTACGTGGTCTTTATGTGTATAACGTAGGCAAGGCTAATCTATGGATCAACTCCTGAGACCCCTAAGATAGGTCTTTAAGTTAGTCTATTCGACATAAATCTCAAAATACCAAAAACATTGAAAAATGTGAAAATTCCAAAAACAACCTCAAAATATTTGAAAACCCAAAATGGTGCATCCATGTCATCTCATTTTCACCCGTGATTTTTCATCACTCATAATAAAATCAATCGTCGCCTTCACCCTTTGGTGAGTCAGTCAGAAGCAAATCTAGCAGGTTCAAAAGTGAACACCTAATTGTGAAAGTCTCCAAAGTCTAGATCAGTAAGCAAGCAAGTTGGTCAACTCAGAGTATCAATAGCTTATCACCCAAATCAGTCCCATCAAAGCCACAACATGTCCTAGGATAAAGCTTTCCTGTGATGGGCATAAGCATCAGGTACCCCACAGTAGTTAGTCTTGGCTAGCGGTATGAAGAACATTAGCTTGTTTGGTTTGCTTTATTTTGGTCGTTTATTGACTTATCTTATTTTGTGCTCATTCCAAGGATCTCTCGATGATGCCTAAACAAAACAGGTTTAGAGAGAAAGGAATGGGGCAATGATCATTATTTTTTTATCTATTATGCTTGTGGGATACCCTTGTAAAATAACTTAGTCATATATATTTTGTTTGGTTTGTAGAGAGGATGTTTTAGATATCTTTTTGACCACATACAAAAGCTTGCTTTTCTGTGTTTTGGTCCGAGATGTCTAGAATGCCTGAATTGCATCCTGGATAAAGTATGTATGTTAAGTGTGAACAAGAATACTCCTATCTGATTGTCGAGTCAAAGTCCATCACACTAGGTACCATGCCATCTTGGTCCTTTATACCTTGATGCATCGTACCTATGTGTGTTATCAAGCATAACGCAATTGACCCTTTGAAATCCCCAATTCCTAGCAATGCAAATCGCCATCACCATTCTAACTAACTCACTAATTCTAAATTCTTCTATCTTTCTTCCACACTAACATGGCATCATAACAATAATCAAAACATCGCCAATACATACATCCTACATCCACTAGATCATTAGCATCGAAAGCACATTGCATTATCTCAAGAAAGCATTACATCATTAAAGCATACATAATCATTTGCATCCATATCGTTGCACCATCATTAACATACATTTCATCCATAGGATCATCATTAAAAATCATGGAAAATATACAAAAAGAAATGCATCCATTGCATACATTACATCACATAAGCATAAGAATGGAAACATCTCATAGCATCATACATTTGTATAATTATACATCTGCATATCATACATGTGCACCATACATATCATGAAGGGCGAATCACCTCATATATATCATCAAAAAATACTATTATGATACAAATCGGATTAAGTGTACATCGAATACATGGTACAATAAGGCCAAAATACTGCAGCCCATATAGCAAAAATACAAAAAACTGTCTATGATAAAAAAGTAGGAGCTAGCCCTGCTAGCTGCTGTCCTCCCCATCCTATCTCTCACCATGGGCCTTTGTCGGCCGCCTCCCTGTCTATTGAGAGAACTCTGACACCCTGTCCACTGATGGCACCGTCTGTCGGTAATGCTACTGATAGTAATCGACCTCTCTGATGGCCTCTCTGTACTCCTGAATGTCGACTGAATGACCCTGAGATGTGGAAGCGACACTCTCTAACTGCCTTCGTTGGCCAATCTCCTGATCCCTCTCGGATCATGCCAAGTCTCTCTCGACTGTAACTGCAACAACCTGCTGCCGGCCTCATCTTGCTCAGCTGTCAGAACTTGTACCTGGCCCTGCAATTGCTGAATCTGCGCATCCCATGGATCCGACTGTGCCGCTGGCTGTACTGTCGGCTGTACTACTGGCTGCTGCTATGGGCCTACCTGGGGCTGCCCATCCTATCCTACTGCTGGCTGCACTGGTGGTACACCTCCCCAACCTCTACCTGTCAACCTACCTCTGGGCCTTCGACATGGAAGCACTATCCCGGGAACTGTCAATCTCACTGGTGGACTGAACCATGCCCTATACGCTAGAGTCACCCCTGCGTTTGTTGGCCCCTAATCATATGGCCACGACTGAGCCACCAACTGTCCGAATGAGGAAACTGCCTCGTCTACTAGAGTAAGTGGTCCCCATGCTATCTCCTTTGCCGTGCGGGAAAAGATGGCCATATATTGAGCATCGGGTATATCTTGCACCTCACCGAACTGCCTGGCCACCCTGTCAGGGAGGTATCTCTTTATCATAGTGTGCTCTCGGCCCTGCATAAGTCTATCCTAGCAGGCAAAGAAGAGCTGCTCTACATCATCATACCATGGCCCTATACTCATCCATGGCCTCTAGATAAACACTGCCATCTCATCTATAACTCGCCGCCAGTGGGCTATACCATCTGTACCCATGTGCGTGAAGTGAATCTCTGCCCTGCCATATTGCCACACCACGAGGTCATCAATGTCTAGAACAATCGGTGTCACAATCAGGCGAAGCACCAAAATCCGCTCCCAGGCCCAAATATGCAAACAAGTCAATCCAACCCTAAGAGCCCGACCCTCCAAATAGGCGAACTCGTGCAGATCTCGATACAACGAGGCCAACAGTATCAGTCCCCAGGCAAAGCACACTCGGCGAGTGCACATCTGCTGCCATGCTAATCCCCAACCTGGACTGAAATATCGGCCATGCCGATCAGGAGCTACAAGGCCAGAAATAATGGCAGCCACAATCAGGCTGTAAGTAGGGGCTATACCCCAATACCTCTCCAAATCTATTTGACCATCACAAAGCATGAGCTTGTCGACACCCATGACACCAAAGTAGGCATCCCTACCCACCTCCAAATCATAAATCACTCGCTCTCCATGAATGGGTATCCGCAGGATGCACCAGATATCCTCGAGAGTAATGGTAGCCTCGCCGGTAGGTAGATGAAAGGATGACATCTTGTTGTGCCATCGCTCGGCCAAGGCATGCATCATACCCAGATGTGCTCGAACAGGGCGAAATGCACAACGAACCACAAATCGAGCATCCCAAGCTGCACTTGAAGGAATATGTGCATATCCTGCAATCTCTCAAATACTGGCCATCGATGCTCCCTCGAATGAATAACCTTATGCCTCTCCTGCACAAGGAAAGAAGCCACGTCAGTTTCCCTAAAGAAAATTTGCTGTCCGTATCGCATTTCGCTTTTGAAATAGCAAAAGCGGTGCTATTCTCAAAAGCGACATAGTTTGTAATATTCCAAACTGTGCCGCGTGACAGATTTAGATAGAAAAAATTTACAAACTACGCCACACGGCAAACTTAGATAGCTAAATTGGACAAACTAGCCCGCGTGACGCTGTTTGAGCAGGCGGCCGAGTTTACTAACCAAAAATCCCTAAATGACAAACTGCGCCGCGCGACGCTCTATGCACAAGCGGTCCTATATAGGACCGCGCGGGCCTGTTTGTGAATTTTTCGTGGTGCTATATCGTGCCGCGCCGACTCAACCGTACCTAAGCCCTAATAAATGCATGAGTAACGAGAAAAATAAAGGTCGGATAGGGGTACATACTATGGGTCCTGGGGCGACTGGTCACTGATATACTCGTACCCGCTCCGACACGTGCAGAGGAAGTTGTCGTTGCACCATTTTCTCTAAGACTCAGAGCTCAAGTGTCAAATTTTTCAAGGTTAAGATTGCAAATGTATTGAAAGTGACACCTCGAGGTCTATTTAAGCCTAAAAATTAGGGTTTTTTGACCTAATTTGAACTTCTGGCAAGGGTTTTGGTCCCCCAAACCTGTTTTAATCCAATCAAGAGTCATTTTGCATCCCTTTTGGCATTTTAATCCATTTTTCTGGCATTCTGGGGCATTTCTGGCCTGTCAGGCACCTTGTCATCTTTTTTGCGAGATCATCCAAAAAGGAAAAAAATTCATCCGATCTCTCGAGGGGGCAATATCCAGCAATATCCTTCCGCTGGGGCAGCAGTGGGGCATCTGAAAAAATTTGAGAAAATCCTAAACCGTTGATCAGAATAATTTATTCTTTGAAACAATGCAACAATTACATTGCTTCAAAGAGGGGCAAAATGTAGACATGGAAAATGTACAAGTTCGTTTTGGCACACCTAATCTTGATTACTGACAGCATTCCTTCCTAAATCATATTCTCAACATTTCATCATAATTCTATCCCTGAATCTAATGAATCACTATTTATCTGATTAAGTCTATCACCTCCTCTGATTAAATTAATCAATTTAATTTAATTAACCTAACATATATGTTTAATTAAATAAATCATATTATTTGATTAAATTCTCTAAAGTCCTTTCATTAAATTAAATAAATTAAACATTATTTGATTTAATCTAACATGTTCCTTCTTGATTAAATAAATCAAATTATTTATTCAATAAATCATTTCCTCTCAATTTTGGACTTAAATCAATTCATAAATCTAAGTCTAGATTGTCACATCACCTAATTCTTCATTAGTTTAATCAAAACCATGATTAAGTTAATCCATTTCATTAAATTTCTCTAGAGAATGCAACTTGCACAATAAATCAAATACTTTGATTTATTAATTCATCTATTTTCCCTCACAAAGCATCAAAAAGGAATATTCCCTCATTTGAATTCAAAAAGGCCAAGTGGACTTGGTCCTTCCAACAAGGCATTTAAGACATCTTACATGTCCTTTGCATTGAGCCAAGTGGTCATAACTCCATTTGACTTCTCATCCACCTTGTCATTTCAATATTTCAAAATTCAAATTTATGCATTTATCATGCACATTGGCCAAAATGTGCTCATTCCTCATCCAATCACATGTGGACAAGTGGCACAATGCCATTGGATTATATTTTGTCCCACATTGATCAATCTTGCTCACCTCTTCCAAATTGAAGCCTATAAATTGGAGACTCCTCTCCTCATTTCTCATCCACAATCATATGAAAAGTTACTCTCTTCAACTTGAGAGCCAATTTTGCTCATTTCCATCAACTATTCATCACTTTTCAAGATTTGCAACAAGGTTATGCCCAAATCTCTTTGGATATTTGACCATTTCTCCATCACATACCATTTATACTTAGGAATTGGGAAAGGGCCAATTGCAACACTCCATTGGCACCAATTCTCCCATAAGATCATCATGCTATTAGCTTAATTAGGACTTAGTCTAAGTTTCGGTTTCTTATATTGTGTCCTTCTTCCCTAATTTAGTTTGAATAGATGGATTTTATGGGGAATCTCTCATACTTGATTACATGCATTTGATCTAACAAAATAATGTGCTTTGTTTCTCTTGTGCATTTGCAGGTTTAGGGGTTCACAGTACTAACACTTCCTACGTAGACTAGACTGGAGTGGAATGAGTTATGATTTCTTGTCACCTAGGATCACTGAAAGGTGCAAGGGGAGTGGATACATCAACAACCCGCTCCCAAACACAACAAACAAATTATTGACCCTTTAATTAATCTATGTGTGCTTAAATTAGTGTGAAAAAAAGATACACAGACAGAGCTAATCCAGGGGTCTTCGACCAATCATCTTGCAAAAAATGTGTTAGTAATTTTCAACACCAGTCTTTGTTAGATGTGAGGGATAAGGTGCACAAATCATTAGTTAAATGACATGATGACAAACAAAAAATGTAGTTGATTAGTATCCCATAACCGAAATAAAATTAAAGCACAAATTGAATATCTCAATGTTCTGGAATACCTCAAGTTCACCCCTGCGTAGAGTGAATTCACCTTTTTCTATGATGTTGGATCACTTGTCTTCTGAAGAGGTAGTATCATGTTTGCATGTTGGATGGAGAGGTGTATGCACTTATGCCTCTGTGACTCGAGCAGGTTCACCTTTTCTTCAGCAGGTTCGCCCATTCAAGTTGTCCTACACGTATCCACCTTTGTAATTGGTGGTTTGGACTGTGGGATGCAATTTCACCCTTTCTATGAAAGGGAGGGAGTGCGCTCGCCTTTGTATACTACAAATTTGCCTCTATGTCAAGTGGATTCTCTTGTCGGGGTTAGATTCGCCCCTATGTGTGAAAATGGACCTACAAAATTTGAAATGATAAGTAAACGTAAACTAGACCCGTGATGTGGGTCCCATCGAGTGTGCTAGAAATGTGTGCAATGATTTTAATATACCATAAATGCAAGAAAATCACTTACGAAAGACTAAAAACAAGCAAAACACTCAAGATAGGGCAATGAGGAGTTCAAACCGGTGCATAGAACCTCCTTTTGTGTAGATTTTCCCATGATGTTCGATTGGATGTGTGCTCACTTGAAATTTTGGCAGCGTAACGGTGCTCTAGTGAAAAAAGGGTGAGAGAAAAAAATGGCTAACTTTTTGGATAAATAGATTTGGAGGATAAGGGATGAATGGCCAGGATTGCAAGTTGAGGATCAATGGTGGAGAACGGTTGAGATCTTCAAGCCACTAGATTGTGCCAAGTGTCACAAGGAGAGGGCTTGAGAGGGAGATTGTGCCTTTGAGGGTACAATCCCATGTGGTTGATGTGATGTGGAGGGTTGACCCACTTAATCATGGATTAAGTGTGTGCATCTATTTAGTGGGTAGGTGAGGTGCAGATTAGGATTAGGATTAGTGATTAATGAAAAGTGATGGAGGATGTTACATTTGAGGGAGTAAAATAAATAAATAGAAGTTATTTATTTAATTTATGGGATAGAATGGGTAAGGTAGGATAGATGATAATGTATTTAATTATTTAATTAAATACCTTAGGGATTTAGAGGACTTTAGGGGTATTAATTAAATAATAGCAATGTTATTTAATTAATGTGGGTAAGAGGATATTTAAATGAAAAGGGATAAATTTGACCAAATGTAAGTGGTCAAATTTAGGTGTCTACAGGAACCATCATCTCTAACCTCAAAGGGGAGTTTTCCTTCCATATGAAAATGTAATGCATAACAACGTATGATCAATTAATCCCCAAAGCTCTCAACATTGAGAGAGCCCTTATAGCACAAGGGTGCACACCTGCATACTAAGACAATAGACCATTGACAAGCTATAATGACAAACCTCGTACGTGGTCCAAGAACAAAAATATCACCAAATGATGTTATTTTTGGCACCAAAGTGGTTATTAGAGCTTTGCAACAAAATACACAACACCAATCAACCACAAGTCAACTATCAACACAACACACCAAAAACAAGCGCACCCCAACAACAAAACAACCAAGTATTTAACAACATCAATGGCCAAGGAGGACCTCCCCAAGGAACAAGTATCCACAGAAATGAAAATATACGCAATTAGGGGAACCTATTGAATCGGCCATGAAGAAATTAGTGCAAGAAAATCTCATCACACTCCCCGTTTATGAATATTACCAAGAGCCTCAAGTTAAACTACCATGGTATAATGAGAAGAACCTTTGTGATTATCATAAGATCAAAGGAGACACAATGGCTAGCTGCATGAAATTGAAAAACCTTATCCAAGACCTCATTGAGAGCAGAGATATAACTATTGACCAACAAGGAGGGGACTAGGATTTGAAGATATACATGAATTTGATGCTTGACCATAACCAAGGTAAGGAAACAAACTACACAAATTTCAACCATGTCTATGACCATTTTTTAGCATCCTTAGATGAGTTTGTAACAGTCGTTAATATTAAGGGACCTAGTGCAGAGTGTGGCATCACCATACGTAGAGGCACAGTAACCATCCCAGGACCATCACAATCACCTAGAGGGTCATCTACCATTTTGAAATAAAATCCCAATGACTATATTGTCCTAGACCATTTAAAGAAAACCCCCACTCAAATCTCCATCTCGGAGTTGCTAAATATATCACCTGCACATAGGGATATTCTAAAGAAATCTTTGTCCATGTCCACTATGCCCGATAATATTGATACAAGTCAATTTCAAGCTATGGTTGGACACATCACCACACCCCATCTACTCACATTTTCAGAACACAACCTCCCAATGCAACCATCCCATAATTGTGCATTACATCCTGAGGTCCTTGTTCACAAGAATAAAGTTAAGAGAGTCCTGGTGGATGGAGGTGTTGGTCTTAATATTTGTACCTTGCAACTAATCAAGAATCTAGGGTTCTCTAAGGATGTTATTGAAAAAGAGAAAGGTATCACCATTAGGGCTTATGACGATCAAGAACAAGTGTCCCAAGGCACTATCTAGCTTCCCATTCAAGTGGGGGGACCAACCATCATGGAATCCACCTACCAAGTCCTTGACCTTGAGCTTCCATACAATATCCTCCTAGGGAATCCATGGATCCATGGGATACAAGCCTTTTTGTCTACCTTTCACCAATGTGTAAAATTCCCTTATCAAGATAAGGAGGTCATGATCCATGGTGACCCTGAGCCATTTTACTATTGCAAGAAATTAGAAGCTAAATACTAAAAAATCCCACAAGTTCCCAAGAACGATGAAGGACCCATATCTCCCTATGTTGATCCCTCCACCTTGGCCTCCACATCAGAGAGAAAGACACCCTCCATCTCTAATCTCTCAGACATCAAGGCTATAATCCAAGATAATGGTTGTGGGGACTATAACTTGCAAAAGGGTGCCTTTGTGATAGGGGAGTTACCTCAATCACCTAAATCTCATGGAAAACCACAACCCCTTGAGGGCTCATCATCCTAAACATTCATGGCAACACCTACCACTTTAAAAAAGTTGGGGGACTTGAGCAAAGAGGTTTTGGATGAAAATAATATTTCAAACTTATTGTATCAAGATGATAGACATGCCCTTGTTCTTCCAATGGAAGACGACAACAAGGGACTGTAGCTAATGTTTGGTTGGGGATATAACAAAAATGAGAAATTGGGTAGAATGACAATGGAATACTAGAACCCCTCATTCCTGAGAAACACTTAAATAATCTTCACCTTAGTTGTGTCACTAGTAAGGTAACCATTCTTGGCAAGTGTGCTCTTGTTAAAATAGTCAAAGCTTCCCCTCAGTTATTGGTATCCACTGGCCTCCCCCTCGATAACTATACCTTTGATATAACCAACCTATACCATGAGGATTCTAATGTTTTCATGATAACCACCACATCATTTGAACCAAACCCTCATAACACTGAGTTATGACTTGTATGTCCCCAACTCGTAAACTGGGACCAATGAGGACCGTCAATCTTCGATTCGTTAAAAAATGATGAGGCTCTCTTAGAATTCATGGGACTAAGAAAAGACATACCATATGGAGATCAAAAGGTAGGGTTCGACATTGAGCTAGATACGCATGCATACTATGGGAAAATGATTGAATCTCTTAGTCGTAAAATTGAAAATCTAAGAGTAACATCTCAATCCTTAAGTGAAAACCATGTTGTGGTACTTACCAATACAAAAATATTAAAAAAAAAGGACATATCCAATGGTAAAAAACTCTCTAAGGCACCAAAGGATGAGGGATTCAATCTTCCCCTTAGTGCTATTCATCAAGAGAAATCAGTAGTCCTAGTAGAAAAGTGCAATCCAATGGACTTTGGAACCAAAGAGGCCCCACACATCACCTTCTATGCAGAGTCACTTTTGATTGAAGAACAAGAAAATTTAGGATAATTTCTAAAAGAAAGGAAGATGAAATTTGTGTGGACATATGTTGACATGCCATGCCTTGATCCTAAAGTGTTCATCCATCATCTAGTAGTGTATCCTAAGGAAAAACTTGTGAGACAAAAAATGAGGAAGATGCATCGTCAAATCACCTTATTGGTCAAAATCAAGCTACAGAAACTCCTTGATGTAGGATTCATCCAACCCATTGATTATCTAGAATAGGTTTCTAACCTTGTACTTGTTTCTAAGCCCATCAGGGGCATCTGAATCTACACTGACTTCAGAGACCTAAATAAAGCATGTCCCAAGGATGATTTCCCTCTACCCAACATTGACATGATTGTGGATCTCACTGCAGGACATGAAATGTTATCTTTGATGGATGGATTTTTAGGCTATAATCAAATCATGATTGCCAAAGAGGATCAAAATATGACAACATTCACTTATCCGTGGGGCACCTAATGTTGGAATATGATTCCATTCAGGCTAAAGAATGTTGGAGCCACATACAAAAGTTCCATGAATTTGATATTTCATGATATGATTCATTAGAATGTAGAGGACTTGTGGATGATATATTAGCCAAATCAAGGAAGCATCAAGACCATATATCAATGTTAGGCCCAATCATCAGTAGACTGGAAGAGTATAAGGTATGGATCAATCCCAAGAAGTGTGTATTTGGTGTAACTTCAAGAAATCTCTTGGGATATATTGTTTTAATGAGGGGAATTGAGATTGATCCCACAAAATTCAAAGTAATCCTCAACATGGAAGCACTGTGGACACTGAAACAATTGAGGGGTTTACGAGGATTCAATCAATTTGAAGATTCATAACATATTTTTAGAATAAAATTGTCCCCTATTCTCATCTACTTCACAAGGGGGTAGCATACAAGTGGGATGAGAAGTGAGACAAGGAATTCAACTAGATCAAGGAATATCTACTAACACCGCTCGTCCTTATGCCACCAATTTTGAAAAAACCATTGATATTATACATCTCAGGTACAACATCTCGTGGTGCTCTTCTAGCTTAGCATGATGAAACAAGAAAGGAGAGGGCCATATATTATATTAGTAGATTTTTAGCAAGACATGAGCTAAACTACACTTTCATTGAAATATAATGCCTTGTAGTTGTCTTTTCCTTGCAAAAAATCAAGCACTACTTGCTAACTCATTAGATAAAGGTAATTGCTAAGATAGATCCCCTCAAATATATGAACTATCCAAAGCAACCCTCACAGGATGGATGGCCAAGTGGGTGATGATCTTAACAGAGTATGACATAGAATATGTGGAGCGAAAAGCCATCAAAGGACAAGTGATTGCAGACCAATTAGTTGAAGTACCCATATATGCAAAGAACCCCCTGGTATTAGAATTTCTAGATGAGTCAATCTTCCTCCTAGACACAACAAACCATTGGAAACTATATTTTGATGGTTATTTCACACAACATGGATCAGGATCGGATATTCTTTTAATCACACCCCAAGGGGATTGCATTCTAAAATCCTAGTAGTTGTCATTCCCATGTACAAACAACAGTGGAAAATATGAAGCTCTTATTATAGGACTCAAAATAGGAGAAAAATGGTAGATCATTGCACTAAAGGTCTTTGGGGATTCACAATTGATCATCAATTAGGTAAATGATGAGTACCAAACTAAAGATGATAAGCTTACCCCCTACAAAAATTTGGTTGAAGATCTCAAAGAATATTTCATTGACATAACCTTTGATCAGATAGCCTGATAAAATAATAGAGTTGTAGATGCTATGGAAATGATCAGATCCTTGCTAGATATCCTGAAGTACACGCCCAAATTTGAGTTTCTAGTAGAGCAGTTTGTTGTTCTAGCTTTCAAGGTACTTGAATCAAATTTTGTGTTCTAAGTCATTGGTCCTAATGACCCTTGGTATCATGACATATTCACCTATTTAAAAATAGAAATCCTCCTCGATAACATCACCCTAAATTTAAAGAAAACTTTTATTAAAAAATCATCCTATATTGTTATCCTTGGGGAGACCCTTTACCGTAGAAGTATTGAGGGGACCCTATTACAACGCCTTAACCTTGAGGAAGATTTGACTACTTCAACAAAATTACATGAAGAAATTTGTTGATTGCATTCAATTGGTATGACCTTGGCTAAGAAACTATTGAGGACAAGGTACTATTGGCCCACTATGGAGAAGGAAGCTCATGGGTATGTAAAGAAATGTTTGTAGTGTTAGCACCATGGAGACCTAATCCATGCACTAGCTCAAGAACTTCAACCCATCATCACACCTTGGTCCTTTTCGCAATAAGGACTCAACCTCATAGGGAAGATCAAACCAACCTCATCCATTGGACATAATTTTATCATCACCACCACAAATTATTTCATAAAGAGGGTTGAAGCCATTCCTATTAACTATATCATAGGGAATAAAATCTCTAATTTCATCCTCAATTACCTCATATTTCATTACGGTGTTCCTCAAGCCCTTATCTTAGATAATGGGACACCCTTCAAAAATTAGGATGTTTGAGATTTGTGTGAAAAATTTAATATCCAACATAAATTCTCCACCCCTTATTACCCCCAAGGTAATGGCCAAGTTGAGGCTACGAATAAAACCATTTTGAAAATCCTCAAAAATAGAGTCAATGAAGTTGGGTGTGATTGTTAAATCCTACCTTATGGGCTTATTGAACCAATATTTGCACACCTATAGGTGCAACACCCTTCTCCTTTGTATATGGATTTGAGGCCATACTACCCATTGAAGTCGAGTTCCCATCCCTGAGAATATCATTGCAGATTCTTATCATTGATGAAGAATACAGAGTGTCATGGTTGAATGAGTTGGAGTTACTGGGTGAGTGTCGCCTAGATGCCTTGAATCACTTATAGGTTTATCTGAACTGTCTCAAGAGGAGATACAAAAATAAATAAAAAATTTAGTCATTCCAAGTTAGAGAACTCGTGCTAAAAGAAAACCAAAAGAATGTACCAAATCTAGATAGCAAGGGCAAGTTTGAACCCAATTGGTTGGGACCATTCATCGTCACAACCAACTACAAATTGGGAGCATATCAGTTGTCCACACCTAAAGGTGAATCCTTGCAGGAGCCTATCAATAGCTCCCATCTCAAAAAAAATTATGCCTAGGCTTGCAAGGTATAAATCCTAAGTACAAAAATATCAAAAAATATCAAAATCCAAAAAAATCAAAAAAATGATTGAAAAACAGTAAATAAAAAAATCATCCTCTAGTGAAAACTACTTCGTTGGCGCTTTGGGCAAGTACCTTGGTGAAACCCTAGTAATCAGGTGCCTTGTGTAAATAAATCACTTCCCATCCACCACAGATTCTTTTTCATGTTCTACATCACTTTATGTTGCATTCACCCATCACATTCCATTATTCTTTCCATCACCCATCCACGTCTACGTCATGGCTCGATCTTGTGTACATATCATGTTCTGTCCTAATACTACCTTGCACATTCCTAAGGTCAATTTGTCTTGCCTATATTGAGGTATTCTATCACATCACATTGGGGGAATGTCCTTATACCTACATCGGATCAGATTTGTGTATATCCTTGAAATATTTGAAAACATCAAAAAATCCAAAAACATTCATAAAACCAAAAACATCCAAAAAATGTCAAAATCCAAAAACAAGTTGAAAACTGAAAATGTCAAAAATATAGTCAACATGTTGAACTACAAGTCTTTTGTTTGTATAACATAGGCAAGGCTAATATTTGGTCATCCCCCAAGGCCCTTAAGATAGGTCCTTCAGGTGTCTATCATAATAAACTAACAAGCCATCAATGTTCATGCTTCATCAATAAATGAGTCTATGTTAGTCAAACTACGAGGCTTCTACATGTATAACTTAGGCAAGGCTAATATTTGATCAACCCTCGAGGCCTCTAGGATAGGTCCTTAGGTTGGGTTCTTGGTCAAAATCTCAAAAAATACAAAAACATTTGTAAAACATCTCAAAAAATCCCAAAATAGCCTCAGAACATTTCAAAATACCAAAAACATTCAGAAAACCCAAAATCATCCATCCCATTTTACTTTCATCCATTCCATTTCACTTTCATTCACAATAAATTGACTGTCACTATCAACCTTTGATAAGGCAAGTAGAAACAAGTATAGAAACTTTTGGATAAACCTAAACGTCAGGGTCTTGAGTATAGGTCAGTAGGTACACAAGTTGGTCAACTCTTGGTATCAATAGACCATCATCCCCTTAGTTTTTGAATGATCTGATAAATCATGTCCTAGGATACATCTTTCCTACAATGAACATCAACATCAGGCATCAACTTAATTTAGTCCTTGCTGGAGGTATGAAGAACATTAGCTTGTTTATTGATTTGATCTTTTCTTATAAATTATCTTTATGCACCTATTCCAATGATCTTTTGATGATTTTTATCAACATGATTTAGAGAGAAAGGAATGGGGCATTGATCATTATTATTATTTTGCAGTGCTTGTTAGACGTCCTTGTAATATGACCTTGGAAAATACTTGCTTTGTTAGGTATGTATGGAGAGTGTTTTGGATAGCTTGTTGACTATTACATTGGGAGGTTTTACTTTTTTGTGTTTTGGTTCAAGGTGTTTGAAGCGTCTAAAATACATCCTAGCAGGGTTTTTGTATGTCAGGTGTGAACAAGGATAGTCCTATATGTTTGTTGATTCAAAGTCCATCACACTAGATACTGCATTGTCCTGGTTATCTATACCTTGATGCATCGTATCTATGTGTGTTATCAAACATAAGGAAAATTGTGTCATTTATGTCCCAATCTCTCAATAAAAAAAACACCATCATCATTCATCATCATATCTAATAAAGTCTCAACGAATCATGGACTTGTTGGACTTCTACATCTTCTTGAAATCAAGGTTTGATCCCTTTCCTTCTCCTATTGTCTATCCACACTAAAAAGGTATCATGAAATTCAAAAAAAATATCAATGCATCCATCCTGCATCCACAAATAACATTAGCATACACACATCCTACATAATCATGGCATCTCATCATAATAGGAAACATCATCCATGCATTATCAGTTAAGTTGTTTAGGATAATATATAAATTTGTTATTCTAAGCACCATAATCCATCTCCTTTGCATTATTATCATCATAATATAGATCTATTAGTCTAAGAATCTCATAACATAACCATTCATTTTATACATGGCATAAACATATAAATGCATCCACACGCATACATCTTGCATCATCATAGCATATCACATAAAAAGATACTGAAAAGAGAAAGTAAACCATAACATATCATATGCATCCATTACATCGCATAACATATACATCATAGCATAATCATAAATCACATATACATATATATATCCATCACATTTCATATGTATCCATACATCCATAAAGCATGAAATAAAGAAACATCACATCATTTAATGTCGCATCGAAGCCATCTCATATATATCAAAAAATCAAATGTCATGATACAAATCAGGATTAGTGTGTAATATCATCAAAAATAATATACAAGAGGCTAATCAAAACTCAGCCAATGAATGCATATACATCAATAATTAGGCTATACATCCAAAAAATTTCTATAAATACTGGTTATCCAGAGCTCTACAGATCTCCATGGCTCCGCTGCTCACCATGGTGGGAACTCGATGACTACTTGCTGATTGATGGGCCTCCCCAAGACCCACTCAGTGCAACCCTGCTTATATTGAAAAATTTGGCTCTCGTCGCTCCTGAGGGCATGCTTTGTAATAACACATCTTGTGATAGGCTTCCTCCTACATGGCTAACCCGTACATTTGTTCTAGGACTGTGGACTACTCCTATGCCTGCTATGTCGTAGCCTCTAGTTGTTGTCAACGCCCTATCTCCTATGCTAATGACAAATCTAAATCATGTTGCAGTTGGTGCTCATGGTCAATCTCTGTCTTGGCAGCCTATAGCTGCTACCTGGCCTAGTCTCTCTGCGGAGTCACAACCTATATCTATGTGGTGGCCTATTGTAGATGGCCTATCAATTGTTGTATATGTGTCTGCAATGTTGTGATATGTGCATCCTATGGATTGAGACCTGGTGGTGGCCCCTATGATAGCTACTATGGTGGTCTTTGGTCCACTAGCTATACCAGTGGAGGCCCCTGATCATGTCTTTCAACATCATCTTGTTTGTGCCCCTAATCTGGCACCTACCCATCATGTCCCCTATGTTGCCCATGTGGTGGTTGTTGCTAACCTATCTGAGGACCTCTCTCTCATCCTCTACCTATTGTTGGAACAACCAACAATGTGAGTCGAATGGGAGCATGGGCCTACCGATATGCATTGTATGCCTATGTCATCCCAACATCTCGTGGACCATCAAAGTACACCCAAGGTTGTGGCACCAACTGTTTGAACTCATCTATCACAACCTAGGGCTGATCCATTATCCCTAGGCGGTCTTGTAGGATCTCTTGGAAAATACTACCTTGTAACCCTTTTGAGGTGCATCTTGCACCTCTCTAAATTTTTAGGCTACCTTTTTGGGGAGCTATCTCTTGATCAAGTGATCATGGCCCTACATATACCTAGTCTAGTGGAAATAAAATACTCATCATCATCATTCCATCGACAGGCATAGATTTAAGGCCTCCACCTGAAGACTATCATCTCATCAATCACTCGCCTCCAATGTGAGATGCCTATAATACCTGTGAAATGAAGTCTGGTCATAGGCCTGTATCTATACACTGCAGGTTCATCACAGTCTGTCTCTACCAAATGCTCGTAGGCCCATACATGGAGTAATGTGACTCCGGCCCCAATGTTGTGTGCACCGCAATATACCACCTGGTCAATATCATGGTACAGGGATGTGAGAACTACTAGGACCCATGTGTAAATAGTCATCTCAGTCATCATCCAGGCCCAAACAATCCCCCATCCAATGTTGCATCTTGTCATCTATCTGTTAGGTACTAGGGCCCCTGAGATCAGTGCACCCACAAACAATGACAAATCTAGGGCAATCCCCTCATAATGATGAAGTTCAATCTGACCATTTTCAACCTCATACTAATCAATCCTGAGTATCTCAAAAATAGCATCACTGTCGGCCTCTATGTCATATACGATCCGCTCACCATGAATGGGAATCTATAATATTTTCCATACATCCTTGAGGGTAACAATGGCCTCTCCAATCGGTAAGTGAAATGATGACATCTCACTTTGCCACCACTCGACCAAGGTTGTCATCATAGCAAGGTGTGTGTGGACGGATGTCATCTGTGAAATGGATCCAAAATAAATTGTGCCAAGGAAAAAAAATGCATCATTGGTCAAGTGCCTCACCCGACGTAGAATCTGGCATCAATGTTCCTTCGAATAGAGTGGATTAAGAACCTCCAGCACTGAAAACACCCACCATGTCAATTTTTTGTGAAAAATGACACAAATTAAAAAATCAAAATCTCCTAATGTAAAGGCATGTCGGTATTAGCAAAGGTGGAACTCTGCTTTTAGCAAAAGTGATACCAAATTCAATAGTAGAGCTTCTCCTCAAAAGCAGGTGAACATTTGAGGGCAGGGCTAGAATGTTTTTTACCCGCGTGATGCTCTATGTCAAAGGCGAGTCGAAATTTTTTAGTGACACTCAACCCATCCTAGGTCATGCGATGCTTCATTGCAAAGGAAAGTCGACATTGAATGTGCGACTCTAGACCCAAACTAGGCCATGTGGAACTATACCGCAAACGCGACGCTCCAACATCAAAAGCGATGCCAACTAGAGCAAACATGACTCTCTACAGGGCCACTTTTGGCCAAACTAATTGAACCCTAATAAATGCATTAAAAACATGAAAAATAAGATTTTTTTTATTTGTGTACCGAGGGTCCTACGTCTAGAAGCGATTGGAACTCGCAAACCCGCTCCATCCGATGTTTGGGAAGCACATGCTCAGCCATAGTGTTAGCACCTAAGAGGAAAATTGTAAGAATTCTAGAAGGATCAATGCACAAATGAATTGAAAATGACCTAAACCCACCTATTTATGCTTGAAAATTAGGGTTTTTGAGTTGGTTCATCCATTTCATGAGAGCTACAAAGCCTATCTTGATCTTTTTTCAATATCTTGAGCCTATTTTTGTGTCTTGTAGCATATTATTTTGCAGTCGAACTAGTTGAACCATTGTTGAAACTTTTTCATGAGATCAACCTAAAAAAATGAATTTTTTTTCCTGATCTCTCGAGGGGGTAGTGTAACAACGTAATTCCTTCTGTTGGGGCAAGAGTGGGGCATCCGAAAAATTAAAAAAAAAATGAATTTTGATCTTGGTAGCATCAATCTTTGAACCAACACAACGGGCACATTGCTTCAAAAAGGGACAAAATGTAGACACTTAAATAGTCCTGATTAATACTATGCATATGATTTTGATTAATTAACATCACTTCCTCCTAAATCACTTATACACTAACCAATTAATTAAATAATCTTTATTATTTAGTTAAATTCATCAACTTCTACTATTAATCAAATGATTAACTTTATCAAATTAATTCACCCTCCCCTGACTAATGTTCATCAAATTTAATTAAATAAATCAATTTATTTAATTAAAGTCTCAATATCCTCTCATTTGTTTAAACAAATCTAATTATTTTTAAAAAATGTCATAAATCCCCTAATCCACTCAAATTATTAATTATGAATTAATTAACTTTAATTAGCATCCTAATCTTCATTACTCATTTCTTTATCTTTTGACTCTACCTTGGTTGAGTAAACCCATGGTCAACTAACCAAGTTGCACATGAAAACAATTTCTTCTAATTAACTAATTAGCCTATTTTCCTCTCAAAGGCATATTCTTTGGAATATTTCCTCAACTTGAATTTCCCTCCAAAGGCTTTAAATAGCCTCTTACAAAGGTCTTTAATGCTCTTACAAGAGCCACCTTTGCCTTAAATGGCCTCTTACATGCCATCTCAAGTCCCTCTTACATCTCAACCATTTTCATTCAATTCTCTTACATTCTCTTACACATCCATCTACATGCATTAAACTCTTCACATTCTTCAAAATGTGCTCCACACATATCCCTGTGGCTTTCATTAGCCTTGTGACAAGTGTCACAATGCTATTGGCTTCCATTTTAGTCCCTCATCCTCCAATTTCACCCATTCTTCAACCCTTGAGTCCTATAAATAGAGGCATTCTCCATTGAATATGGATCCACATTCTCAAGCAATCTTACTATTGGCATATTCATCCATAGTAATCACTCATTTTCATGTCATTTTATCTTGGTTATTATAATTTTGCATCATTTTCATCATCTACACATCAAGAAGATCTTGGAGCTTATCAAAGGGATTCTAAAAGGGCCACTTTCCACATCAAATTGACACCAATCCCCCTATGGGATGGAGGTTTGATCTATTTAGATAAGTTTACATGTTCATTTGCTTGTGTTATATGCTTTATTTCATGTTTTATTCTCTATGTTTGATCAAAAATTTCATAGGGAATGGTTGTTTGTGCTTTCTAACATGACTAATCTTGTTTGTTTTGTCTATTGTTAGCTAGTTGAAGAATTCACAATTGTAACCCTTGTTGTTGAATAATACAGATTGAGTTGTGCATTTGGAGTGTGGATTTTTTCTTGTAAGGGTTTTCCAATGTATATCTAATGTTATGTATTTTTCTTGTATAGTTTTATTGTTAATATTTATCTATTATGTGCATCTTCTTTACTGTAACTGAATAAGGGTTTAAAAAATTAAAATTTCACACATTCTCTCCTCTAATAGATTAGTGTTGCAAGCTTTTTTGCATACTTGGCTTCCTTTAAACCTTTAATTTCTAGTCTTTACATTTCTAAAAATTAAAATTAAAAAAAATCCCTTTGACTTTGAATATGAATAGCAACTACATTTTGAAGTCAATTTCAATTTCTAGGCATTTTTCATAAATTTGGTCACAATGAGGGCACAAAATGACAATTTGGAAAAATTTAAAAGTTAAATTAATTGCTCAAATTTAAATTTATTGGGGAATTCATATGCTCACTAAAGGTGGGAATGACATCCAAATAAAAGAACACAAACAAAATGATAAGAGGAGAGAGATTTACCCCATAATGAGACCACAAGAAAATAATGAAAAGCTTGCAGATTCTCCAACTTGAAGAAGTGGAGATCACACGTGCCACCAACAATATTTTGCAACCCTAATCAATCCAACTCCCAATTCTTTCCAATTAAAATGAATAAGATTTCTCCAAAATTCTAATCTTTCAAAGAGAGTTTTTGGAGATCATATTTCTTTCTAGAATGTGAATGATGTAAAAATACCTAAGTTATTTTTCTTTTGTTCTATTTTTGACATATTTTCATTTTATTTATTTATATTTTAAATTCATTCATTTTCCTTATTATTTCTCTACAATGTAATTGAGTCAAAATGAACATTCCACGATATTTTATTGTTGCACTTAGTAAAACAACTAAATCTAATATATACAATCCTATCTAGTAAGTGTTGGTGTGAATGGGGTTATTTCCTAACTATCTATTAGTGAGGACCTATTCACATTATTAATAAGTTTACTTATAAGTTAGTTTCCTAGGCGGCATTCTAGAAACTAGTATTTAATGGGACCATATCTCATTAATAGGCATGTAGTTATCTAGGAATTTAATATTTCTCTCATACATTTATAATTATGCATGTTAGGAATTTGATGTTTGCAACTAAGGTGGTTATCCAACTACCTCTCTCCTTTCCTATATAAGGAAGGCTCTTGTACATATGTAAATTATTTTAGAGATTCTAGATCAATTCATCATAGATCATCATTTGATCAAGTTGTCTTCTTGCTCATGTTGCAACACTTCTTTATTCATTATGGATAGTTTTCTTCTTGGTGATCCATTGAAAAACTACACCTTCAAGTGGGTTATTGCTTCATATTTCCAACAATAATATATTCCCAACATAATTAATTTAACCTTATTTTCCCCCAAATTCATAGAAATAACTTGCTAGATGATATGCAACTTGTTTAACTCATCAAAATATATTTACAACCAATAAGGAAACTAAATCATGCATATATTAGTAAATGGAGCTCTCTTCTCGTGGTTTGGCATTTTTTCAATATTCTTTGAAGGTGGGAAATGTTGGTTTGCCCCCTATTGGTAATGGCGATAGGTGTGATACTGAGGTTGTTGAAGGTGTGGATGTGTCAGTTTGTAGTGGCATTGTTGGTAATGATGGTGGGTCCTCTTTAGTTTCTTTTGCTCCAAACTCTTTGGTTTCTAGGGATGTTCTTCATTCCAAGCCTTGTGTTTGGGCCTTTACGAGTCCTCATAATGTGGGTCTTTCCTCTTCTCCTTGTCCGAAGATTCTTGAGAATGTCTCTACCAAGGAAGGACAAAAGTGTGTGGGGGAATTTTCAAATGGACCTAGTTGGTCTAATATTTTTGGTGCTAAGCCTAAAGGGAAGAGTTCTCCTCCAATTATCTTTTTGGTGAACATGGCGACTAAGGAGTATTCAATGTCTATTCCTGATTGTATCATTGAGAAGCGTTTGGAATCGATGGACTTATCCTTGGTGGGAAAATTTATGGGTACTCGTCCAAACATTGAGTTGGTTTGTAATCTTGTCTCCAAGGGATGGAGGCTGAGATTCTAGGTGGAAGTGGTGGCAATGGCAAAGGTTTTTTTTCATTTTCCTTCACCTGTGAGAAGGACATGGTTAGTGTTCTAATTGGTGGGTCGTGGATGATTGGTAAATCTTCATTGGTCCTGAAAAAGTGGGAGGTTGGCTTCAACCCCAGTTCTTGTTCGTTTTCTTCAGCCCCTATTTGGGTTTAGCTCTTGGATCTCTCTTTGGATTTTTTGGATGAGCAGGTGTTTGCAAGTATTGAAAATACATTTTGGAAGCTTCTCTACTTAGACCAGATGAAAAATTCTAAGAAAAGGTTGGTGTATACATGTTTTTGTGTGTTTTTTGATCAATTTGTGAACTTGCCAGAGAAGATATTGATTAACTCTAAGCTGAGAGGTTGGAACCAGGTGATTGAATATGAATCCATCCCCTTTTCTTTTTTCATTGTAAGAAAGTTGGGCATTGGGAAAAAAGGTGCCCTTCCAATCTACCTAAATTGACTCCTACTCAACCTTTGAAGGAGTAGACTGAAAAGAAGAAATCAAGTGAGGGGTTGAGTAAGGAGGTGGGTAGAGTTGTTGTCTTGTCGAAGAGAGATTTGGGTGAGGTTGTTAAGGATGTTATTTTAAGAAAGGAGGAGGGAGTTCAGGGGAGGAATCAAGAGGCTTTTGTGGACTCTTGTAAGGTTACCCATGTGAAGGACCTGGTGGAGGATTTTCAGACCCTTGTTAGGGAAGAGCTTTCTTTGGAAGAAGGGGAGTTGATTGCTAAGGTAGAGGAAAACTTGTCTGGTGAGGATGAGGTGTCCAGAAGTGATGAGGTTGTTCAGGTGTCTGAAGGTAAGGGTTTGGATTCCTTTGTGTAGGTGGAGTTAGCTTGTTTGGTTGATGTCCTTGCTTCTCTTGTTATCCCAAATGTGGTGATCACCTCTTCTATCATTGGGGATGAGATGGGTTGCTCTTTTCCTATGAAGGAGCCTCCTTTTTCACCTATCAAAACTAGGAACAAGAAGAAACATTCCTCTCCTCAAGGTCTTGCTACTAGGAACTATCAGAAAGATAATTGCGGGTCAGAGCTAAGGGGTAGGGGGAGACCCTCTCTGCAGTAGCATAGGGAGAAAGAAAGTAAATTGGATATTGTTGATGGATCTCAAAAAACCTTGTTTGATATGTGCTCAAAGAGTGCATCTCAAAATCCCCTATGAAGATTCTCTCATGGAATATCAGAGGGTTGAATAATCCTCACAAGTAGGATCTCCTTGCTAATCTAGTGAGGGATCATAAATTGGATGTGATTTTGATCTAGGAAACTAAAATGCTTGTGGATAGGCTGGATTATTTAAAGAAAAGGTTGTTCAAAGAGTGTGGAATTCATGGATTTGATGTCGAAGGAGTGTCTGGTGGGGTGGCGACCTTTTGGAATATGAAGGTGGTAGTTGGGAGGGATATTTTCCGGGTTCCTAACCATATTGCTACTTCTTTTCATCATATTAGGGATGATTTTTCTTTGGTCTCTTCGAATATATATGCCCCTAATGTAAAGAGTGCTCATAATCGGTTCTGGGGGAATTTAAATTCCTTCAAAAACTATCATCTTTCTGATCATTGTCTAGTTATAGGTGACTTTAATACTCCTTTGAGTTGTTGGATAAGATGGGAGGTTCCCAGGTGGATGATGAGAGTAGATTTGATTTGATGTCATTTATCAATGACAATGATTTGTATGATGTTGACCTAAGTGGGGCCTCCTTTACATGGTCGAACTATAGAGTTGATGAGGTGTTGATTCAGGTGAAATGGACAGGGCCCTCCTTTCTCTTGAGCGGATGGTTCATTATTTCTACTCCTTCTCTTCTCTCAATAGATTGGGGTCGGATCACTTCCCCATTTCTTTATTAGTTGACTTGGTTGGTAGAAGATGGGTATGTGCAGGATCATCATGGAAAAAATAGGCCCTTAAATGGCAATAAAATTTAGAAAATCAGAGTTAGGCAACTTGACGTAAAAATTTGAATAAGTTATCTATATTATTTCAAAAATATGTAAGAATAGAATCTGTAGCAAATTGAATGTAGTTTCTAAACTACTAGGTTTATTTTAAAAAAAATCTATTTGGTGAAAATTTGAAATTTCAATGCAGTAGTACTTAAATTTTAGGGAAAAAATAAGAAGTAGGTGTCTGTCTAACCACCCTAACCACAATAAAATGATAATAATTTTTTTATAAGATTTTAGATATAAGTAGGGGACTCATGTCCCAATGTGATGCATATTTTTTTGTAATTTTTTTCCAAGTAAATAATTAAGTATGATTTCTTTATTACATATTTTAAAAAATATAAAAAATCATATGTCTAACCACCTTAACTTGGTCAAAACTTCATGAAATTCATTTTTTTTTAATCCTGTAGAATGCAAAGCATAGAATGTGACACATGTTTTGAATTCAAAAAATGCGATACCGTTTGAAAGTTATAGATGTTTTTCAATCAACCTATCAATCAGGACTTTAGTCATAATTCAAATAGAAAATGAATAATAATTATTTATTAAATTTAAAGTAAAGCATAATTTATATTGGTGGAAAGCTGAGAATCTCCTTTAAAAACGCTTTTTGTTTCATCAATTTTGGGTAAAAAAAAAGTCGTCAGCCACATGGGGCATCATATCACTTAGATATCGTCACTTTTTGGCCCATCATGATCCTTCACATACCCAGATGTTCCTTACCTTTTCGGTTTGAAAAAATATGGTCGTATCATCTTGATTTTAGAGATAATATTTCCTCTTGGTGGGATATCTGGGTGGATAAGATGACTATGTACAAAATTGCTAAGAAGTTGGCATCGATGAAGTCTAATGTGAGGATTTGGAATAAGTCTTCCTTTGGGAATATTTTCCATGATAAATCTCGTATTAAGGAGGATTTAGATATTTTGTAGTAGACTATTCAAGCATTGGGATATAATGCTAATCTGGCGAATGAGGAGAGTGTGCTTTTATCTCATCTGCATAATATTGTGGCTAGGGAGGAAGAGTTATCGAAGCAGAGATCATGTGTAGTTTTTCTCAATTGTGTTGATAGGAATACTAAGTTCTTCCATATTAGTGCCTTGAAGCATCGTGCCTCTAATTGGATTAAGTTTATTCATCACAATGGTGTGTTGATTGCAAATGATGGGGAGATTCAACAAGTGGCTTCATCCTAATTTGTTGATCTCTTGTTTGAAAATCTTGTTCCGACCTAGGATGCTCAAGTTCAGGTGTTGGATGTTATTCCTAGAATTGTGACTGGTGATTTAAATAACATGTTGTGTTGTATCCCTTCTATGGAGGAAGTTATAAAATCGGTCTTCTCCTTTGTTGGGAATAAAGTGCCTAGTTCATATGGATTCCCCATGTTCTTCTTTCAAGAATTTTGGACGATTGTCTCCAAGGATGTGGTGGATGCTACCAAGGAGTTTTTTGGTAGTCGTAATCTATTGAAGGAGTTAAATTCCACCTTCATTGTGCTTATTCTGAAGACTCTTTGTGCCTCGACCTTTAATGAGTTTTGGCCCATCAGCCTATGCAATTCTATCTATAAAATATTTTCCAAGGTCCTTGCTATAAGGCTGCAGTGGGTTTTACCCCTGATTATTTCTCAGCATAAATGTGTTTTTGTTTTAGACGGGATTTTTTTTTATCCTATTATTATTGTGCATGAAAACATTCACTTTTTGATGGTTAACAAGAAGGTTGGTTTCTTATTAAAACTTGATCTGGTGAAGGTGTATGATCGCATGAATTGGCAATTTTTGCTTAAAGTTTTATCTAATTTTGGTTTCTTTGACAATTTTTTGAAGTTGATTCAGAGTCTCACCTTGATGGTGTCCTTTTCTGTTTTGGTTAACGCTCACCCTTAGATTTCTTCAAGATCTCTAGGGGAGTGAGATAGGGTGACCCCATTTCGCCCTTCCTCTTTATCATTATGGCTGAAGCTCTTGGGATATCTCTTCAACAAGAGGTTTCTTTGGGTGTCATAAAGGGGCTTTGGCCTACTTCTTCCTCTCCTCCTTGCTTGCATCAATAATTAATTGATGACATGATTATTATGGGAGATTTTTCTATTGCAGAAGACAAAGCCATCAAATTGGTTCTTCAAAAGTATGAAGTTGCTTCGGGTCAATTGGCGAGTCTTCCTAAGAGTATGCTTTTTTTCCTTAATACTCCAGAGAGAAGGATGTAGAGAATTGTTGGTATTCTTTAGTATTTTATTGGGACCTTTCCATTTATTTATTTGGGTTACCTCTTGTTGCTAATGTGGTTCTTGATTCTTTCTGGAATGGGTCGATTGATAAGTGTTATGTTAAGTTGGAAGGTTGGAAGGGAGCTCTTCTTAGTCAGATTGGTAAATTAGCTTTAATTAAATTTGTGTTGCACAACCTCCCAGTGTATGCTCTTAGCCTTTTTTAGATGCCTTGGAAATTCTGGGAGAATATTGAAAGTATTCATAAAAAAATTTATGGTCTGGTGTGGAGGAAAAGAAAAGAATGAGTCTGGTTTCTTGGGAGGACGTGTGTCAGTCAAAAGGCCAAGGAGGTTTAGGTCTACAAAAAATTAAAGTCTTCAATTATGCTCTTATTACAAAGTAGTTATGGTTTCTTCTTTCTGGTGATAAGGATTGGTCGGTGATTCTTGCTTCTAAATATCTCTCTGGTGTTGACAAGTTCAAGGAATTCTTAAGGGAAGACTACATTCCTCCTTTGGGGTCCTTTTGGAATTCCTAGGTTAAGGTTAGAGGTGTTGTCTCTGATGGCCTTTAGTGGTTAGTTGGCAATGGGATGGATATTCTCTTCTAGGATGACTAGTGGTTTGGTCATGGGCCTCTTTGAGATGTTGATTGGGCAGCTCCCCTAAGGGATCTTTGTGTCTGAGAACTTTGGATTCATGTGGTTGACTATATTGTGGATGGGGTGGAAAAGAATTCATGAGTTCCAGGAGCTAGCGACTCTTTATAGAGTTTTGTCTCAAGTTCATATCCTTGTTTCTCCTCAAAGGGATAAGGTGGTGTGGAGGTTTCTCCTACAAGGACACTATTCGGTGGCTTCTACTTTTCACTCCCTCAATAATATTGTGGGCCCGAGGCCTCCTTGGAGTCTTGTGTGGTCTTCTAAGCTGATTCCCAAAATCAATATGTTCTTGTGGTTAATTGTTCAGGATAAAATCTAGACCATTAAAAATATTTGGAAAAGAGGCTTCTCCCTGCCTAATAGGCATTATCTATGTGAGAAGGATTCATAGGATAGCTTTCATCTAATTATTGGGTGCAATTTTTCTCAAGAGGTGTGGGCACTTTTTCTTAACCTTTGGAGGTTGGATTGGATATTCTCTTCTTCAATTTGGGAGATCTGGATCCAATGGCAGGCTCCCTCCTCTAATCCCTCCATGGCGCTACTTTGGTCCCTTATGCTTCCTCATGTTGTGTGGGGTTTGTGGAAGGAGAGGAATAACATAATTTTTAGGGAAGTTGCTCTTCCCTGATCTCCTTATTTTTCAAAATTGTTTCGGCCATTAAGGATAATTTTATGCAAGTTCTTACCAAGTCTAATGTCCTTGGCCGAGTGGTGATTTTTGATAATGATGTGGGGGTGGTTGATTAGTGGAAGCTTTCCTTTGACATTACTAAGCCTTTGAAGAAATCCAAATTGGATAGAGAAGGGGTTTTTTGGTACTCACCTCCTCATGGGCAGTTTAAAGTCAACTTTGATGATTCTACTCAAGGAAATCGAGGACCTGCTAGTTGTGGGGGACTGTTAAGAGATCATAATAGTAGGCTTGTTTTGGTAGTGGCACTCCCTTTGGAAATCTAAGCAAACCACTATATTGAAGCAACGACAGCCTATCATGACATCAAGCTGGCTAGGAAGAAGGGGATTTCTAAAATTTGGGTTGAAGGGGACTCATTGAATATTATTAACTACCTTAGAAATAGTTCCCCTCCTTCTTGGTCAATCGAAAGATTCATTGTGGATGCCTTTTCCATGTTGAATTAATTTGATGAGGATTATATTTCCCATGCTTTTCATGAGGAAAATGGGGTGGCATATTTGTTGGCGAATCTTAGGGTGACATCAGCTAGATCTTGGGAGGTTAATGATAAGCTTCCAATTGAGTTAATTGCCTTTCTTAATAATGATAACTCCTAAATCTTTGGAGGAGTTCATCTCTTCAGGTGTTTTCAAAGGTTGGCATGGTAATTATGTTCACTTTAGGATGATACAAAACTTGACGCTAGTGATGCTCATTGGAATTTGTGGAAATAAGAGTTGTATGTGTAGGAGGTTCCTTGCCATTATTTTCTTTTGTACCTTAAAAGGCAGGCCCACACACTTTTTGGGTGCAATTTTACCCTTGGCATTGTTTTTTATTTGCATTCATTTCTTGTGGGATCTTCCTTCTATGATCCGGTTGCCATTTAAGATGGGTGGGGATAGGTGTAGGACTGAGCCTCTTTCATGTGATGAGATCAAAGCAAATGTTGATGTCTGGGAAATTTTACATAAAGGAGGGGTTACCCCATTCATGGAGAGATTACATGGGTTTAAGTTGAATGTCTCTCAAGATTTTTTTGATGCTTGGCATGGCCAGGTGCTGAGTATGTTTGGCAGGGACATCACTATCAATGAGGAGTTTTTTGCGGAAGTAACAGGGATGTCCACCGAAGGAAGGAAATTTTATAGAGAGAAAGCCATGTTTGGGGCTGCTAGAATGAACTTTTTGTGGGACAGAGAGAAGGCTAAAATGGTGAGACTCAACTATGGGGGTTATGACCGCTCCAAATCAAGCCTATCTAGGGAGAGGTGGTCATGGAATTGTTATTTTACTTTGGATAGGAGGTATACAACTCTATATGGGCACCATTTTGTGATGCTTAACCACTTCTTTCATGGTAAGCTAATTTCTGTCCCTTTATATCTTCTACTTTCCTTGGAAGATGGGATTACGGACTTTAGAAGGAATCCTAGGAATCCCTTCTTACATGAGGGTTTGATGTTGTTAATTGTAGAACACATAAAAGATAATATTGTTATTGAGCCCCCTATTCCTATTAATTCTGATAAGTCAAAAAAAAGGGAGAAGGTGAGTGGTAAATTCCAGATTGAGGAGGTGGATGGTAGTGCAGGGATGAAAACTGAGGAGGAAACTAATGCGTTGTCGGATGGTTACCACATAGACCTAGATTATAATCCTTATTCTAGGGGAAAGAAAAGCTCTACCAAAAAGGTTAAGCCTTCCTCATCGCATGTGAAACGTAAAATTTAGGTGACTTGCGATGAGGAGGTTGTGGAGGGTAAAGCTAGTAAAATGATGATTTGGAAACAGGGGCTGGTATGTTCCCATGAACAAGTGGATAAGCCGCAAGAGGGAATTTGGGTTAATAAGGTTGGAGAGGTGGCAGATTTGGTGAATGATGATCTGGATTGTAGTGGTGGGGGGGTCCTAATTGTGGGTAAAGTGAATAGTGTGGTGGAGTTGGAGGATTCTCCTGTTGTGTCGGCATCTAAAGCCAAAGGTAAGGAAAAGGTTGATTCTCTCGAGGGTTTCCAAGAAGATGACCCGCCCATGAGTTCCCATTAGGTGAGGGACTTGAATTGGGGTGTGATGGACTTTACACAAGCATTTGGGCTGGTTAAGGAAGGGGTCGATATCTCTTTTAATTTTCTTATGTGGTTGGTTCAGGAGGTTCAAAACCTCCATAGCAAGTATTACATGATTGCTCATTGCAATATCTCCACCCTTAGAAGCCTGAAGGAGAAGGATATATCTTTAGTATGGTGAAATATAAAGGAGAAGGATTCTATCTTCAATATGATCTTATGGTGGAGGATGTGGTGAATTTGAAAAGAGATCATGGTCCTAGGTTGTCCATGGTGGAGAGGAACTCCCTGTAGTTGTGTAAGGACCTAAATGTGATGATTAATCTCAACAAGGAGAAGCTTGAATCCTCTACTGAAGGTTTGGTGTTCCTGACTGTAAAAGCTAGGGAATGGATAGGGAGATTTTCATTTAATGAGTTGGTGAACTAGGATGGGGGGGAGGATGGTGAGAAGAGTATGCAGGTTGTTGACTTGGGCATGGGTGCAAGCATTCACACTCAGAGAAAAACCAACAAGAACAAGGTGGTACCAAGGCAGGATGTTGAAGAGATCATGTAAATGCACAACAAGGTGATATCTAAGGATTTGGAAACAACCAGAATGTTAAAGGAACTTCTTTAGACATTGCTTTTTCTGCTCTTTTGTCTTGTTTTTTGTGTCTTTGGTTGTTGTTTGCTGATGGTTTGTTGATTGTTGTTTAACCGGCCTATTTTTTGTGTTAGTGGGGCAACCAATCGGCTTTATCTTTGTTGCCTTTTCTTTTGTATAGGGTTTTAGGGCCCCTTCAAAACCTGTTTTACGCTAATAAAAAACTCATGCATATATTAGTATTTCACAACAAGAAAAATATATGGAATCACCTTTGATTCAGATCTGGGTTAGCATAGGTCAAATATGACATATCTCATACTCAAATCGAGTACGATTATGTATTACAATGAAAGGTCTGGTGTGGCATCTCTAAAATAACCATTGATAGAGATAACTCAGAATTACATATTTAGGTGGAGAAATATGAAATACCCAATAACTACACACTGATACCCACGTCAAGCATAAATAGAAATGTATAACTTAGGGTTTAAGTATAGGGTTGAGGGATAATGTTCAGGTTTTAGGGTATATGGTTTAAAGTATAGGGTATAGGGATGAGGGTTGAGGGTGTAGGGTTTAGGGTTTAAGGTATAGGATTGAGGGTTGAGTGATAGTGTTTAGGGATGAGGGTATAGGGTATAGGGATTAGGGTATAGGATATTGGGTATAGGGTTGAGGGTATTAGGTTTAGGGTTTGGGGTTTAGGATACAAGGTTGAATGTAAGGTTTAGGGTTTAAGTATAGGGTTGAGGGTTGAGGAATAATGCCAAGGTTGAGGGTATAAGGTTATGAGTTTAGGGTATAGAGATTAGGGTTAAGGATATTGGGTATAGGGTTTAGGGCGTAAGGTTTAGGGTATAAGGTATAGGGTTAAGGGCTGAGAGTGTAGGGTTTAAGGTTTGAGTTTAGGGTTGAGGGATAATGTTTAGGATTCAAAGTATAAGGTTGAGGATATAGAATATAGGGATGAGGGTGTAGGGTTTAGGGTTTAAGGTATAGGGTTGAGGTTTTAGGGATAGTGTTTAGGGTTGAGGGTATATGGTTAAGTGTATAGGGTATAGGGATTAAGATTTAGGATATTGGGTATAGGGTTGAGGGTTTAGGGTTTACAGTATAAGGTTGAGGCTATAGGATATAGGGATGAGGGTTGATGGTGTAGGGTTTAGGGTTTAAGGTGTATGGTTGAGGGTTGAGGGATAGTGTTAAGGGTTGATGGTATAGGGTGTGTGTAGGGTATAGGGATTAGGGTTTAGGATATTAGGTATAGGGTTGAAGGTATCAATTTTAGGGTTTAGGGTTGAGGGTTGAGGGTTGAGAGTGTAGGGTTTATTGTCTAAATAAAGGGTTCAAGGTTGAAGGTTAAGGGACAATGTTCAATCTTTAGGGTATAAGGTTGAGGGAATAGGGTATAGTGATGAGGGTTGATAAATAGTGTTTAGGGTTGAGGTTATAGGGCTGTGTAAAAGGTATAGGGATTAGGGTTTATGATACCTCTCTCTACCTACCTCTCTCTCCATCACTCCCTACCAGTCTCTCTCTTTATTTCTCTCTATCTCAATTCCCTCTATCCCTCTATCTCCCCTTCCCTATCTACTCTTTATCTCCCAATTCCTCTCTACCTACCTCTCCATCCATCACACCCTACCACTCTCTTTATGCCTATTTATCTCACCTCTCTCTCCGTCCCTACCTCCTTCTCTCTCATTCCCTCTCTAATTCACTCTATCTCTCCTCTCTACATCTCCTTCCCTATCTACTTATCTTTTTCTCCCCTCTCCCTCTCTCTACCTACCTCTCACTCATCTCTCTCTCTCTCTCTCACCTATGTCTCCCTCCTCTCTCTCTCTTTAATTATCTTTATCTCACCTATCCATCTTTGCCTCTTCCTCCCTCCCCTCTCTCTCTCTCATAATTTCCCTACTTCCCTCTCTCTCTCTCTATCTCACCTATCCCTCTCTACATCTCCCTCCTTCCCACATACCTCTCTCTCTTTCTTATTCTCTCCCTCCCTCCTATTTCTCTCTCACTCTATCCTTCTCTCTATCTCACCATTATTTCTTTGCCTCTCACTCACCATATCTTTATCTCACCTATCCCTCTTTACCTCTCCCTCCCTCCCCTCTCCCCCACTTTCCCACTTTCCCTCTCTATCTCTCTCTAATCTCTATCTCACCTATCACTCTCTCCCTCTCCCTCACTCCCACCTCCCTCCCTCTTTGTCATTCTCTCCTTCCCTCTTCACTTCTCTCTATCTTTCCTATCACTCACTCTCTATTGCTTTGTATCTCACTCTCCCTCACATCCCTCTCTCTCCCTCCATACCTCTCTCTCTCACCTCCCTCTCTCTCCCCCACACACACCCCTCTATCTACCTCCCTCTCATTTTCTCCCTTCCTCCCTCCCCCCCCTCTTTCTCTCTGACTATCTCCTTTATCTCACCATTCTCTCTCTCTCTCTCACACACACACACCTCTATCTTCGCCCTACCTTTCCCTCCCTTCATCCTTTCCTCTATACTTCTCTCTATATCTAGGAGGGAAGGAGGGATGGAGGGAGAGAGGGAGAGGTGAGATAGAGAGAAGTATAGAGGGAAGGGGAGGGAGGGAGAGACAAAGAGAAGTGGGGATATTAAGAGAGAGGGAGGCTGAGGCTGAGATTGAGTGAGAGATAGATAGAGAGAAGTATATAGGGAAGGAGAGATATAGAGGGACAACTAGAGAGAGATAATGGTGAGTTATAAAGTAGAGAGGGAAGGAGAGAGATTGAGAGAGAGGAGGGAGGGAGACAGAGGTAGAGAGGGATAGGTTACATAGACAGAAGTAGAGAGGGAAGGCAGGTGGTTGGGAGGAAGAGAGAGAGGGAAGGAGGGAGGGAGAGGTAGAGAGTCCTGTGATAGAGAGAGTAGAGAGGGAAAGAGGAAGGTGGATAGATTGAGAGAGAGAGGAGGGAGGGAGAGAGAGGTAGAGAGGGATAGGTTAGATAGAGAGAAGTAAAGAGGGAAGGTGGGTGGGTGAGAGAGGTAGATAAAATTAAAGAGGGAATGAGGGAAGGAGGGAGAGGTGAGATAGAGATAAGTATAGAGGGAAGGGGGAGAGAGAGAGAGTGAGAGAGAGAGGGAAGGAGGGAAGGATAGGTAGAGATAGAGAGAGAGAGAGAGAGAGAGAGAGAGAGAGAGAGAGAGAGAGAGAGAAGTATATAAGGAGAGATGGAGTGGGAGAAGTAGAGAGAGAATGGTGATATAGAGAGTAGAGAGGGAAGGGGAGAGTGAGAGAGAAAGATGGAGAAGGGAGGGAGAGAGAGATAGTGAAACAAAGAGGGAAGGAGGAAGGATAGGAGATTAAAAGAGAGGGAGAGAGAAAGAGGGAGAGAGAGTGAAGGAGAGAGAGAGAGGTAGAGATGAAGAGAGAGAGATGGAGATAATTATATAGAGGAGAGATAGAGAGGGGGGAGGGGGCAGGGAAAAGTAGAGAGAGAAAGAGAGAAAGAGAGAAGTAGGGAGGGAGAGAGAGGTGAGATAGAGAGAGGAGAGAGGGAGGGAGATAGAGAGAAATAGAGAGGGAAGGATAGAGGGATAGAGGGAGAGAGAAGTGAGATAGAGAGAATATGAGAGGGGGGAAGGATGAAGGTGGATAGATTGAGAGAGAGAAAGAGAGGAGGGAGGGAGAGAGAGAGAGAGGTAGAGAGGGATAGGTTAGATAGAGATGAGTAGAGAGGGAAGAGAGAGAGAGAGAGGAGTGAAGTAGAGAGGGAAGGTGGGTGGGAGAAAGGGAGGGAAAGGGAGATAGAGAAAATCAGAGAGGGAAGGAGGGAAGGAGGAAATGAGGGAGAGAGAGGTGAGATAGAGAGAAGTATAGAGAGAGAGAGAGAGAGAGAGAGAGAGAGAGAGAGAGAGAGAGAGAGAGAATGGCGAGATAAAGAGAAGTAGAGAGTGTGAGAAAGAGATCTAGAGCGTAAGGGGTAAATAATGAGTGAGATAGAGAGATAAAGATGAAACAACTTGCTAATTACTGAAATTTGACATGTTGATTATTGAAATTTGACTAAGATTGAAAAATTATAAGATCTTCCAAAAACTAGAATTTTCATTATAACTTCTAGAGATCCGAAACCACTCTCAAACATCCTGAAACTATATACATAAAATACAACTTAAAGTATAAGAAAGTAAATGTCAACTTATACTTAAATTTTTATTTCATGTATATAGTTTCCTTGAAAGACAAACACAAGAAAGAGAAAAAAAAGGAAGAGAATTTTTTTTAATTTAAGACAAAATATGAGTGCATTATAATACACTCACATTTTGTTAAAGCATTCACATAATGCAAGCGCATTATAACACACTCGCATTTTGGCTTGGTAATGATCGAGTCTAGGCTTGATCACTACCAACCCATAACTCGAGCATGTTTGTTATAACACACTCGTGGTTTCTCTATTTCAAGTTCAAAAAGTGGAGTGGCCACTTTTTGGCCCCTCATTTTTGTGCACCCTCCCACATGATAGTTGAAGCATAGCATAATTACCCATCAAGGTACAACATCATATAACATTTAATCAATGTATCATGAATGTCATACTACTGGGAAGATTCCCATACTCAATATAAGTCGCATTTACACACATCCATACATATATATAGCCAAATGAAAATGAATAAAGATATTGTCCAAGCATAAAAACAATGATAACATAAGTATCTTGCATTATACACCATGTTTCCAATAGTAAATGACATCGAGAACACCTCAAATCAAAATAATCAAGTATCAAACAAGTCTATGTACAAAACAACCTACTAATTCTAATCTAGAATGCAAATGTGAGAGGCGTTACAAAGCCAACAAAGTTGCACTTTAAGAAGAAAATTTGTAGGTGCTTCTTGATCATTGGGGTAGTGTCTCTTTCATGGCATATATTCATCTTGGGGGATTGACCTAGAATTCCCACCAAGTTCACCTAGATTTGGCATGCTTTTAGAGTGGAAATTTTATTTAGTGTTTAGAAATATGAGGATGTTGTTATCTTTTATAGTTGTACTTTAAACATTTTATACTAAGGTTATGAGATGCTCTTGTATTCTCATGTAGATTCAGGTGAAAGCCAACAAAGTTTCACTTGAGGTAGTGAATTTGTAGGTACTTCTTGATCATTGGGGTAGTGCCTCTTTCATTGTGTATGGTCATCTAGGGGGATTGGCCTAGAATTATCTCCAAGTTTACCTAGATTTGGCATACATATTTGGGATATAAATTGTATTTACCATTTAGAAAGATAGGAATGTTGTTTATCTTTTCTAGTTATACTTAAATCATTTTATAATAAGGTTATGATATGCTCTAGTGTGCTCATGTAGATTAAGGGGCAAGCCAATTAAGTTGTACTTGAAGTACAACACATTTTTAGGTGCTTCTAGATATTGGGGCAACTCCCCTTACATGATTGTTAGAGTTCCACTAGCTACAATCACCAATAGGAGTCAATCTCCCCCTTATGGTCATTAATGTGGTGACAACCAATCTACTTGTGGTGATCAAGTTGTACACTCACATGCTTCCCAACCCCCTACATGAAGATTCAAGGATAGAACTATTTGTAAGTGGTCTTAGCATTCCTACCCTCATTTTGCCTATCTTTGAGACCATGATTATAGGTTTACTAAATAGTTGGATTCTAGCAAGTTTCCTTGACTTGTTCTATCCATTTCACATGTTCATGACACTCAGTCACATGATGAAGATAAAGAAAAGGGTGTTGTTTTTGGATGAGAGCCTCCTTTTGATGACTTAAACCCTATCAATGTGGAGGAAATTTGATGACACCTCGTAGTGGTATAGCTCTCACTCCTTAGTAGGTTTGACTTTATTTTATTTGTTCCAAGCTTGGCCCTATATGAATTTTGGAGTGTGATCACTTCCACCTTTTTTTTATTAGATGTTCTTTCCATTTAATATTAATATAAACATTTATTCATCTACCCACAAAGTCAGTCTTCATCATCTTGTCATTTAAGGAAGGTAGCTTTGACTGGGTTCGTCTGAAACTTTATTTACATTTGAACATGATTCCTTTTACCCCTATTTACATTTTATATGGAGTTCACATTATTTTCATCTCGCACAACAAAATTATTTACAGGAGTTACATCTCAGATTACATCGTTTTCAAAAAATCAGACGTTTGGCTAAATTCTTGTAGATATGATATCTTCTTCACTAAAGTTAAGCTTACACGTTATATCCAATTTTCTGTAAATGAGTATCAAACGAAGAAATCTTTGATAAGAGTCAAAAAAGGCCGGCAGTGATATACAGCTGCAACTGGTAAAAGACAGGCATATACTTACCAAAAACAATGACTGCCCAACATTACAATGGGTATTCAGTCAAACAAAAGATAAAACAGAAAGCGGCCACCAACAAAGCAAAAGAGAATCGTTTGTCATTATAGCATGTCCATTTAGTGTATATATAGTGTTTGACTTTGCAGTTCCATTCAGACTTGTAATCGAGTTAGAAAAGTTTTTTCAGTTTATTTAGAAGTGACAACTTGCCTCTGGCAATGAGGCAGACGATGGAAGAAAAACTCCAATAAAAGAGGACAAAAATGATAAGGAGGGTTGACAAATCAAAGGGAGAAACAACCACCTTAATAAAGAATTTGCAGTACAATTTGTTAGAAGTTTAAACAAAGAAGCATACGCAACACATAATATAACTGAAATTATCAAAAGATTAAGAGTTTACTTAGGATTTAAGGTGTTATCGAAGTGGATTGTTTTGAATTTGTGATAGAATGAATCTTGAGTTTTAAAGTGTTTGAGATTAGATGAGATTTGTATTTTGCGGATTTTGTATTTTGATATATAGATATATATTTTTTGGTGTAGTTTCATTTGTTATAAAAGTTTAGTTTTATAAATTTGTCAATGTGTTGAGGAAAGGTGTTCTTAAGAATACTTTCAGGGATCTACTATATACAAAAGAAAATGTGTTAGAATTCTTTGATAATAGTCAAGTATTGAGATTGAATTAACAAGATAGAAGTTTAGAGAAAGTAGAGATTGTTGGATGTTGAGTAGATTGCAACTAAGTCATGACTCGAACAAAGACTGATGCAATTAACTACCTCTTCAATTTTAAGGTTGTGATGAAGTGATGATAAAAGTGACCAAGATGTTGTCCTTAATATAAATCATAAATACAAAATTCAAAACATTAGGTGTGCATATTGATAGATAATGGTTATATTCTAGAATTGTCCTAGTGTTAGAAGTGAGCAATTTAACTTTTAAAATTGAAGGACTAGATTGTGTGTAAGTTTGTCTTAAGGATAGAACCATAGGTATAGTCTTAGCCTAAAGAGGCAAAAATCTTGAAATCTAAGCCAATATTGATTTAAAGTGGAAGATTTAATCTAATAAAATATTAAATGTAAGACTAGTATTAATTAGTGCACCAAAAAATAAAATAAAATGCTAAAACTACAAATAAATATGACATCCACATAAAATAAAACTTCATGCTTTATATTATGCAATATTAAATGTCTCTGAGCGGGAAGGCGAGGTGCGACGCTCAACGGCCTTCTTTTCCTAAGGACGCGAAGTTAGTTGTGGGCGAGGCTTTCACTATGTTGGTTGTTGTGGGTGCGAATGGTTGCGGTCTGGGGGATGCGTCTGTGTCCTCGTGCAGGAAATCATATCCCTTGGCTTGGCCTTCTATGGAGGTTGAGGTCATGGCGGACGCAACGTTCTCGGTGGATGGTTGTGGCTTGGATGTGACAGGGGCTTTGTTGTTGCTTAGGGTTTGGGCTATGTTCCTAGTGTTGTGTGGGTGGATGTCCCTACAAGGGGCTTTCCTTCTTCAGGTCGAGTGAAGTCGTTCTTTGAGGCTGCTAAAGTGGGCTCTCAGCCTCCTACTCTGGCTCAAGCTCAACCTCTACCCTATGCTTGTGATTCCCCTATTGTGGTCTATGGACCTGAGGTTGTTGAGAACGAGGAGTATTATTTAAAGTAAAGAGTGGTCTACAGGTTTAATGGCTTGTGGCCCTGCCTTCCTGATCTCCATAACTGGGTTTCCACCTCCTAGAAATCGATGGTCACTGGTGAGATTGAGCTTTATCCTAGTGCAAGGGGTTTCTTTGTAGCAACCTTTGCCTCCTCCATGAAGCGAGACCATGTGTTGAACAAGGGGTGGATGTGGGGGATTCATTCTCTATCCATCAGGCCTTGGTCTCGTTCTTTCAATCCCCTTACAAAGTTGCTAAATACCAAACCAGTTTGGGTCCGACTGTTGAATCTCCTTCTCTAGGTCTGGGAGGATTCATGTTATGAAGCTATTGGCAACACCATTAGGGGTGATCCCACAATACTGGTTTACAATTTTTGGGCAAACTGGACACTGAACTGATCTTTTTTTAACTAAATCTTCACTTTCGGGCTCCTATAGCGGCTAAACCGTGAGGAATTTGGAGATGATGCAAACTAGTGATTTGTGAAGTTTTGTCTATAGATTATATATATATATATATATTTTAAAAAAAAATTGGAATCACATTGCACTTCTTTTTCCATCTCCTTCGAAAACTAGCTTTTAAAAAAAATATTATTTTTAAGGAGTGGCGCTCACCATATAGAGCATAACTTATTTTGTATGAAGGATAAAATTATAATTTTTTCGAATTTAGATTTGTAACTATGATATCTAGCACTTTCATTTGGTTTCATAGTGTTTTATTAAATATTTTTTCCTTAATCAAGTTTCGAATTCAAACCAATTACAATTGAAACATAGGTGGACTGTATACAACATAACTTTTTATGTATGTATCGAAATTCAAATTTATTTTTTTAGTGGATCAAGAACATCAATACCCAGCCTGAACATGTTTTTTAAAATTTTATTTTGATAATTTTCTATTTTTCCACATGTGTAGAATAGAGAGCTTGATTTTCGATGAAAAACCTATGTTTAATAAAACTAAAAAAACACATACATAATAAAACCAAAACATATTAAAATTATATTAATTGGATAGCTCGTTCTGAGGACTACCATGATGATTTGAAATAATTTTTAAATGAATTCATTTGATCCCCCAAAAGGTAAATCAAAAGTGATTTTTTATCAGCATTTTGATAGGTGTAAAGGAGACTCTATTGTAGGTATGGTTTAAAACTAGCGGGGTTCTATCCAAGGGGGTTTGATCTAAGGTGGTTTGATCAAATCCTCTTCAATTGAAATCCTTAAAATGGAACTTTTCAAGGCTTAAATCATTATATTTTCTAAAAATATGTGATTTCAACAAAAATCAGAATCTCCCAAAAATTGTAAACCAGCTTTGTGGGATCACCCTTAGACATTTTTTTATGGTGGACTCTACGACTCAAGAGCTTGGGCATACTATGGTAGCTTGTATTTTAGTGGATTTGGACATCTCCAAACCTCTCCATGATGATGTGGTCTTGTTGGTGGAGGACAAACCTTGGAAGCAGCTCTTGGACTATGAGGGTCTCCCTTTTTAGTGTAGGAGATGTTTCTTTGAGGTTCATTTGGCCTCTGGTTGGCCACTTGCCCGCCGCAAGGGTGATGCTACTTGGTGGAAGGATGCTCTTTTGGATAATCTCATGGTGGGTTCTCCTCCTTTGGAAGTTTCTTCTATGGAGGACGACCCTCTTGAGTCTTCTCAAGAGTTTGTGTCTTGCCCAACTCCTCTTCTGGCTATCCCTTCCGTGGAGCCATTGTTGTCTTGATCTATTGACGCTATTCTGTCTGAGCCTACTTGAACCTTGTTGGATGTCTCTATTGGTCTTTCAATCGATCATGTCTCCTCTCCTGCGCCATCGTCTCCCATGTGTGATGGCTCTTTGCCCTTGGTGGATATTGTGGATCCACTTCTCTCACCTCGCTTGGTGGACGATTTTGGGCCTTCTTGGTCCATGGTGCTGAGAAAGAAGAAGGGACTCACTCGATCTATTACTTCTTTGCGGCCTTGGGTTAAGAGAGTCAGTTTAGTCCCCTCATATTTTGGGGTTGTTTAGTGTTGTTCGACAGTTGTCTATCAGTTGTTTTTGTGTGTAGTTAGTCCTCTCTTCCTAGTACATTCTTGGTATGAACTAGCGACTTTTTGGCCCTTTGGGCTCTTTGTGTAAGGGTACAACACCCTATAAATGTTGCTTATCTTATCAAAAACATAAAACATAAAATAAAAATTTAAAATATACACATTTCTTTTATAAACCCCATAACTTATGCAAATTTTTAAATTTTTCCCTTCTCATATCATGCATGTTTGTAACAAACTAATTGTAAATTTCTTCATTACTTCTAATCCTAAGCATGTTTAGGTTGTAAATAAGTATCTTTATAATTACCTTTGTGACAATTCTAGTGGGCAAAGCACTTTTTTAAAATCTTCTTGCATTATTGTTTCCTTTCAATAATTTAGCATACATGTTTGTCTTTTTTCATTGTTAATGACCAAAGAGACACAGTAATCTAACTTTGGTTGAAGCTTTTAGATGTTAGATTCTTTCATAGACTCATGGAAACAATATAATTTTTTTGTCTTTTACAATAGTTTGAATGCTAACAAGTTTAATTTATATAACTTACTTTTATTTATTCATTTCACCCTATAACATTGTTTTCAATTTGAAAAACATCTAGATAGTCCTTGGAGTCCTTAATTTTCCTAAGAGAGATGGAGGATCTTTGGTCCTCTTTTTAACATTACAATTTTGACATTTGACCAAAGGGACATGAGGATCATGGCCTTATGTCATGTTATTCTAATGCCACAAACTTTTGGTGAAGGCTCTCATGCCCTTTCCCTACTTTCATTATTGTTTTATTTTGGTGTGCCAATATATAACAACTCAATTTTCAATTAAGTATGAAGAGATTGTCTCTAATGTGATAGAGAAACTACAACCCTTCATTATTTTTTAGGTTTACAATTCAAAGTGTTAGTTTGTACTTACTTCATAATGTTATTTTAATAATTTGTGGTTTGTGTTGGGTCATTAATAGTTGGTTCTTCTAGAAAAAGTGATTGTAAAAACTCAAATAGTGAAAGCCTTTCTAAAAGTCATTGAATAATGTAAATAATAAAGAAAAATCCCAAACATAATATTTTTTTGGTGCTCTTTTATAATTTACAATGCAATTTTATTTATTTATTTTCCATGTTTGATCATAAACATCACATCATTTTATTATAATAATTTCACTTGTTTATCACTTCACTTAAGTCTTTTGTATCAATTCTTATCTTCCCTTGTCTCAAGAATAAGACCAAAAATTATAAAATCAATTATGAGACTTGCATGAGCTTGGGCATTCATAAAATACTTTCCTTATTATAGCCTAAATTTTGTGAGATCTTTAAACTTGTCATATTCTTAGATGATAAATTTGGCAATAAAGAAGGATAGACTCTAGAATTGAAATTGATGTAGATTTATCTAATCTACAAGTTAATCTCTAAAAATGATATTATATTCCTATCATTCAAGATTTCTCTAATAGCTATATTAAACATATTGAACAAACTAATAAATTAAGAATGTGTAACAAGACCTACAACACTCATTAAAATATTCTCCAAGCTAAAAAATGATTGTAACATCATATAAATCTACAACTGGAGATAATACTTTCACATAACACATATCATATTACATTTATATCAGATTTTTTTATAAATTGTTTATCCTATCTCATTTTACATTAGATCAAGATTATTTTTGAATCTCTCCTATCTCCCAAAACTATACTCCAAAAAAATACTAAATATTCCCTCATTTTTACCAACAATACACCCCACAAATAAATAAAATCTCCATGTCAAAAATGGGCATGCTCCCACCAAACCATTACAAAATTTTAAATTTAATAAAGGGTAACTGCCACAAATATCTTCCTAAAATATCTAAAGGAATTGAAACTAAAGAGAATTGAGACATAATCATTTTGAAGAAAATTACATCATCCTCCCCACCTTTTCAAAATTTTGGAACTTTTGGTTCACTGAACTCAAAAGCATGATTGCAATGGCCTACCTTTCCACCATGTCATGTATTGCTACATTTTTTGCATAAATTTTTCCTCTTGTTCGATCATAAATCATTGTCCTCTACCAATTCGTTCTCTTTCACTTTTCCCAACTTCTTGCAAGCTTAAACCCACTTCTAATGGTCCTCCTCCACCTCTAGCCATTATGACTCTTCTCATCATTTGTCTAGCCTTCTATTGTGCCTATATGCAAATCATTAAGAATAGAAATAAAGTTAAGGGAATCAAATTTTTCTAGTGGTGCTTCCCCCTTCTTTGCATCATGCCATTTAGGCATGCTTGAACTAGTTCTTCTTTGCAACTATTGTCTTTTCCATGACTTGTTTCCTTATCACAAATTATTAAGAGTCCATTTTCCTCTTCATCTATTTTTACTTCCATATTAGCATCTAACATACTCACAATATTAGTCCCTTCACATTCATTCCTCATAATGCCATCCTCTTTTATGACTTCTTTCTTCCATCAAATATAGGGTTTCCAAAGAGCTATATCTCTATTGTTGCTCCATATTTAATGTGGATTGCTTCCATAATTGCAACACCTTGGGCCACCTCTAGTGATGGCTTGCATAAACTATTCTCCATTTCCATTGTAATGAGCAATAGTTTTCTTTTCTTCAAGCTAATTGATGTGGACACCTCTGTGGTTGCAAGGAAAACTACTATATTCTAACAAATAAAGAACAAAAATGTAATAGTTAATAGATAAAAAAATTAAACTAGATAATTAAATAATAGAGATAACGATAGCTACATTAACTCCTCTTTATTCTCAACTTGAAAAATGTTATAACAACAAATTCAAACACCCCTCCAAAAAAACAAAAGTATATTGTACAACTTGAAAACTATGCAAAGAATGAAACCTTATTCTAGAACTTGAAGACCATGCTAAGAATATTGTACTTTTTTTAACCCCCTCAACTCCTAGACTCAAGCTCTACTCAAAAAGAAAAAAGAAACACTGAAAAAAGAACCCACTACCCAACAGTGACCACTTAACTTCTAAAGATAGCTAAGCCAAAAAGGAGAGATAGATGGCTAATGGGAGGAAGCTAAAATAAATTGATGGTTACATCCTCCTCCCAATCTTTTAAGAATTTTGAACCTTTAGGTTTAGAAGAACCTAATTTAGTAAAAGTCATGTCTTAAGATTTGTTACTACCAACACCTTCCAATAGTTTTGTCTTTGAAGTATTCTCTCATGATTTCTTGGCTTGATTTGAAACATAATTTGTTATTTTGACCCTTGTACTACCAAGTTAGAAGGATACTAGTGTCGATTCCACATTAGTTTGGGCTTGCAAAACCATATGTGGTTACTTATTCAAAACCAACAAAATAATATCTATTGCTACTACCCAAAAAATTGAAACTCCTTACCATGTGCCAATCATGCTTTATATCATTTCTCTAAGATTAAGTTAGGCTATCACCTTTGACTAAGATTTTGATAACATTCTTGAATATTTTTTTAGGATATTTCTCATACTCCTACAACTCATTATTCCTCTCAATCCAATCATATTTCCTTGTAGGATCTTCTAATGTTTCCTTCAAATGAAGATCATAGTCAACTCAGACCTCTCAACATATACCTCTGGATTTGCACCTTTGACCTCAAGCTAGTTGAGTCTCATTGCAACTACATTTCACTTTCATCAATTTTAAGTTGTACTACACTCTTCAATTTACTTGTAATTTTGGCTTCCAAACATGTTTCTAGCTCACTTCATTTATTTATAATTTTGTTTTTCTCTTTAGGCTAAAACCTAGCTTTTGATAGAAGAGGCAAAGCCACCATTTTGAATTTTCCTTCCTTTTTCAATAGTTTAAGGAGATGTATCCTTCCTTCATGTTGTACATCATAAATGTTCTCTTAGTCATGTGATGGATTACTTATGCTCATGTTACTAGGGTCTTTCTAATAGTGAATGACATGTATTCATTGGTACCATGTCACATAGGGCTTCACCCACATAAGGACCTATTTTGAAATCAACAAGGAAATAATTATCCACAAGTACACTATGATCCTTCTTCAAACAAGAAATCTTGTATGTTTTAAATTTTGGAATGCAAGCAAGTCGCAATCTGTTAACCATTTTTGTACAAACAAAATTATCAATAGATCCACCATCTATTATCACCTTGCAAACTTCATCATTACACTTGCATTTTGTTTGAAGGACTCTTTCTCCTTCAATCAGCTTTAGGGGCCTCTTTATTCCCAAATATCAAGGTTCTGTGAAACATCAAATCCTCTCCCATCTATGCTTCAAATTTCACAATCAAAGGTTCTTTTTCTTCTTGGGCTACCATAAGCCTTTAGGGGTTATGAGGAAAATCCATGGCGTTATGGGCTTCATTACAAATGAAACATCTCAAAAAAATTCAACCTTTAGAATATTGTCATCCATATCCCCTTCCTCCAAAGCCTCCCCTTCCTTAAAACTCAATTTTCTCATTCTTGCCTCATTTTGGCTCTTTACTCATGGTAGGTCTTAAGGAAACTTCTTTTTCTTTGTTCCAGTTGCTATCACCTCTTTTACTAACCATTTTTCTTTCCTAGTTCAATGTCTCCTTCATCTTTAGGGGACAATCATATGCCTCATCCACAATAGGTACTTGCACCAAGGTGAGCTCATCTTGAAGTTGAAACTTGAGGCCATTGAGATATCTAGCTACAACTTGTTCTTCACTCTCCTATATATATATATATCCAAATTTGAAGCCTTGTAAAGTTCTCAATATAAGCCTACAATAACTAATCTCTTTGTTTGTAAGTTATAATATTATTTAAATAATTCATATCAATAATCAAAAGGAAAGAATCAAGTTGTTAGATGTTTCAACATCTTAGGCTATAGTCTATTTTTTTCCTTTCCTTGTATTCTTCAAACTCTATGCATTCTTGCACCATAGAGTTGTATTTGATTTCAATTTGGATGCTACAATTTGCACTCATCTAGGATCATCCTCATCCATGTCTTCCATCTTGAAATGCATTTCCAATTCCTAGACCCAATCCAAGAATAAATCTAGAATGAGTTCACCTTTAAAGTCTAAAATATCAACTTTTACCTTGAATCCTTGAACATTTGGTCATGGCTTCAAAGAGCCTCCCCGTAGGGTCTAATGCCCTAGCATTTTCTAGGTTATCTTGTTCTTCTCCAAACTCATGTAGATGTAATGTAGCCTCTATGAGTTCCAATCTCTTAAACCATTCATTAATATTTCTTTGAGGGCCTGTATTTCTCCAACCTTTTCTTCCTCAATTCATGTGGACTCTCCTCTAGGCCATCGCATATTGGACTGATGCAAACAACCTCTATTACTACAAATTAAATAACCTTATTTTAAATAGAAATCAGCAAATATTACGACTATATAATTGATCTCTAGCTTATGCATGCATGGCCACAACCACAACTCCTCTAAATCATCCATAATTTTTATGTTAATAATAGATAAAGTTGTCCCACAAACTCTCTACGCCTAGTATCTTTAGATGCTCTAATACCAAAACTAATACGAATGTCTCTAATTTACAAGTTAATCTCTAAAAACAATGCTCTATTCCTACCATTCAATATCTTCTTTAAAAATTATATTAAACATCTTCAACAAATTAAAAAAAAAAGTCTACAACACTCATTAAAATACTCTCCAAACTAAAAAAATGAATGCAACATAATGTAAAGTTACAACTAAAAATAATACTTCCACACAACGCAAATCATATTATCTTTATATTTGAAAAAAAAAAAATACAAATTACATAATCTATCTCATTTTACATCGAACCAAGATTATTTGTAGATCTTTCCTGTCTGCCAGGAAATATTCTCCAAAAACTCTCTCCTTTTCCCTCCAAAACACCCCACAAATATATTAAAAAACCCATGCCAAAAATGGACAACCCCCTAGTAATCCCCTCAGAGACAGTTACAAATTCAATAAATGGCAGCCACCACCAATATTTTCCTAAAATATCTAAAATGACTTGAAACTGGTGAGAGAGTCATTAAAAATGCACTTACATCAGGAATAAAAGAGTGAAATCGAAGTACCAACCATTCAGATAGAGACATCTATCAGAAGTATTCCACAAATGCTTAATGCACACATATTTACATTCAAGTTTTAAAATGTCCAATCTAACAGAATAATCACTTCTGATCTGTTTCACTCACAATTTTGCAAACAAAAACAAGAAAAGCATGTTTCCAAAGCATTCCTCTGAGAAATCAGAATAGGAAATAGATAACTTTAACTAGGAGGAATATCAGAACTTGGAAACAGATACACAACAAAGTACTGAGTAGACCTAATCAGTTCAAGCCGAGGCTTGCAGTAGAAGTTCTTTCATCATTTAGTAGACTGCGTTGAATGCATAATATCCATTACTTACACTGGTCTGTACGGAGAATTTCCTTGCAACTACATTTGTGCGTCGTTGTCTTTTGTTAATCCAGTTCCATTACTCTCGCCCGCTTCAGGATCAGTTGCATCAGTCGTTTTATCATGCACGGCCAAGGCAACAAGAATAAGTAGAAGGGGATAGCTGATGGAGGTAAGACACCAGTTGATTACTAGTTCTGCTGTTGGAGAAGTCTTATGTGCATCAGCCTGCCAAGCAACGGCTGCTCCTGCACTCTGTACACCTTTGTAGAATCCACTGTACCTACTTAGAGTTTGGGAGTCATCGGCAAGAGCTCCAATCATCCAATAGACCAAAGTTTGGAAGATGGCATCCAGAAGCCCATAGGAGAAGTACAGGACAAATGGACCTGCATAAGAGTTCCCAGAGTTCTTGAAATCCAGATCAGGGCTGTCCCCATTGTATTTCAGCTGATTGGCAAGCCCACCACCCCATATGGCAGTCCCAAGCAACGCAACTATACCCACACCCATATATCCTCTTTTCTTCCTGCTCTGAGAACTATGGTCAAGAATATACCCTATTCCCACAGATCCCAACATTTGAGCAGCCCAATAAAAAATATTGTTGAATCCCTTTGTTCGTACTGTGAAAAGCTTACCATTAACATTATTGAATTGGTAGGTGTAAAAGAAATTACTAGCCCAAGAAGGAGGAATTAGCAGCAGCATCTTCCAATTCAAAAACAGCTTGAGAACCTCCAGCAACTCAGTTTTGGGATTGGAATACTTCATCAGGGTCGCCCTAGTTCCATCATTCCTGACCACTTTATGGGGTGGAAGCAGGGCTAATGTCAGAAAAGTACCAACAGCCATGAAGCACATGAATCCAATGTATGTTCCATCATTCACATTCCCTGCATTCTTGTGATAATTTGATAGAAAAGGGATGAAACCTCCAATCACACCTCCAAGATTGAATATACTCCAAAACAAGGAAATGTATCTTCCCTTCTTGTCTTCACTAGGGTATGAGGTCATGATGGCACCTTGGCCTGCCCAAAGCAGTCCTGCTCCAATTCCCAAAATTGCTCCTGCAATTATAGCAAATAACTCATGCTGGTAATGATTGTAATAGAGAAAAGATCCAGCATAGAGCACATAGGTGGAGCATCCTGCAAACAGGGTCAGATGAGGCCCTAGTAGGTTGTAAATCCCCCCACCCAATATGCCAAACACTGCAAATGTTGTGTAAAGAGCAGTGTTGGCATTGTTGGCTGCGTCTGGGTTCACCTGTCCTCCACCTCCCATACCTGAGAGAGCATTAAACATGCCAGGGCAGCAGAAGCAGATCAATCCAATCAGCATCACCTGAACAACAGGGGAATTATAGCGAAACCGTCCACTAGGAACCACTTCAGATGATTTCCCTTCATCAGAGACACCCATGATTGATATCAAATGCTTTACAGCTTTTTAACCCAATCAGGATTATTGAACAGTCCGATTGCAAAGGAACAAGGATTCTTCGGCCTCCACTTTTATATTCATGCAAAAGCTAGGTTCTCTGAGCAAACCAGAGTAGGCTTTCTGCAGGAATGAGGATTAGTGCGGCTCACATTAAAACTGCTGGAAATTTCTTAAAAAACAAAAGAAAACATCTTTCAGATTATTGCAGGAATGAAAATCCCCATCATTACCCATTTGTAGATTATTGCATGATTTCTATCTAATTTAATCCAGATATTAACATGCACTGGTGGCAAAGAGTGGCAAATGGAACTGAAGAAAGTATAAAATCTAAAATAGATAAAATTCAGTGCCTATTGAATCTCCATACGAATGAAACAGTATAGAAGATAGAGCAAAACTAAAAAGCAGTAGAAAGTTCCATAAAAAATAGAATGAAATGTAGTGGAAAGCTCAAACCTGTCAAGCAGCCACTCTCATGACACATCCAACTCTGATATTTGTAAGCAGAAGATTCATAAGAAACCCATTTCAGGATTTAAGAATTATCATTCAGCAAAATCTCGACTATTAAATGAAATGGGGATTTTTTAATTTCCCTGATATCTGCTAAAATGGATTGAGGAGCATAGAAATCTACGCGGGAATGAACGACTTCTTCAAACCAATCTGTATACTAATGAGTGAATCTCACACTTTTTAAGGAAAGATTTCTGCCAATATGATGGTCAGATGGAGATTCAAACCTAGCTTTAAAGATTCTCCCTCAATAAAAATCCGGAAGTAAACGGCCAGTGACCTGGATTTTTAAGCCTTTCTCAAATTTCAACGAATAAAATATTCAAAATTGACAGCAACATGTTTATGGGTTTCTGGACTTTACATTGCGTTATCAGTTAAAACTTTGCTATAACTTAAACATATGTCAACATCTGTGTTTATGAACTGATTATAACATGTTGACAAATATATATTTATATAGAAAAAAAACATATTATTTTAAATAGTTATATACATAATTTAGTTTTCGATGTCAATATAAAATTATTTTTATATGTCATTATTTTTTATTTACCAATTTCAATTAAATGAAAATAAAATAAGTAATTAATTTTTAATAAAATTCCAACTATGATATTTTATCATTATTGATAGATAATTTTTTAATAAAATTCATTAACTTCTATTTTGTAAGTATTTTATTATAATTTAGAATGTATATAAGGACCTTGTTATTAATGGAGTGATAGCCACCATTTGTTCATATTCTCTTGGATTTGTGGTTGGATTCAAATAAAAAAAGTTCCTTGTGATTTTGCATTTATGTCTGCTCTATTTGTCATTAAATATATATTTCACTTCTTGACTATAATGTTTAATAATATATATACATATATGTGAAGTTTATTATATTATGATTATAATTTGTATAGGTATATGATTGTATTTAGTCCTTTTTGGTAAAATATAATTAAACATTTAGAAAGATTGGATAAAAAAGGGATAATTGTAGATAAATTCAAATATATTATAAAATTATTTTTTAACATATTTAATTTAGATTTTAAATAAAATATATTCTAATATTTGAAAATAACTAGATATCAAAAAAAAATTGTTTAAAAAAATAAAATCAATCATCAAAATTTGACCTTGATGACATACATTCATCCTATTTTTTAATTAAGATACGAACAAAACTATTTGATTTAAAATGAATCTTCTTATTTTATAGATAATTTTAAAATGTGTAAGAAAAAACATAAAATATTATATTATATTTTTATTGATATATGTTTGCGAGAGATAAAAGAGAATCTTATTATTGTTATTTAAATGTGTAAGGGCAAGTATCTTATTATAGTATAATGTTTTTTTCATTTTTATTAATATATATTTGAAAATATTTGATGTTAAGTGAATCTAATTTTTGATAAGCAACATTTATAGGGTGGTGTACCCTTCACACAGAAAATCCAAAGGGCCAAAGGAAAGCATAGTTCAAACAGAACTTGAACTAGAGGTACAAACAAAAACACTTGATTGATAGTTGTAGAACAATCAAAAAATTAAACAACCCCTGAAACAGAGGGGTCTAAACTGACTCCACGAATCCAAGGTTGTGAGGAGGCAACGGATTTGGGGAGTCCGTTCTTCTTCCGTAGCACAACCGGCCAGGGAGGCTCGAAATCAGGAACCAACGAGTGAGGCGAGGGGAGCAGATCCAAAATAGCCACCTCGAGAGAGGAGCCACCACATAGTGAGGGAGCCGACAATGAAGTAGCAGAGATTGAAGCAAACAAAGGACCAGTAGAGTCATTGGTGCAGGAGCACCTAGAAAACACCTAGGAAACACTAGGCATATGCAATTTTGATTTTGAAGTTATAAGGTCATGGTGACCATTGCTATAGAGATAGAGACTTCATAAAATGCCTTGGTCAGGAGCTGTCAGGAGCTATCCGGAGCTATCAGGAGTGGCAAAGTTTAGGAGTTTAGACACTCATTTTTGTTAGTTTCTAGGAAATTGGCAAAGGTGGCAAAATGGAACATTTTTGCACTTTTGCCACCTTGTAACTAACATGTATGACCAAGGAAGGTATAACCACTTTGGGAAACCTTTATAAGGTGTGCCAAGACCTATGTAAAAGGTTGGAAGGCATTGAAAGTTTTGTAATTTGAAAGTTTCATGAATGACAAGCGAGGACAGTAGGAAGATTAGCTAATTTTTCTGTGTTTTTGTCCTTGGTAGTGTGTTAATGGCATAACCAGGCATTGATATACGTGTGAGATGTAATGTGATTGTCTTCCAAGTATTGGTTGGGTCTGTAGGTAGTTGTTTTCACCATTTCAAGTTTTTGATTTCAGTTAATTAGTTTCTTTCTTTTGTTGTTATGACTGGCAGACCATCAGAAATGGAGTTCTAGTCCACTCTTCCCCTGTACCTGGTGTATGGGCTCTTGGAAATGTGGCTAGGCTCCATGCATGTATCTATAGTAGAGGTAGAAGTCTTTAGGGGTCAGAAATTTATGAAGGAAGACTTCTCTTAGGCGAGCTTGGCAGTGCTTGGCTAGGAAAGTCTTGAAGTGCAAAGCACTTAGCTTGCAGGGGTGACCTTTCCTTGATAAACCCCATGGTAGAAAGGTGGAAGGAAGCCTTGCAGAGGCTTGGTACCAAGGAGGAGGTCCGAATAATCCGTTTGATGGGAGAACAAAATAACAGTTCACCGGGTGGTCAGGAAATGGCTCTAAAAGCCCTAAATTTGCTAATTTGAAGGATAGGCCTGTGTATGGTCAAGCTAGGGTTGAGACCTTAAAAATCTTGAGGTGTTAGGTGTCAGGACCAAGAAACCATTGAAAATATTTAGGGTTCTTTTGGAGAGTTTGGTGAACCATCCATCTTTCTCGGGTTAGGAGGGCTAATTGGGGCTCTAGAGCTTGTAGCCAATTTAACCCTAGGTGAGGGTTTAGAGTTAGCGATGGACAAAGGGAACAAGGTGGAGTTATCAACACCAATTTGTGATGGTGGGAAGGTGTTGGAAGCATTCCCACACCCCTGCAAAGAACAAACTGAGAATTGAGAGCAATTGACCTTTAGGAAAGATTAAGGGTTAAGGGAAGCAAAGAAACAAGGCACCAAGATTGGCTTGGTAGATTGAGAGCTTGATGATAGTGGGTTTGGCCTGTAGAACCAAGGGCACCTATACATGAGATAAGGCCTCAAGGTTAAGGTGGGAGAGTCACCTAGGAGTTCTTAAGAACAAGGACCCAGAGCATGGAACAGTGAGTGTTCCATCCAACCCTACCCTATCACTCGTTCAATGAAGGATGGATGAGTTCTGGTAGAATAGCGACAACAAAAGATTCTGACTGAATAAAGACAGTAGAACAGGGCAGAGGTTCCACGATAAGGAAAGCTGAAAGAGGATCTTGGGTAGGCTCAGGAGGGTCACCCTCCTCAAAGGAACTATCCGAAGGGGGAGAACCAATAGTGAGATGGTTTGTGAGAGCATTCTTCCACCAAGTAGCAGCACTCTTGCGGTGAGCAAGAGGGCAACCAAAAGCCAAGTGACCAACAGAGAAACATCTCCTGCAATGAAAAGGGAGCTCCTCATAGTCCAAAAGTTGCTTCCAAGTTTGGTCAGCCACCATCAGAACCACATCACCATGGAGTGGTTTGGAGATATAAATCGATCAAAATGCGAGCCACCGTAGTATGCCCAAGATCCCAAAACATAGAATCCACCTTCAGAAAGTTGTCAATGGCATGCCAATAGCTTCAAAGCAAGAATCCTCCCAGAATTGGAGAGGAAGATTTGGCAAATGAACCCAAATAGGTCTGATATTCAGAGGCTCCGTAAGAGGATTGAAAGAGCAAGACAACGTCCAGATGAACAACGAATGAACACCCGACATCTACACCTGATCCAACACTCTGTCGCGATCCACAGGGGTAGAGAAGGTTGCAAAGAAAAAACCTCTAGCACTGGGATAGAGGTCAATCTGATCGGAAACCAAAGGCTTCCAAGAACCAGATACCCACTCATGGAGATCAAGCAGGGAGGGCCACAAGTCATTAAACCTACAGACCACACCCTGACACACATAGAAAAAAATTAATGTAAGTGAATCTAGTTGTTTTATAGTTTTATTAAAATAATGTATGTGAAGTAATATCAATTATTATATTATTATTTTAATGAAGTTAATTGTTTTCATTACAATTTATTAATGGTAAATAATAAATGATAATGATAAAAATTTAATTTATAATGAATAAATAATTTGATAAGTATTACAATAAATAGTGAATTAAAATAAATAAAATAAGGTATTTAACTTGAATTGATTTGTTAATGTATTGAAAATTTAGGATTTTGTATAGATAAATGCTTCAAAATTTACAAACTAATTGTTCTTCAATTTAGCTCAAATTTGTGTCTATAGAACTAGTTTGGAACGTAGAATTAAACCTAGACTCGTGGAAGTGAACTTGTATAGGAATTAATGATTATTGTAAATGTACCTCAATTTGTTGTACCTATGTCTAAAGTGGAGTTGTGTTTATAGACACTTTTTGAAAACTTTCTAAATAAGGATTGATTCTCCTTTACTCATTGTATCATATTGAAAAGGGAACTCTAAGTTTAATGCATAAAACGTAGGATGAATCTCTTCCTTTTTCAAAGGTATATTAGGATGCAAATCAACAAGATGTTTAGATTGGCTTTCAACTATGAAGGTGAGTCAGTTAGACTTAGTTATGATCCTTTTGAGTCTTATAAATGGATTGGGAATGATTTAATAAGATTAACCTAATTAGATTATATCATATTATGAAAAATGAAACAATTTTGAAGTGCACAAACTAAAACAACAATTTGAAAGAAGATATAGGAAGTGTAGAATGATGTATATGTATCATAAAAAATTGGATTTGGCATGCATAGGAGGATTGATTTACCCAGGGGCATATGGGTCCTTATAGGCCTTGTCTAAACTTCAAAACTTGATTCTGTAGCTCTCTATCTGCTTTTTATTTTTTTCCCTGGAAATCTTCATCTTCAAATTTGGACTTGCAATAAATCTGCAAAAGAGATGGGGGTGGCTATATAGGATTTTTCCTCGGTCAAACCCCTATTTTGGTATTTCTACCTCTATAATAGGCAGTAAAATTGATTGATAAAAGTGTGTACCCCCTACCCTTAAGTGTGTCTAAGGTTGTTATGAACTTAAAATGTATAAAACCCTACTCAAGTGTGTTAGAAAAGGATTCCTACATGAAAATAGAAAGATCTACATAGGGAGAAGTCAAACACCCTTAGGAAATATGAAATATAATGATACCTTGCTTTAGGGTGAAAATAAGATGAAGCTTGAAGATGAGAACACTAGGAAACAAGTCATTAGGTTGAAAGAAATAACCATATGCATCTCCCAAACCTGTAATCCATCATGATCTTCTATTGGCATCAATCTCCAATCATGACATAAGGCTTGATCAAAATTTGTAAAGAGCTTGAAAACCTACAAATTCAAATGTGGTAGAGTGATCTCTTGCTTCTCTTTTCTTTTCTTATTGCTTTCTAGTTTGAAATGGTGAAAAGACTAGGTATTTATAGGATTTTCTCTAATTTCCTGACAATTAAATCCCAAAAGCTGACATTTGAAATATGAAATTTGAATGTTAAAATATCGACACTGATATGTTAAAAATTGCTCCTTGACAGTGTTGAATAGGACAACTGAGAGGGGGGTGAATTAGTTGTCACAAAATTAGACATTTAATTCAATCACCAGAACTAATCCTTAATACTACTTAAATGGTTAATCATCAAAAGCCAAAGTAGAAACTTAAATCCAACACATAAACAAAATAACACTATATTTACGTTGAAAACCCAATACGAGAAAAATGACAGTGAGGATTAAATCACACTATAGAGAATATCAAAAACAATTACAAAAGGCTCACTGCCTAAAACAAGGCCTGTTGCCTAAAATAAGGACTCACTGTCTAGAACAAGGACTCATTGTCCAACGAGGCTACAACTCAGAGGGATCACTACCACAAAGATACAAAGAATTCAAAGAAGAGATGTTACAAAGAGACAACAATCCCAATGCAACAAAGAATTCCACCATAATTACTCCACACATGCATGAATGATAGAGTTTGCCTTTTGCTCACTGCATCCGAAAACTTAGCATTAAGCTTCGCATTGATCTACGACACTCTCGACACACACACTTATTGAATAGAATCAATGTCACACAAAACTATGATTTCTCTTTTCTCTTATTACTCTCCTTCTTCGCTCTTGCATCTCTTCTCTTTTCATCATTAATTCATATTGCATTTATACCATCTTCAACTTTGAAACATATCCAAAGTTGATCATCCAAATTCAAATTAGGTCAGTGCCAAAATATCCTAGGGTAAAATTAGAATGAGGGCGACCCAAACACACGCTTCAAGGGACCCAAAAATATCCAACATGCTTCATCATCCTCAAAAGTAGTATTTCACACAAGGTTGGCCAAACCAATGTAAAACACATAGAACCACTAAGCACAGATCTTCCAAATGCTGAAACTATCTTCAATAGAACTAGGGCAACACAACTCTAGAATTGCAAGTCATAAGACTTCATTAAAGAGAAATCTAAACCAACAATATTTCTCTCGAACTTCAACCAAAAACATAAAAAACCATAGTTCATAACTGGTGAACACAACTTGCACTGAACAATGAATCAACAACCAAAAATATGGATATAACATCTGCTAACAACCATGAACAACATATCTGAACCACACAAACACAGGAGAAAATATAGACCAAAAATCTGGAGCAACCACTGAACACATGCAACATATCTTTATTATAATTTTCTCAATATCCTTGACATATACAACCAACAACAACTAGTAGATAACCAGTTAACCGATTGACATCAATGACAACACCTACAAACTTTCCACAACACTTTCAGGATTTTCATTCTTGCAACAATCTCCCCCTTTGTCATTGATGGCAACACATGATGTGAAAAACATCAAAGACAACATACTAGCTCTAAATACATTTTTTGGTTTTCTCCCCCTTAGAAGATAATCTCTTATATTCTTCTTCTCATTCTCTTTTCATGTGCTTCTTCTCTCCCCCTTTGACATCAATGGAAAAGGCAAAATAATATTTTCCATTGATCTCTCCTTTGACATGACAATAGAATACACAAAATGGCAACACTTGATACTACTTACTCCCCCTAAGAGGTAGCCACCAAAACATCAGTACAAAAGAAAGATCCATGGATCCATTAGACTAATGCATCTCCATATGCATATAGTTCAAGAAAGGGTGGGAAATAACCCCTAACTATTCTCGGAGATACTCAAAAATATCATTAGAAAGAGCCTTCATGAAAATATCAACAATTTGATCCTTCATCGAAACATACTCAAGCTTTACTCCATTCTCTATGACTTTCTCTCTCAAGAAATGATATCTGATAGATATATGCTTCATCCTCAAGTGCATCACAAGATTCGTAGAAATGTTAATTACACTTGTATTATCATAGAAGATAGAAATGGGATCATCATATAGCACTGTGATATCTTTCAATGTCTATTTCATCCATAGAACTTGTGTACAACAAAATGCAACAACAATATACTCAACTTTAGCAGTAGAAAAGGAGACCGAATCTTGCTTCTTACTCAACCATGCCACCAATTTTCATTCAAGAAAGAATGCACCACCACTTGTACTCTTTATGTCATCTACATGTCCAACCCAATCTATATTTGTATAGGCACTGAGTGTAAAGTTAGTATCTTTAGGATACCACAATCCATAATCCAGAGTGTCATTCAAATATCTGAATATTCTTTTAACTGCAACAACATGTGTTTCCTTCGAATCTTCTTGAAATCTAGCCACAAGACAAACTGCATGCATGATATCCGGTCTAGTAGCAATCAAATATAATAGTCCATGAATCATAGATCTATAATTTCTCTAATCATCTTTAGTTGAATTATCATCTTTACCCAATTTGCAACTAGTCACCATAGGAGTACTTATTGGTTTGGAACCATCTATCCTGAACTTCTTCAACATCTAGCTCACATACTTAGACTATGAAATGAAAAATCCCTTTTTCTGTTTGATTAATTTGTAGCCCAAGGAAGAAATTCATCTCCCCAAACATAGACATTTCAAATTATTTCTACATTTCTTTCACAAACATCTTGCCCATACTTACATTTCCTCCAAAAATAATATCATCAACATACACAACTACAATCAATATTTTATCATTTTTAATCTTAAAGTACAAATTACTATATGTCGTACCTTTGTTAAATCCTTGTTGAATCAAGTACTTATCTAACCTTGCATACCAAGCTCTAGGAGCTTGCTTCAACCCATATAAAGCTTTCTTCAATCTGCACACCATATCTGGTTGATCTATCAACTAAAATCCTTTTGGTTGTTCCATATAGACTTCTTCTTCTAGCTCACCATTCAAAAATGTTGACTTGACATCCATCTAATAGAATTTGAAATATTTATAAGCAACAAGTGTCAAGAACGTCCATATAGCTTCCATTCTTGCTACTGGGGCAAAATTTTTCTGAAAATCTATGCCTTCTACTTGTGAGTAACCTTTGCACACAAGCCTCACTTTGTTTCTAACCACTTCTCCATTCTCATTCAACTTATTTCCGAATACCCACTTTGATCCAATAATGTTTTTATCTATTGGTCTTAGGACCAACTCCCAAGTCTAATTCTTCTCAATCTGCAAACGTTCTTCTTTCATCGCTTCCTTCCAATGTTAATCTTTACAAGCTTCACTTACTGTCTTCAGTTATATCTCAAAAAGTAAACACAAATGCACTTCAACAACAACTTTGTTTCTACTTAACACACCTTTTATCTTATCTCCAATAATTTGACTTTCTGAATGATTCTTCTATACATATCTAGGTGTCTTGGGGGACATCATCGAAGCATCTTCTTCTCTTTCATTCTATTCACTCTGCCTCTCTTGCTCATCATTTTCCTATTCTTCCACAATTTCTTCTATTCTTGCACAATCATGTTTATCAAATACATATCCATCAATGTCGATAGAATTCTTCATTGTCTCAGATCAACCTTCACATTCGAGCTTTCTAAAATCTTTCTCATTCTTTTATTGAAACATTTGTATGTATTGCTTTTAGTAGGATATCCAATAAAAATGCCTTCATCACTTTTTTCATCAAACTTTCCCAAAGTTTCTTCATCTCTTATGATATAGCATTTTCTTTTGAATGACTTGAAATATTTAACTATAGGAATTCTTTCATGACATAGCTCATAGGGAGTCTTTGTACTATTTTCTCTTGCTTAAACTCAATTGAACACATAAACAGTAGTATGAATAGCTTCTTTCCAATAAACTTTCGGTAAACTAACCTTAGTAATCATTGACCTAATAACTTCTTGAACTATTCTATTTTTCCTTTCAACAACTCCATGTTTTTTTTAGGAGTTCTCGAAGCAAATAACTATATATTTATTCCATGCACTTCACAAAACATATTAAACTCATGGGAGATGAATTATCCAACTCTGTCAAATCTTAAGCATTTTATCTTCAAATTCACTTCATTTTCAACCATTTCTTTGAATGCCTTGAATCTATCTAATGCATCTGATTTCTCTCTAAGAAATGTAACACATGTATATCTAGAATAACCATCAATTAAAAGCATAAAGTACCTTTCACCAAGTAGACTTCTTACTCTTGTAGGACCACAAAGATCTGTATAAACTAAATCCAGTAGTCCGACAGTAGACTGTTCCTTTGATCTGTAATGGTTTCCTGCTTGCTTTCCAAACAAGTACTCAAAATTCACAAAGAAAAATAATAACATACTATCAAGAACTCTAGATGTACTCTAAAGAAACCTTCGCAAAGGATAAACCTGACCTTCATTAATAAGCGCATAATTCAATGTATTATTTCAAAAAGAAATATTACAATACAGTTACAAAGTCTCCATGCAAAGCTTCTAAAGTATTAAACATCCTAGTTGTGTTCCTCCATTTGAACAAGCAAATGAGCACATTATAGCCACACATCCCAATCTATGTTTCCACTACTTACATGTGCAACCTACAAGAGATACTCAATTTAACCTTAACCAACAAGTCAAAGGTTACACAAGCCAATCTCAACAATTATCCATGTGCTTTCTTTTATTAAAAAAATATTGCAAAAAACCATTGAATGGTATTACATAAACTATGTGTCTCAAAACCATGACCCCCAAATTAAATATTTAGTATTAAGTTTTTTCAATAATATTGTTTTGTTAATGTTACACTCACATTAAGTATTTGTCCCAATATCACATACAACTTGCAAGTGACCCCAAGAATGCCTAACCCATGTGGCATCTATATCTCTAAAATGCACCACAATTAAATTTTTATTTTTACATTATTAGCATTATATAAGATTTACAACACACCTTTCTCAATAATTGAAAGTCTTCTCCATAGATGGTGTTAGTGCTCACTTCAATTCCTTCCACTTTAACATTAACATTTGAAGGAAAAAATGTGGACATCATATTAAAAAAACTCACCACCCTAGAATCAAAAATATCCCAAACTTCCACAATAAATTCAAATAGTAACATAAAAATCAAATCAAACAAAATTAAAATGTGCTAAATAAAAATAAATAAATAAATATGAAATCAAACTAACCTCTATCCACTCAATCTGATTCTCTTAATACCTTAATTCTTTTTCTCTACAACTATAAAAGGCACAAACATGGGTGTGCAAATTTCACCATTAGAAGAATATGAAGAAATCTATAGAACATAGATATAGAGCAAGATTGATTTGTTTGTGACTTCAAAGACTTGTAAAGACACATCTAAAACAAGAGAGAACCCCAAAAATAAAAATAAAAGTTTTGATTTCTTGCTTGCTTGTTTAGTTTGATTTTTTGTTGAGATGATAACATGAGTGTGTTGTGGTCTCTAGAGGGCCAAAAAGTTGGGTGATCACTTTTTGGTCCCCCGTCTTTGTGCACATACCCATAACCTAGACTAAAAAGGGAAAAAAATTAGAATCTAGACCAATATTGATTTGAGTGGAAGATTTAATGCAATAAAATATTAAATTTAGAATTAATATTAACAAGTCCACCAAAAAATAATATTAATTACTAAAACTACGCATTTATGACATCTATATAAAATTACATAAAACATAAAAAATAAAAAATATATACACATTTCTGCTATATAATTACAAAACCCATATGATTTATAAAAAAATTCAAATTTGTAATAAGAAAAACACATTTAAAAAAAACTTTTTATTATTATTTCTTCCTTTCAATAATTTAACATATGCTCAAATCTTTCTTCTATTATTACTAACTAGCTAGTCACAATAATCTACCTTTGGTTGAAGCCTTTAGACCTTATAATTTTTCACAGATACATGGAGACTATACTATTTTTTCCTTTCTACGATAGTTTTCACACCAATAAGCTCAATCCATAACTTAGTTTTGATTATATATTTTCCATCCTATAACATTATTCCCAATTTGGAAAAAATCTAGAAAGGTGTTGAAATCCTTAATTGTTCTAAGAAAGGTGTAGGAGTTGTATTCTCATGTGTAACATTATAAGTTTGGAATTTAACCTAAGGGACATGTGGATGATATGGACTTATGTCATGTTATCCTAACGTTAATGACCCTTTGGTGAAGGCTTCCATGTTCCTTCCATGATTTGTTTATTTTTTTATTTTAGTATGTTAACATATTAAATCTCAATTTTCAATTAAGGATGAAGAAATTATCTCTAATGGGATAGAGAAACTACAACCCTTCATATATATTAAATTTATGATTCAAAGTGGTAGTTTATAGTTACTTCATAATGTTGTTAGTTTAATAATTTATGGTTTGTGTTAAATCATTAATAGTTCTTATGGGGAATTTGGTTGTAAAATTGAAAAGAGAAATTATTTATAAAGATTATTAGATATTATAAACAATTATGAAAAAACTAAACACAATATAGTTTTTTATTCTTTTATTAATTGTAATGTAGTTCTTGATTTTATTTTCATGTTTGAATCTAGGGCTCACATCAATTTCTTAACATAATTTCACTTTTTTTCACTTCACTTATGTCAAGTATATACAATGCTTCATCTTCCCTAGTCTCAAGAATAAGACCAAAAATTTATAAAGTCAATTATGTGACTTACATGAGCTTGGGAATTCATAAAATGCTTTCCTTGGTACAACCTACATTTTATTGGATTGTTAAACTTCTTATATTCTTAGATGATAATTTTGGCACAAAAGAAAGATATAATTCAAATGTGATGTTATGTTTAGATTAAAATTGATGCAAATATCTCCAATCCACAAGTTAATATCTAGAAATAATATTGTATTCAGGTATCACTTGATATTTATCTAGGAATTATATGAAAATTATTAAGCAAACTAGAAAATAAAGAATACATAAATATATGTACAACTCATTAAAAGATTTTCCAAGCTAAAAAATAAATGTAGCATAATATAAAGCTACAACTAAAGATGATAATTCCATGCAACATAGATTGTAATACATTTATATCAAAAAATATAAAATATCTACTCTATCTTATTTTATATCAAACCAATATTATTTCCACGGCTCTCCTATCTCGCATAACTATTTTCCAAAAACTATAACAAAAACTCTCTCCTTTTAACAATAAATACACTCCATAAATAATAAAAACCTTGAATGCCAAAATTTGGTATACCCCCACTAAACCGCCACAGTGGTTCCAAATTCAATAAAGGATAGCCACCACAAATATTTTTCTAAAATATCTAAACGACTTGAAATTGGCGAGAAGTGAGACATGGTCATTAAGAGGATAGTTATAGGTCTTCCTCTCCATCTTTTCAAAATTTTGAATCTCCTGACTTTTAAATAACTCAAAAATCTAATTGTCATTGTCCACCCTTCCACTATCTGAGGTACTTTTTTTTTTTTTGCATCATTCACTCCTCTACTTCTAGCATCTTGTTGGACCATAAATTTTCCCCCACTATTAATTTTTTATCTCTTTTCCTAACTACTTGTGGGCTTTGACCCACTTCCAATGGTCCTCCTCCACTAGAACCCATTATGGCTCTTCTCACCACTTCTCCAACCTTTTGTTGCACCTACACATAAACCATTAGAAATAGAAATCAATTTTAGGAGATAAAAAAATTCCATAGGTGCTTCCTTCTTTGCATTAATGCCATTTATGCATGTTTTTCTATTCTTATTTGCAACTAACATCTTTTTCATGACTTATTGCTATATCAAAAAATATTAAGTGTTATTTTCATTTTCGTCCATTTTTATTACCATATTTTTTTTTACATGTTCAAAATATTAGACACTTCACATTCATTCTTTACAATACCATCCTCTTTTTTGAGGACTTATTCTTTGTCATCAAATAGAGGGATTCCAAATATCTCCATCTCTATTTTTCTTACTCTTTAATGTAGGTTGTTTTCATAGCTACAATTCCTTGGGCCATGTTATCTTCCTCTTTATAAAAATATTTAAACTCTCCTCTCCCATTGTAATAATCAATATTTTTGAACCATTAATGTGGACACTTCTGGAAGGAAAATTGCTTTATTCAAGCAAATAAAGAACAAAAATGTAACAATTAATAAATAATGAATTAAACTAGATAATAAAATATTAGAAAATAATAAGAATAGTTACATTAACTTCTCTTTATTCTCAACTTGAAAAAGATTACAACATTTTTAAAAATAAAAATAAAACTTAAATTCCAGCTCTTGAAGACCATGCAAATAATAGAACTTTATTTTAGTGCTTGAAGACCATGCAAATAATATTCTACTTTTTTAGCACTTCCTCATGCCATAGACTCACAGAATTGTCTATGCAGGTGACAGATTGCACCTTTGACCGTATTTATTAATTAATTGAAAATAAAAAGTGCGTTCTTTTTATTTTCAATTAATTAATAAATATGGTCAAAGGTGCAAATTGTCACCTGCATAGACATTGCCTAGACTCACACTCTACTTAAAAAGAAGAAAGAAACGCTAAAATAAAAACACAATACCCAATGGTTGCCACTAGACATAAATATAGCTAAGAAAAAAAAAAAATGGCTAGTGGGAGGAGGCCACTATAAATGGGCGATTAAATCCTCCTCATCGTGTTTTAAGAATTGTGTTAGAAGAACCTAATTTGATAAACTTAATCTTGATTTTTTCTATGAGAACCTTCTAGTATCTCTACCTTCAAAATATTCTCTCATGATTCTTTTGATTCATATAATCCATAATTTATTCTTTTGTGTACTACTAGGTTTAAGAGGGGACCAATGTTGATTGGACAGTGTCAATTTGGGATGTCAAAACCATATGACGTTACTAATAGAAAATTGGAAAAATAATATTTATTGCTACTACTCATAGACTTAACACATTTCCTTGTCCCGATCATTCTTTGTATCATTACTCTCAAATTAAGCTAGATTGTTGCTTTTGATAATTTTTTGACAACATTCTTGAAGAGTTTACTAAGATCTTGCTCATAGTCCCACAACTCATTAAGCCTCTCAATCCAATGAGATTTAATTGTAGGATCTTCTAATGTTTCTTTTAAATGAAGGTCGTAGTTAATTAAAACCTTAATATTTGTCTTTTGAGGTACACCTTTACCCTTACTAGCTAAGTCACATTTCAATTTCATTTCTATTTCACCAATTTTCAATTGTACTGTATGTTTCAAGTCATTTACATTTTTGCTTCCAAACATGTCCCTAGATCACTTCTTCACTTTTTTTTTCTCTTCAAGCTCAAAGCTAGCTTCTAATTTATAAGAGACAAAGCTACCATTTTTAATGCTCCACTATTTTAGGATATTTTTCCTTCCTTAATGTTGTACCCATAAGTGTTCTCCTTGCCATGATCATTTTTCTTGGTTCTTCCCAATAGTGAATGACACACATCCATTGGCACCATGTTACATAACAATCCATCCACATAAAGGACCAATTTTGAAAGAAACAAGTCAATAATTATCCATAAGTACATTGTGAACCTTCTTTAACCAATAAATCTTGCAAACTTTAGATTTTGGAATTCAAGAAAGCTATAATTTATTAACCATTTTTGTACTCACCAATTCATTGACAAATCAACCATCTATGATCACCTTGAAAAAATTGTCCATAGAATTGTATTTTGTTCAAAAGAAATGTTTCTCCTCTTATCAACTTGGAATACCTCTGTATTCTCAAATATCAAGGTTCTTCACAACATCAAGTTCTCTACCATTTTTTCTTCAACTTCTACTATCAAAGGTTCTTCTTATTCTTAAACTACCATCACCATTTGAGGTTTTGAGGATAATCTATGGCCTTAATTATAAATGAGACATAAATTAAAAGGATTGCAATCTCTAAAATATTGTCATCCTCATCCCTTAACTCTAAAACCTACCCTTCCTTAGAATTTATCTTTCACTTTCTTGACTTCTATCTCTTCACTCATGGTAGCGGTCCTAAGAAAACTCTTTTTCCTCTATTCTAGTTGCTATCATCTCTTTTACTCACTATTTTTATTTTCTAGTTTGGTATCTTCTCTACGTTTAAGGCATATTCATATACCTCATCCACAATAAGAACTTTCACCGAGGTGATCTCATCTAGAAGTTAAATCTTAAGTCCATTAACATATCGGGCTACAACTTGCTCGCTATACAAATTTGAAGCCTCATAAATTGCTCCTACACTAACTAAACTCTTTTTTTTATGTTATAAATTTCTTTAAATAATTTATACTAGTAATCATAAAGCAATAATTAAACTCTCAAATGTTTCAACATCTTAGGCCATAGTCTAATTGTTCATTCCTTGTCTTTTCAAACTCTATATATTCTCCCATCATAGAGTTTCATATGATTTCAATTTGGATGCTATAATTTTCACTCTTCTAGTATCATCCTCATCAATGTCTTTCATCTTGAAATACTTTTCCAACTCCTAGGCCTAGTCTAAGAAAAAATCTAGATTGAGTTCACCTTTAAAGTTTAAAATATCAAATTTTACCTTGGAGGCTTGTCTTCTTATGGCTTCATGAACCTCTTCATAGGGTCTATTAACCTAACATTTCCTAGGTTCTCTTGTTTTTATTCAAACCCATCCAGATGTAATGTAGCCTCAATGGATTTTATTCTCCTAATTCGTTCATCAACATCTCTTTGAGGCCGTACATTCCTCTAAACTCTTTTTCCTCAATTTATGTATACTCTCCTCTAAGTTATCATAGATCGAACTAATGCAAACAACCTTTGTTACAAGTTAAATAACCTCAGTTCAAACAAAAAGAAACAAATAATATAATTTTATAATTGACCTTTGTTTTTTGTATCCATAGTCACAACCACAACTCCCATCTAAATCATCCATACTTTTGTGTCTTAATAATGTAACTAAAGTTGTCTCACAAACTCTCTACTTCCAACATCTATGGATGCTTTGATACTAAAAATAATTTAGATTTATCTTATCTAAAAGTTATTATTTAGAAACAATGCTCTGTTACTACCATCCAAGAATATTCTCTAGAAATTGTATCAAACATCTTCAACAAAATAAAAATAAAAAGATCTACAACACTTTCTAAACTATTCTTCAAGGTAAAAATGAATGCAACATAATAGAAAGCTACAACTAAAGATAATATTTCTACATGTAAACAAACTATCGACACTGTTTCATTTTACTTTAGACCATGATTATTACTTTAGACCATGATTATTTCTAGATCTCTCCTATTTCCCACTCTTAAAAAAAAAAAAACTCCCAAAATTATCCTCCAAAAACTTCTCCATTTTTTCCCAACAAAACATCCCACAAATATATAAAATCCCATGCCAAATATGGGCAAACCCCAACTAAACCATTACAATAGTTATAAATTCAATACTAAGTACAATAAATAATATGAAGTACAATAAACATTGCCATAGAGTTGAAGCTATAAAATTTTAGGAAATAAACTTTTGTTTGCAAGTGTATAAATGTTAGCAAATATTTATGTTTAAAAAGAATAGAAGCATTCCCATTACATAAATATCCCTGCCATATTCTGAGAATCTATCTAAACAAATGTGTCTGCTCCTTTTCACTATTTAAAGGCTGAGTATATAGCTTTTTTTTTTTTTTTTTTTAATGTTTTCAACTTTTTAAATTAAATATAAGTTTTTTTTCTCTTTAAAGTTAAAGCTCACTTTTAAAAAAATTGTGGTGTTTCCTTTTTTTTTCATTACAGTCAAAAACTTAATGAATTAAAGGAAATGGGTCACTAGTTCGTGTGGTGATTATAATCTTATTTCATATTTATACTATACATTATAAATAAATAGTTCAAATGTTAAAAAAAAAACAAACAAACAAACAAATGTTGATCAAAAGTGGACCCATACTTGAACACATGAGAATCTCTAAATGTTATATAAAAAAGTACATAAATACATTCATGAAGAAGTGAAATAAGTATTTTTTTTGTCTCAAATAAAATATCATAACTATCCACTATAAATGTATTATTTAAAAAATAAAATGCTCATTTAATAAAATAAGACACTCATTCAAACAAGTATTGTTATCATAGTGAAAAAATAATCTTTTTATGTGTATAACTATTGGGGTAGCAATGTACAAGCATTGGAGTATTTTATATTAATAGTTTGTCCTATCACAAATATAAAAGGTGAACACAATAAATAATGTGTTTTCTCATGTGAAGGATTTTCAAAAAAAATTAGTGTTCAACTATTGGTCCATTTTTGTTTGATATAAGTTGTATTTTAAATAATTATGTGTTGTTTTTATAACAACAAATAGTTTTTTTGTTTTCAACTATTGGTCCATATATGTTGAATATAAAAGATAGAGATATCAAAGATTTATGGTTATCAATAGGTATTTGGTCCATTTAGGTTGTATATTAATTTTATTTTAAATAAAAATATGATATTCTACCAGCAACAAATAATTATTTTTTTTGCAACTATTGAGGGTTCCATGATTAAGTTTTCATCATACCTTTAAAAAGTCAAATTTTAGACACTTCTCAATAGATGTGTTTCATATGGCGAGTTGTATGATGAATCATACCTCCAAACCTTAGTTATGGATAAATAAGAAACATACCTCCAAACCTTAGTTATGGATAAATAAGAAACCAGACTACATTTAAAAAAAACGAAAGTTCTATGATATTCCAATCAATTGCTACATGCTCACAAAATTAATCCGCATGACTAGTGACCCCTCTCCCCTATTCTACAATTGCTTAAAGGAAAACATATTTATATTCAAGTTTTCAAATGTCCATCTAACAGAGCAATCGCTTCTAATCTGTTCCACTCACATATATTTGCAAACAAAAACATGATAAGCATTCCTCTGATAAAGCACAGTAGGAAATTGATAACTTTAACTAGGAGGAATTTATAAAAAATAAAGCCCTGAGTAGACCCTGATCACTCCAAACCAACGCTTGCATTATACGTTCTTTCATCAGTTGGTAGAATATGTGAAATGCATATTATTCATTACTTACACTGGTCTGTAAGGAGAATTTCCCTGCAACTATATTTGTACGTTGTCCTTTACTGTTGAATTTCCATTACCCATGCCCGCTTCATAATCAATTGCACCAGTAGTTTTATCATGCACAGCCAAGGCAATAAGAATAATTAGGAGGGGATAGCTGATGGAGGTAAGAATCCAGTTGATTACTAGTTCTACTAGTGGAGAAGTATGATGTGCATCAGCCTGCCAAGCAACAGCTGCTCCTGCACTCTGCACACCTTTGTAGAATCCACTGTACCTACTTAGAGTTTGGGAGTCATCAGCGAGAGCTCCAATCGTCCAATAGACTAAAGTTTGGAAGGTGGCATCCAGAAGTCCATAGCAGAAATAAAGGAGAAATGGACCTGCATAAGCGGCCCCGGAGTCCATGAAATCCAGATTAGGTTTAACCCCACTGTATTTCAGCTCGTTGACAAGCCCACCACCCCATATGGCAGTCCCAAGCAACGCAACTATACCCACACCCGTATATCCTCTTATCTTCCTGCTATGAGAACTATAGTCAAGAATGTACCCTATTCCCACAGATCCCAACATCTGAGCAGCCCAATAAAACACATTGTTCAATCCCTTTGTTCGTATTGTGAAAAGCCGACCGTTAACATTATTGAATTGGTAGGTGTAAAAGAAATTACTAGCCGCAGAAGCAGGAACTAGCAGCAGCATCTTCCAATTCGTAAACAGCTTGAGAATCTCCAATGACTCTGTTCTGGGACTGGAATACTTCATCGTGGCCGCCCTAGTTCCATCACTCCTGACCACTTTATGGGGTGGAAGCAGGGCTAATGTCAGAAAAGTACCAACAGACATGAAGCACATGAATCCAATGTATGTTCCATCATTCACATTCCCTGTTTGGTCGTGATAATTTGCTAGAAAAGGGATGAGACCTCCAATCACACCTCCATGATTGAAAATACTCCAAAACAAGGAAATGTATCTTCCCTTCTTGTCTTCGCTAGGGTACGAGGTCATGATAGCACCTTGGCCTGCCCAAAGCAGGCCTGCTCCAACACCCAGAAGTGCCCCTGCAACTATAGCAAATAATTCATGATGGTAATGATTGTAATAGAGAAACGATCCAGCATAGAGCACATAGGTGGAGCATCCTGCAAACAGGGTCAGATGAGGCCCTAGCAGATTGTAAATCCCCCCACCCAATATGCCAAACACTGCAAATGTTGTGTAAAGAGCAGTGTTGGCATTGTTGGCTGCGTCTGGGTTCACCTGTCCTCCACCTCCCATACCTGTCAGAGCATTGAACATGCCGGGACAGCAGAAGCAGATCAGTCCAATCAGGGACACCTGAACAACAGGGGAATTATAGCGAAACCAGGTTGTAGGAACTTCTTCTAATGATTTTCCTTCACCAAACATACCCATGATTGTCATCAAATTTTCAGAACCACAAGCTGCAGGAATAGATGACACTTAACAGCTTTTTGGCCCAAGAAAGATTATTGAACAGCCCGATTGCAGAGCAACAAGGACTCTTCAGCTTCAACTTTTATTTTCACACAAAACCAGGTTCTCTGAGCAAACCACTGTAGGCTTCCTGCAGGAGTGAGGATACTTTCAGAAAAAGGAAATAAAAATCAACTTTCAGATTATTTCAGGAATGAAAATTCCAAACCTATCCACTTATAGACTACTGCATGATTCTTTTCTAATTTAGTTCAGATAATCATGTGCATTGGTAGCAGAGTGGCCAGTGGAACTGATGAAACCTCAAAATTTAAAAAGTTAAAATTAAATGCACATTGAATCTCCACATTGTTGGAACAATATTGAAATGGAGCAAAACACAAACCTATTGTAGAAAGCTCGAACCTGTCAAGCAGCCACTCTCATGACACATCCAACTCTGTGATATTTGTGAGGAGAAGAGTCATAAGAAACCCATTTCAGGATTGAGTTTAAATTCCTAAAATATTGGGCTGCTTCAAATTGCAAAACAGCTAAGAATTGTAATTCAGCCAAGTTCAGATTATTCAAAGAAACAGGGATCTCTAAGTTATCTAATATCTCCCAAACTGCTAAAATGGTTGAGGATCATAGCAATCTGTGGGGGAAAGAATTTATCCATTGTGCGCACCAAGTTGCAGAAAATAGATGATATCCTGATCAGGTGGAGATTCGAACCTAACTTCAAGGATTCTCTCGAAATAAAAGTTTGGAAGTAAACAGCCAGTGAACTGGATTTTTAAGCCAATTTCAACCATCTCCATTTTCATCCTTGTGGGTTAAGATGAAACTATTTATACTGACAGCAACATTCATGTTTATGGGTTTTAAGGCACATTGTTGGGCCACTGTAGAACATGTATTTACATTTTCCTGTAAGATCTCCCCCTCAAGAACTGGTTTAAAAAATAAATGGATTTAACATTACTAGTGTGAGAGACAGTAGAGATTCAGTCGAGACAGTTTTGAGAATGTAGAGATTAGGGGCCCGCCAGCCGGGAAATCTTATCAATGGAGTAACAACCATCCCACAATTTGGCCTTGGGTTTATGGATGGATTCAAACTAAATAGAACTGTCCTGTGACTGCATTTATTGTAGTGTCAGTCAATATCTATCCTATTTGTCATAACTTCTTGACTACAATGACTATGTTAATTAATTTGTATTTATTCATATATATTGATAAATAATTTTTATTTATTCATATATATATGGGTAGGATTATCATGTTATAAGGTTTAAATTTGATGGGTGTATGATTGTATGTCATTTTTATATTGAAGGCATTCATTCTATGAATTCAATCGATTGATTTATGTGATCGGCGATTCACATTTATGGAGAGACATGCAAGACGACTGCAACATCTCAAGCTATTAAATCATTTTTCACTTTTTTATTTGATTACATTGAAGGTGTCCACTATAGAAACCCAGCCAACTGATTTATGTGATCGTTGATCCACAATTATGGAGAAACGTGCAATATAATTGCAATGTTAGAAGTTGTTGGATCATTTTTATTTATTTTATATTTTTTTTATTATTATCTCTTTTTTTAAATTTTTTTATCTTATCATCATTTTTTATTTATTTTTATTATTATATTGTTATTATTTTATTATTATCTTATTATCTTATTATCTTATCTTATCCTCCCTTTTTGATTTTATTATTATTATTTTTGCTAGGTGAGGTCAATTAGGTTGCATAGATTATATTGAAATAGAAATTTATATTAGATTTTTCTAAAAATGACTATATACAATCATGGCTTTTGCTATACTATTGCTCCAAGGTAATGCAGACTCGAGCTCATCCAAAAGGGTTATTAAGTACACTTTAAATTGTTAGCCTAACTATGTAGACTCTTAATTTGTATTTAGCTCCCATGAGGCCCACGCATCCCTCCATTCATTATTGTTTCATCAAACTCTTCTAGCCACTCTAAATCATACACTGGCTCCAGATTGTTTACCCTCTTCAGATATTGACATCTAGGGTTTGAGTGTGGAAATTTCCCAAGAATGGTAGACACCCGACTACGACAACTTCCTCTAACACCATTTCAATGTCCCTTAGCCATGGCAGTCTGACACCATACCTTGCCACCCTCAACACCTCCTCCAAACCTTGCAAATACTTTCTCTTGAATAATTTTCCACTGCAAACCTTTTTGTAATCAACATTTTTATCAATACAAAAAAATATATATATCTTGAATAATGTCAATGCTAACACCCAAACTATCTCCTTAGGTTCTCTCAAGTCCAAGAGAGAAGCAACAAATTGAGAGGATGTTTGTGTTAACCCTATGGTGACTTTCATTGACCATAAAATCGGCTCCCATAACCTATTTAATCACCTTCCTTGTCCTCCCACTATGCTCCTTTAAAATGACTTTCAATCGCTGATCCGTAATTTCACATAGGAATGTTGTATGTCGAAGCAAGCGAGTCTCATCAGAGTGTTCATCTCTACGTATTCACTTACAAACCAAAAATCTAGCAAAATGCCCATCTTTTTGGTTGGACTCGAATTTAAAGGGCTTGGTGAGTAATTCCCATGTGTGGGTCATGGGAAAATTTGCCTTCACAATTCTCTCACATCCCATTGTGTTAATTATCGCATGTGAAATCCGTGAAGGATCTGTCACCTTTTATTCAAATTTCCTTCACACCACTTATCCTTACATTGCTTTGATGTTACAATACTCACCCCATGCAAACTTGCATGGGAATGCCAACCACATCATACTCCACATCCAACTCATGATTGCTAGATCTATACTGCTTCGTTGGCTAGTCGATCTGCCTCCAAATTCCCCTTATGATACATGTGCATTAATTTGAAATCTGTGTAGCCATCAAGGAGTCTTAAACATTCCACCAAATGATTACTTAGTTTTTTATTTTGAATTTTGTGGCTTCAAATCACATTTACTATTATCATTAAGTCTCCTTCAATCTCAATTTTTCTAATGCCAAGCTTTCGCCCTTCTTCGAGCTCAAGTCTTACTACCATGATTTTTGCTTTGTTGTTCATCCTAGGTTGAAGTGGGTAACTTTTTTATGTCATTATTACCCCTCTATGATCTCTAAAGATTCATCTAGCACTTGAGAGGCCCAAGTTCCCCCTGGATGCCTCATCAACATTTAATTTTATCCACCCTTCCTCAAGTGGCCACTACATCATTTTATCCCATGTGATCTTGAACTTAACACTCAAAGCGGGGGGAATTCTAGCCCAGGCCATGCTTTCAACATTGCTTGATAACAAGATTCTTACCACAGACAATTTGAGGAAAAAAGGATTCCAGATCCCCAACAGATGTTTTTTATGCAAGTGTAATGAAGAATTTGTGGACCACTTGTTGTTACACTGCCCGTTTGCTATTGATGTGTGGGAGCTAGCTATAAAACATTTAGTCATTCAATGGACTATGTGTAAGAATATTAAATCCTTCATATTGAGTTGGATTGGACCCTTCATCCACCCCTTACCTCAAGAAATTTGGAACCAGATTCCTCCCATTATCTGTTGGTGCTTACGGAATGAGAAGAAGAACAGGATCTTTAGGAACATTAAGATGAGTTCGAAGGAAGTTTTTGGTATTGGTTTTCAACTCATTGAGCAAAATATTTCTCTCTTTAAAGGGAAAACCCCGGATAAGGGACCGTCTAAGAGGGAAATTATTATGGCCAATACTTGGCATCAAAACCTGGATGCAAGCTCCTATGACAACTATGAATCCTTGGCTAGAGGTAACACTATCTAGAAGCCTTCGGATAATGGTTGGTTTAAACTTAATTTTGATGGGGCTGCCAAAGGAAACCCGAGCAGAGCTAGCATACGAGGGGTTATCAGAGATTGCAAAGGAAATTTTGTGGTTGGTTACTTTGGAGTGATAGATATCCAATCTTCTATGATTGTGGAAGCCCATGCATTGCTAAAGGGCTTACAAATTGTTGTTTCTATGGGGATTGAGAACCTTCATATCGAAGGTGACTCAAAGTCTATTATTGATGCTATTAACTTTGGTAGATTACTGGGGTGGAGCACTAAAGACATCCTATTAGACATAAGGCTCTTTGTGTCTAAGTTGAATTTGAAGAATACTTCCCACATTTACCATGAAGGCAATCAAGTGGTTGATGCCTTTGCCAACTTTGGCACACATTAGAAATTCTCTAAGTGTTGGTGCAATTTGGGTAACATACCACCATGTATTCAAGGTCTTATCTTGAAAGAACAAAGCCCTTACTTAATCAATGGTAACAACTAATCATGTGTTTTTATGGGTTGTTTGGGGGGTCCACATTCTTGTCGTGTGCGCTATGAGGATGGGTGTTAATGTTGAGGTGTCCTACACGTGGTAGAATTTTAATTATGGGGTGGAATTCATTTTTGAAAAAAGGGCATGATGAGGATTTATGGTAGGTACTTTGTGGTCAAGGCTAGGCAAGGTTGTACCTTACGTTATCTCCTTCTGGGGATTCTGCTAAGCTATTGCATTTTCATGAAGTATTTTTATTTAATTATTGATGTGACTAATCATTATGAAGAAAAGCTCCTATTTGGCTCTATCTTTCCACTATTTTGTCTCCTCTTCTAAAGGCCAGGTTCCTTGATATTTCTAAATTTGGCCTCGCGACCATCTTGCCTAGGTTTCTATGTAATAACAACGTGGCTGGCAAACCTCCCATTCCCATCATGTCATGCTTACCTAGCCACAAGTGTTTGAATATTATCATTTATGATTCTACCAAGATTGTGTTTAGAGATTTATCTCCTCACACGTGCATCCTATACATTGCCTTGATTACCCATGTGGTTTCTCTGTTTGGCTTAAAATCCTAAGTGTGTGGGTGATCTTTCACTTAAACATTTTCTCTAACCTTTTACTCTCACAAATCTTTTGGTTATTTCGTGTGTAGAGAGGCATTATGGGTGGTGATAAAGTGTGAATGAAGCCCGATAACTGTGGTAAATTTTGCAAAAATCCGTTGGTGTGGCACATTTGTGTTGAGGGAAATTTGGCTCCCCTGATGGAGTTTTGTGGGTCACAACCCTAATTTATCTGTGTAGTTTGCTAACTCCTGGAAATACCAAAGAGTAACTCTGGGTGGTATTTCTTTTGAAGTGAATGGGGATGTGATAGAACGGGTGACGAGGTTGTTGAGTACTGATAAGAAGTACCCAAAGCATACCAAGACTCAAGATAATGATAGTATGAATGCTTTCTTTGTGGGGAATGAGAATTTGGTCCACAACTAGTCGAGATTTGAGAGGGAGGCCCTTCTGTATCCATGGGACCAAGTATTCCTTGCCCTTATGAAGTACATGAATCTTGAAGGTAGATACAAAAATTATTTCTTCTACCATTTCCATCTTTTAAATCACCTTAGGCATAAATTCCTATTAAGATTTCCTCTCTTCCTTCTTAAGGATTTAGAGAGCTCTGTGGAAAAATGCATTGAAGCCACTGGCCTTAACCCTGATGATACCCCTCCCCTACTACTACACCAAGGTCTCATTATGAGACTCTACCATTTTCATCTTGTGTTATTCCCACGCAAGCCCATATCTATTGTCCATGTGGAGGAAATTGAACCGCTTGTTGTGACCAATATTTCCCCAGCTAAGTTCAAAGGTCCCATTAGGAAAACCCATCCGGTTGTTGCTGATACCCACAAGCCTAAACTTGTTGCTAATAAGCTTAAGGGAAATGCGAGAAATGCCGAGACTAATGTTACGACTAGTCTATATGAACTCAAGTCAACCCCTGCCAAGACCGCTAGCAAACCCACCTAGAAGAAGAAAGGTAAGGATGAGGCGAAGATGGAGCCTCCGACCAGGGACAACAAAGGTAAAAATGTGGTGGGTAGGGATTCTAAGGGGGACATGGTGGTCGCGACTATGGTGGTGACTGGTGGTGAGACCATCATCAAAAGGTCAGAAGGTCTGGTAGACTTGCTAAGCATAACAAGAAAGAGAAGATTAATGAATTGGATTCAAAAGAGGAGCGGTCTGACAAAAAAGATTACAAGGATGAGGAGTTGTCTGAGGCTAAGAAGGAGGAGTATGCTAGAGGGCCCCACACCATTCCCGATATTAGCAAAGTGTAGAAGGACATCTAGACTTCCTAGTCTTCAGACTTGCTGGGCATGGAGCATGTTGATATTGTGAAGACTATGGATTATGGGGAGGAGCTTCGTGTGCTACAGGAAAGAATGGATAAAATGGATAAGAAATTTTGTGGCTTGACTTGCTTCACTATCAAGCTTGTTGACTATGTTACCAACTGGTGCAGGAGCACCTAGGCTAACCTTCATTATTTTGGTATTTTGGCTTGTAACTGACCTTAGCCAAGTCAGGGAGTTTGTATATTTGGTTTAGACCTTAGATTGGTTTAGTTTTGTTTGGGCTAGGTGACCTTAGTCCTTAGGACCAAGGTCACACTATTTGCCATTGTTAGTAGTTGTTGATTTCTTAATGTTTGTTGTCTAGGGGATGATTAGGAGTCTTTAAGTTGTTCAAAATGCTTAAAATGGTTGCAAAGATGCCTTAAGGCCAGTTAATGTGTTGGTTCCTCAAGATCTTGAGGGAATGGTGGTCCTAAGAAATAGGCTAAAGACATGAAGGAAGATGCCAAATGGAGAAGGCAGTTTGGATTGGTTGTTGCATGCAATTCGGTTACCCTTGGATTCCCTTGGGAATAGGAAGTGGAGGAATTCGACCAACTTGCCTAGAATCATGGAGTGGGCATCTATGATGACCTAAGACTCGTATCATTGAGTAGGGAACAGTTTTGTGAAAGGAGTTAGTCAGTTTGTAATCAAGTTTTTTGGTGAATGAGAAAGTGACTTCTGCAATTACTTATGCAATTCTGTGTTTTTGTGTTGATACCGAGCATTTTGTGTGATAGTGATAGAGGATGGATCAGATGTATTGAGTTAGTGTTAGTATTGTGTTGTTAGCATAGTCTTAAGCCTTTTGCATTTGTTAAGCAAGCTAGGTTAGAGTAGACAGTAGTGTTAGTTGTGTCATTTTGTGTTAGAGCTCCTAGTGGTCCTGTCCTCACCAGTCGGTGCTCTCATGGCCCCCCCATGAAGTCTTTTCTTGGGAAACACCTAAGGATGGGTGGAATGGTAGGGGAGTTAGTAGGGAACATAGTGGTTAGTGTTAGGAAGCATGACAGAAGGTGGAGTAGCTTCTCTTAGCCATTGATCTCTAGGCGAGTAGGTGGAGCCTGGTTAGAGAGCTAGAGGAGAAGCATTAGGGGTTTCTTGTAGGGGAAGCAGGTACAGTATAGTTTCTGTATGGTTCCAGGTGGGATAAGGGTAAGTCTTGGTAAGGCAAGAGGATTGGAGTCTTATGAAGTCATTAGAGTAAGGTTTGAAGAGGAAAACCAGTGAATTCCTAGAAACTAGGCTTACAAACCCTACACACCCTAGGTTATAGGAATCCCTTGTACGGACACTGTCAGGCCAAAAGAATCATTGGGAAATTTAAAACTCTTAAAAGGGTATTTGAATATGTTTTTTAGTTTGTAAGGTCTTTGGAAGAATTTTGCAAACAATAGCAAACAAGGACTGGTAAAGACCACTAAGTTTAGGCCTAATCGAGGTCTTCAAATGGAGAATCATTGAACCCGATGAGAATGGAGTGAAAGAACCTTCTGTAATGGTTCAAATTGGTAATGTTATGAAGGTCCTGATAAGGATAAGCACCCCTGCAATGAAGAACGAGGTTGGAGTGAAGGTGGCACTTAGAGTTCTCTAAGTGAGGAAGGAAAGTGAGCAGGAATTTGAACTAAACACATGGTGTTTGTCCTCCAAGGTGAAGCACAGAGGGAGAGCTCTTAGAACAGAGCTAAGATTGGACTTAGTTAATCATCTAAGCCAATCAGGACCTAGAGGAGACTAGGTTCCTAGAAGAGACAAGCTAGGTCTCTTAGCAAGGTGCAAGCAAACTAAGGAGCTCATACATCACCAACACCCTCTCTGCGGTTATGAAGGATGAAATGGATGAGAAGAATGCAGATGATGGATAGGAATGGGTTGGGGATGATGTTGTTAATCTCCTATCAAAGAACTAGGAAAATGCCAGTTAGTCTATTTTTATCTATTTTTTGTCTGTTTTTTGTTGGTCTGCAGTGTATATTTTTTGGTTTAGTCTCTAATGTTTCTTGGACTTGAAATATTTGGCCTTTGTGGCTCTTTGTGTTAAGGGTACAACACCCTATAAATGCTACTTACCATATCAAAAACATTGCTTGATCCCAAGATGAGAAGAATCTCTTTCTCCTGGATTAAGTTTTCATTCCATTATTAACTACTTATGTTTTTGCCTCTTCCAATTTCTTCAAGAAAGATACATTGTCTATGGCCTTATCTTGAAAAAATATCCTATTTCTCTCCTTCCACACTTCCTAGATTACTATTGACAGAGTGGTTATCCATAGCCTTGTGAAAGTTGACCTCTTTTTTATGATCAGACATGCCTTAAAAAGACCCATGATATCATTTAGTAGTGGACTCTGCCACCCTAACTTATTTAGTATAAACCTCCAGTATTCCTCTATGAATGGGCATTCTATAAGAATGTGGTTCACATTTTATTCTTGGTTCTTACACAAGATAGAACTTCTTGGCCCCACGACCCCCAATTTCCTTAACCTTTCCCCTATGAGTACTACATTTTTGTGTGGTCACCCAAGCAAAGGCTCCTAATTTGGGAAAAGAATACTTGTGCCAAACACAATGTTCCCAACCATTCCTCTTGCTTTTCTACCCTTTCTAATGCCCAGTTTCCAAGCTTTGCATTGTAATTGCTCGATTTTTCTATATTCCACTTTACCTCATCATCTTCCTCACTTATTATTATGTTTCTTTTATTCAATTATTTCTCTAGTTGGTCCATCTAATCTCAATCCAATTTTAAAACTTTGAGAGATCACCACTTCCACTTTGTTCTCTCATCTTCCATGTATGGTTCCATGTAATTTATTACATTATGCCCCCACTACATTTTAATATTTTCCCAAACCCCCTCCAATTCTTGAATTTTCAATAAGGAAGGCTCCCCATCCCATGATTTTTCCTATAATTTTTATTTTTGGTCATCCTTTACAATCCATATGTAGTGATTTTTAATTATTTTCTTGCTACCCAACATTAAGTTCCAAATTATAGATCCTTTGGGTGGGTTTATGGTTGTTAGGATTCACTCTAGCTCCTGGTTGTCTAGGTACTTTTTTTTGGAGAATTCTTGCCCACCTTGCCTAGGGTTTTGTGATCATGCTTCATACTAGTTTAGCCCCAAGAGCTTGGTTGAAAATAGGCCAATTCTTGAGTCTTACCCCTCTAGCCTCCTTTGGATGATAGATCTTGTCTCATGCCACTAGTGAGTATGTTTTGCAATCTTCTACACCTTTCCAAAAGAAATTTTGCATCCTTTTTTCCAGTTTGTCCATTAAATTTGTTGGCATTTTAGGCTTGGCATTAGATATATTGGTACTGTTATTATTACTAATTTTAACATTGTAATTATGCCAATTGTTGATAACCGTTTTCCTTTCCAAGATTCAATCTTATTTAGACAACTTTGGACCCATGTTTCCTATAGATTGGCCTTATGTTCCCTTGGCACCCCTAGATAATTTCCTCATGATTTTTTTTATTTTAAAGACCAAAATTGTTGCTATTTCCCTTTACTTTCTCATTATCATGCTAAAAAATAGATCTCTAACTTTTTCCAATTTATTTTATGCCCAGAGGATTGGCAATATTTTTCTAGGGTATGCTTCATTTTCCTTTGCTCCTTTTTATTTGCTTCCACAAAAAGCAATGTGTCATCTATGAATTGGTGATGTGTTATTAGATCCACATTTGGTATAAACCTTTCTGATCTCTATTTTTTGTTGCTTTATGAATTAAATAGCTCATCGCTCTTGTCATTATGATGAAGAGGAATGGTGATAGTGGATCCCCTTTCCTTAGTCCATTAGATGACTAGAAGAAGCCAAATGGACTTCCATTAACTAACAATGAGAATCTAGGTGTGCTTATACAATTTCAGATCTAGTTGCACCATTATTTTCTAAAACCCAACTTCTCTGACATCTTATTAGGAACTATCTGTTGACTTGATCATATGCTTTCTTGATATCTAATTTTACTAACATTCTTTCTACCTTTTCCTAATTGTGTCAATTGCTTCATGGGTTATTATAATACTTTTTTATATTGACATCCTTGGTGTGAAGTCACTTTGTTCCTCTGTGTAGTGTCAAAAAATGTACTCCATTATGTTTTTACACTATATTTGGGTCCCTTAATAAATTGGACTTAATTAAGCCTCTAATTGGCCCAATTATGCATTTAAAATCCTAATTAATCCCATTTTTCGAAAGGGAAACATGTATTAAACAATTCCAAACATTTGAATTTGGTGTGTCCTAGGTTTGGGGCCTAACACCCATTTTCCCAAGGGTGAATGGGCCCCCCTTTATTTTAGAACCCCAATTTTAAATATATTTTTGGCAGCATTTTTATGATTTGAATTCAATTTGCAATTATCATCCTTTGATGTTTAATTTTTGAGGAATTAGAAAATTACCTATAAATACAAGGTTTTTTTATTAGTTGAAAACTAGAGAAGCAAGAGGTAAACTTCGCAAGAGAAAATATTATTGTCAACTTGGCATTCAAGAGCAGATTTCATAGTCATTTGTTGTAGCATTCAATACCTCAAGCATCATGCTAAAGTTATCTTCATTCATGTATGTTTTTGGAGCTAACAAATTGTGATATAGGTTTCAAGCATTCAAGTCAAAATTTTGAGCATCAAGATCAACATCCAATCAATTCATTTCATGCAATATCAAGACCTTGGAGAGATGTGTTAGATTTCAGTCCTTCAAGGATCTCCATTCAAGGGTTTGGTGAGTTGCAACATAGTACTGTTCATTAATCATTCCTTCCATTCATGTTTCATTTCAGTTCAAGGTTTAATTACCAAAATGGGTTTTGACCAAGGCAAACCCCCATTCACCAAAAACAAACTTTTCCCTCTCTTTGTGTTTGCAAATCTTAGGTTGAAAAAGAACTAAAGATTGATCAAAAGTGCAATTTTGTAAAGTTGTCAAAGTTGTCAACATTGTCGTCAAACCATGGAAACTCACTTGCAAAATTTATTTCTAGCTTTCCGACTATGAAATATAGAGGAATTGGGAGTGCAGATCTAGGAGCAGAGGACTATGAACATATATTTTAGATCTATGTAGCAAGACCCATTCTCCTTAGGGCGAATCTATCCTAGGAGGACACTCGGCATAGGCTTTTGGTGGTAGGTGCATAAATATATAACCTTCTCAGATCTATTGAAACTTTGAGAATTCTGTTAGATTAAAGTTTTAAATTGATGATTCAAGTTTTACATTGCATAATTGTATTCATTTGGTATTTTTCATTCATCTCCCAAAATTGCATTTCTGGTTGATTTAACCTATCCTCGATCATAAGGAAAACAACAAGATCTCTATAAAGATTGAATCACCTAAGGGTTGAAATTCAATATTGCCCTAGGGGATCTATATTTCCTAATGAAAGTAGGTAAATAGGTACATTACCCCCATTCAAAACCTACCATACCTATTCATCATCATTTCATTTTGGTGAACCCAACATTGTACATCTACATTCCTGAAATTGGAGTCCATTCAAATCCTAGATCTAGAATTTGCATTAGTTTGCATCTCATTTAGGGTTTTAAGCTTGCATTTTGCATCCTTTAAAATCTGAAAAAAAATAAAAATTGCATGCATGTTACATTGATTTTGCATAGTACTTGCATATATTAGAGTATTTTTTGGTTATTCACATTCACAAATTGAGTCAAAATTGCATTTCAAAAAGTTTCATATTGTTCATCATTTTTAATTCATTTTACTTGCATTAGGACACCTAAATCTAGAAAATTCAATCACTGAAACCACAGTTTACAACCTGAAACTGGAAATTCAAACATTAGGCAAGAAACTCAAACATTGATTTTTCAAAACCCTGACCTAGGACCCATTCGCCCTAGGGTGAATAAGTCCCTATACATGTGCTTTTTAAAAAAATTGGGCAGTGATTTGTATCTATTTGCTTCATTTTTTTATGTTGTTAAATTTGGGTTTCAATTTCATAAATAAAAAAAAATCTATATTTTCTTCCATTAAGTTTAAATTGTTTAAATTGAGTACATTGTTTGAAATCAAAATTGGCATTAAAAGAAATCATTTTCATGTTTTTGCATAGCATAATCAATAAATTATCTTGTTTTAAATCTAGAAAATTATTCTCTCTTTTTACATACTTGCATTGTGCTTCCAATTTTTGGGTGCTTGTTGCATTTGTTTCGTGCCTATTCTCCATTTTGGGTGCACCTTTGGTTTGGTGAAACTTGTATGAGATTCAAAACCTAGTGTCCTATCGCCAATACAATAGTGAGACATAGTTCGAGACTCATGTCATCCTACACTACTACATCCACTGTGGATCTTGAGTTTTCCAACTCTTTCACTCATAATGTTGATACTAGTCAACCCACTATGGACCATATCTTTTATGCCTCATTTCCCATACCCACCCTACCCACAACCAATGTGATTAATGTTGACACAATGGTTGCTAATGTCCCTCAAGAAGAGCTCAAACAAATGGATGAATAAATTAGAAAAAATATTAAACTTTGTGAGTGTTGAATATATTATGGGTACTGCAATTCCCATCATAGACAACATGAGGAAATTCTTGATAATGAACAAGGAATAGAGATTGTGTGTATCCTAGCTCACATTATTGATAAAAATGTTCCTATATCAGTTAGGTGTGCTCAAAATTTTGGGTACACTCAAATTCAAGGTGGAAATCCAATTCCTCCTTCCACAACTATGACCTCTATTCCTACATACACTAATCTAACTATTACAACAATTTAAAACAATCCACTAGAAATGTCAATACCACCTTATGTATTTCCACTGGAAATCCCTTTAGCTTTGTGCATTCAAATCTCATTTCTTCTAATCCATATCCCCTCACAAACTTACAATTCACTTGTCCTCCAAATACATATACACTTCCACCTTATTCACTTGCATCTTATAACACAACCAATGATTTTGTCCTTAACCAACTCTTACAAAATGTTTCATCCTTCCAACAAAAAATTGCCACATTGAACTAAAGTTCAAATGGACAACCTTCACAATATGTCAAAAGAAACCATTTATCCTTGGAGATATTGAGAGCACAAATACCGAAATGCATAGAGATTCGTAGATTTGAGAAATATGGTGGAAAACGAGATCCTAGTAACCATGTCTTGGCATACACAACCTTATGTAGTGAATTCATTTTTGAGGAAAAGCTCTTGGGTAAAATTTTCCCTAGATCCTTAAAATACACTGCCTTGGAGTGGTTTTGTTCTCTACCGAATAAATCAATATGTTCATTCAATGAACTTGTTGATGCTTTTCTTAGCCATTTCCAAGTGCACATAGGTCCCAAGATGACCTTAGTTGATTTAATGCAATGTAAGTAAAAAAAAGATGAAAAGGTCACTAAATTCATAACACGATACCAATTATTTACTCACAAATCAACATTAAGATTCTTGATGTCGATCTTCAAAGAATATTCATTGAAAATTTACAAAATAATATTCAACATAAACTAGGGATGATAAAGTTCCCCTCGTTTACACACTTGTGCACGACCCTTCGTGACTATCAAAATTTTATTAGTCATCATGAAGAAAAAACTCCTTCTAACCATCCTAAGAAATCTGAAGTCGTGCCCCATAACAATTTCCAACTTTTCAAAAAACAAAATAAGGGTTTTTTACAACTAAATACACCTCAAAAAAATCAACATATTAACTCCCAAGTGGCTTCCATAAAAAAGACAAATCCATATCCATTTAGGGAAAGGAGTAGACAATTTACCCCTTTACCCGATACCCTTCACTCCATAATGTTGTAGCTTATAAGTAAGAACTTAGTTACCTTACCTCATGTTAGAGCCATTGATACCACTAAGCCCTTACCTCCAAACTTTAACTCAAATTCCTTTTGCCATTATCACTGACAAAATGGACACGATACAAAACATTGTAAGCATCTTAAACATATTGTGTAAGACCTCATTGATTCTAATCACATCCAGATTGGTGGTGTTAATGATCAAGGAAATAAGTATGTTGCCCCACCCAACCAAAATTTGCAAATCTTTACAGAACCCAATGCCAAATCATAATGTCTCTTTAGTGAAAGCTTGTGGTGCTAAGAATGATGTGATGAATGTTGACAAATTTAAAGATACAAGTAATGAAAATATGAATGAAAATGAAGGAGACTTAGAACGTGTGGTTGGTTTCAATGATGTGTAATCTCGTAAGGGCCAAACCAAAATGCCCCTTGATATTGCTTTCTTACAAAATGAAATCATTAGACATGCATCCTATGGTCGTCTTTACATCACCAAAAGAATCAATGACAAGCCTACTAATGGGATTTTTATTGATCCCATGTGTGTAGAGAATGTGATCACTGAGGAATTCTTATTTGTGCATGAACTTTATCAAGATTCTTATGAACAACTGAAAGCATGGATCAAAACACATAATGGTTTTTCTTTCCCTACAATAGGTTTGATCACTCTTCCTCTAACATTTGGACTGAAACAATTGAATATCTCATTCTCCATCATCCCATCATTGGACCAATTCCATGTGAAGCTTGGCTACCCATGGCTATGATCCAAGGATTTTGTCTTGTCAGTAGTGCATAAATGCTTAAATTTTCTATTTGGAAATGATATCTTTACTATGAATCATAGTGGATTTAATATCATGTCTTCCCATGGGAATTTCTCATTGGATCTCTTTTTCCCTAAACCTATGGAATCTATTAAGCCTCGTGAAGACTTATTTTTCAAATCTTATCAAAATTTTAAGGAAAAGCGCATAAAATAATTATCCCTTAGAAACATTCCTCAACCCATGATTGAGCCTCCTATCATTGATGAAACCATGATTGAGCCAAAATCCCTTCCAAGTAACCAAGATCAAACCATGACAAATCCTTCACCTATTTCCTATAAAAGACCAAGAGATAACCAAATAAGTCCTATTGTCCCTCCTAAGATTAAACAAGTTTATAAAGCTAAAGAGAAAGTGGTTGAACAACCTTCCATGGTTCCTTTCATTCCTCCCTTATGGGAAGAAAAGAAACATATGGTTGATAATCCCACTCCTACACAATCACAACTTAAAAATCATACAAGAAGAAATAGAAATGCTAAAGAGAATAGGCGTAAACATCATTCTATTTCTCGTAAAATAAAGTAAAAAATAAAGACCAAACACCAATTGAAACAAATCATGATGATTCTCCACCTTTTCCACAACAAAAACAACAAGAAACTTCAATGGACATTATCATTAGGCCTCATGTTGTGATTAACTTGGATGATGATGAGATTTCTAAGATTGATGAGGAAGTGCATAATGAGCTAAATCTATTGTTTTCCTCTTCCATGAACTTAGATTATAACAACCGTGATTATCCTCCTAATAAGAGTGACTCGCCACATTTTAAACCTGGTGATGCTCCTAGTACAACACTTTTTGTTGTCCCTTTGGCTATTTTCCCACCTTTCGCATATGATGAACAATATTGGGATGTAGATGACCTACTATAGGTTGAATCGCATGTGCCATACTAGTATTGTCTTTTTCTTCTTTTCATGTTCTTTGTGATTACATGTGCGTAATGTGATCCCATGTATTGTGTTGCTTGGTGTTTCTTTATGTGTTTGTGAGCCTAATTTGGATGACCCTTGTCACTCTACTGGTGTAAGGATACAAAGGAAGTGAATCTATTGTGACATTCTTCTATTTGTATCTACATTCTTCTATTTTTTGTAACCTTTATCTCTTTTCTTATGTTTTCCTTTTGGGGATAATGCAAGGCGTCGAGACATTCAGGTCTCTTCCATGTGACCCAAAAGCTTCTCGATTTTCTCTCTCTCTCTCTCTCTATGTGCCATTCTTCCCCTTTTATCATTCTTCCATGAGTTATTTGAGGAATGATGATGGTTCTAAGCTTGATTATATCACTATAAAGATGACAAACATTGTCCCCAAATCCATGGATCCCTTATGTGTTATCTTAGGATTCCATATGGAGGAAACCCTCCTTTCATGACGTAGCTCTATCTTGGAAACATATATTTTGCATAAGGCTTTCTGATAAAGCTCTCGTGTATTAGAATTTATTATGTTCTACTTTAAAGTAATTTCTTAGAGTATGGTGTTTAGCAATTTCTTTAAAGTGGGGGCATACACGTCCTTGCTCATTGTTTGATTCAAACCGTGGTCTTCTTACTTCACATGATGTGTCTTCTTGGTGGTGAAATTTTGTTTAATGTCCTTCAAGAGTGTGACCTTTCTTGGCATATGACATTCCTCTTAGTGGTGATGCTACGACTTACATTCCCTAAGTTGTGGATCTTTTATTCTCGACTAGTCCTCTCTTGGAGGCATTGAGCATGATCTTCCCTAAGGTGATACATTTCATGAACTAAGTGTAGACATGGAAAATTGAACTACTAACATCGGTTCATCTCGAATCACCTTCTTAGCTCGTCATCACTTGTCATCTCTTAATTAAATAAATCATTATTTATCTGATTAAGTCATTCTTGCTTGTTGATTAAATTAATCAATTTGATTTAATTAACCCTAAGTCTCTGCTCATTTAAATAATTCATTTAATTTAAATTAAGTCTCTAAAGTCCTCCTATTAAATTGAATAAATTAAACGTTATTTAATTTAATCTAACATCATCCTCTTTAGTGAAATAAATCAAATCATTTATTTAATTAAATCTTTCACTACAGGATTTGACCCCAATTTTTGATGGTCGTTCATCAGAATCTCGACGATACATTGTCGGCCGACCGACGAATCACAAAAATCGGCACCGTTGCTCAATTTTTGTCTATATCCCAATGGGCTGTAAAACGTCGACCTCACAACACAAGCTCGTCAAAACCGCGATGTCCACTTCGTTGATCGTGCAATGAATAGTACCCGGATCATGGGAGGCATACCTTTGCCAAACTATTGGATTAACAACATAAGTCCGTCGCCATTACGAAAAAAGTTTGACGTATTGCCAATATCGTTGAGAGATCAAGACTGTTATAGTGATCAAAATTGCCTGAGAAGATATATCGGGAGGAATGGATTTTGGTCTCAGCGATGAAGTTTCATTAGCGAGATACACATATTGTCTCATTGATGAAGCACAAGGGAAGCATATCGGCAAGACATATATCATCGGAGTAATTTCTTAATGTCTACCCGACCAGCTATGTGACGTCGTTAAGAATACATTGGCAGGAGTCTTGGCGACATAATTTAGATTGAAATAGCAACAGAAGTTCATCGAATGCACGATGAAATAGGCAAGTCATTACGGAAAAAATTCGTTGGATACATTGCAAATTCATCGGACGCTTTTTGTGGTTCGTCGTAAATTCGACGAAACATTGCACTTTAAAAAAAAAAAAACTATTCGTTGAAATGTAGGCATATCGGTGAAAGATCAAGACTATTACAATGATCAAAATTGCTTGAGAAGATATATCGAGAGGACTGGATTTTGGTCTCAGCGATGACGTTTCATCAGCGAGATACACATCTTGTCTCATTGACGAAGCACGAGGGAAGCATATCGGCAAGACATATACCATCGGAGTAAGTTATGAATGTCTACCCGACCAGCTATGTGACATCGATAAGATTACATCGGCAGGAATCTTGGCGACATAGTTGAGATCAAAAGAATAATCATCAGGGAGACTCACCACGTCGGGGAAACTATAGAATATCCTAGCGATACATGATCTCTTGTCGATGATGATACAAATGGATCGAAATACTTATCGGGGTGACTCTGGGTGATATATAAAAGTAGTCAAGTCGGCCAGGCCTTAACAATGCAGGATTGATGATATAGGCCTATTTGTAGCAGCAATAATGATAACTATTTTCTTGGCTGTCATACAAGCCATCTCCATCAATAGAGCTTTGAAACCAAATCCACACACAACACAATGTTCATAGTGAAAAGTTAGCACTTTCTTTCATCTTGCAGATTGGTTTGATGCTTCAAACGATGCATTTCTTATATTGAAAAGTGCATTACTTACCTTATTGAGCTTCTCTTTGTTTTGAGAATAATTTAATATTCTCTACTTAATAGGGCCAACCATGTGAAGGTGGAAGCTCATTTGGCCCTTCCGCCCCGCCCACCCTCCCCCCCCGGCCCCCCTCACATCACTCTCAATTCCCCATACCCAATCATATACCATTAATCATTCATTCATCCATTAATAACATATGACATTCATTCATTCATCCTGCATTAATAACATATAACATTCATTCATTAACATATTCACATTCATTCATTCATCCATTAATAACATATAACATTCATTCATTAACATATAACATTTATTCATTAACATATTCACATTCATTCATTAAAATATTTCAGTTTTTCAATTTTTACATATTATCAAAAATATGGCTGTCATAATATGATTACAATCACTTTTTTTTTGTTTCTTTTTTGTAGCTAAAAAAAGCTGAAGTGGAGTATCGTTTCAAAATCATTTGTCCCCCCTTGAGTTGTTCTGATCTCTACTCGTGATCTTAATGTATGCCTAGTCGTGTACTCACAATGTGGACACGGCTGCAAAGGGGGGTCTGCTACAATAGCAAAGAAATGTTAAATTGATATGTTTTATTATTATTGTTACACATATTTCATTAATTAAAAGAACATCAAAGTGGTGCTCTTTACCTGATTGGGCCACATCATGTTCCTGATATTGTCTTATAGCCTCATGCTCAACATGTTGAACACCCTCTAAATCCTAATCTAGAGTTGAAACACGAAAGATTACATTAATTAATACACCAATTGCAATTAAATATGTTTAAAAGAACATTAGAGTGGTCCTCTTTACCTGATGGAGCCACATCATGTTCCTGATCTTGTCTAGCCTGATCATGCTCAACATGTTGATCACACTCTACATGCTCTAAAGTTGAAACACGAAAGGTTACATTGATTAATACACCAAATGCAATTAAAGATGTTTAATTGTGTTAATCCATAATGTGTTTTGTATAGCACATGAATACATCTAGTACCGGGATGCACACCATGGACTTCATCAGTAGGTTGTGCTCCACCCTCACCAGGCTGCATTCCAATGTCATGTGTAGGATTATCATTGCTTATCTGTGTAAAACAAATAGGCACATTATTATGGTGGAAATTAATATTGAACAGATTGCACAAGTATTCAATTTGAAATAAACTTTATTGAGTTTATTTACCTGCGTGTTGGATGCAGTGGAAGATTGTGTTTGCCCAGTCGAGACTCTTAGCTGTTCAGACAGGGCTCCATAGCCTTGGTCAAAGGCAATCTTGAAGTCCTCTTCTGTGGGCACTCTGTTGAAATCAAAGCCCTACATTTTTGCATGCGATCATGAATTTTGCTTCTATGGTGTGATAAAACCAAAATTGTTTGCAATTTATTATTTGGATGCAATATTTCATTTATTGATACTTACAAATCGTGCGGCTACTTTCATATAACCACCAGAGCCAAGTTTGTGCTGCCCGTGTTTTTCTAGTCTTGCCTTTGTTGCCTTCAATGTGTTGGGTAGCCTATGAAAAATTTGAAATACGTTATATTATGTAAAAAGAAAGATTAATCAATATATAATTAAATTGTTGATAGTATCACATACCTTCCTTGGCCCGGTGGTATCTTTCCTTTCTTCTTTTCAGCCTTCTCCTTTCCATTTGACACCAAGTCCTTCTACTCCCTTTCTTTTCAGCTCGTACTTTCTGTTCTTCTCTAAATGTGACCTATATTGGTCCCTCAAATACTTTAGACAGGTACCAGCTTTCTTAAGGACCTTGGTTCGGTTGAATGTTTTATCACCGAACAACACAACTAAACAGTTAATGAGCTGATCTTTTAAATCTTGATTTTGGGCATTCCACCGTGTACGTATGGTGGGCCCGAAGAGCTCCAATGAAATATCACTTAGATGTTTATAAAAAACATCATTTCCTGCAGGAGTAGGATGTGTAATTAGAAACTCAGAAGGGCAAGGTGTTTGGGCTGCTTCTAAAAACTTAGATACGTGCATGAATAATATAGCAGAAATGGAGGCGCTCGCATTGGGATTGGAAGTCTGTATAAAGAAAGGAATTGATTCGGTAGAAATAGAAGGTGATTCTCAAATCTGCATTCAGGAAATCACATTGGGGAAAACACCAAACTGGAAACTAGACAATTGGATAGGAGCAATCAAATCCCTTCTTCAGAAGTTAAATGAATATACCATATCACATGTCTATAGGGAAGCTAACAAGGTTGCGGGCCTCATGGCAAACTACGGAGTAAATCAAGGAAAGGGAACAAAAGTTGACAACTGCATGGAGTAGTGGTCAGAACTGCCAACACTTCTAATCACTGACAGTTTGGGCGGATGAAAGATCTCTGAAATCTCTAAAAAGCAGTGAGCTGGGACAATCGGATGGGATAATAGATAAGACTCAAGCAACATTTAGCCAAAGCATTAGGAAGTTGTGCAGAACTCACGGGACAAGCGCAAGCATTTATTGGAAGCCGAGGGATAAAAGGTGTTAAGGCACTGCTCCAGACTCAAACTTCAGAAGGACAATGGTGTATAAGTTCAGTGTGCACTGTATTTGCTCGAATGAAACGTTGAGATCCCAGTGCAAAAGAATTTTCTCAGTCGGTTCCTTGCAAGTGATCGAAGCAATAGAGTAAATAACCCAGGAGATCCTACAGGAGGGGAACCACTGGTGCAATGGCAGAATCTATGAGGTAGTCCTAAGCCTATTAATAGATGTTCTGGGTGCTAGAGAAGTATTGGTGGAGAAGCTTGGGGGTTTTGCTACCTTGATCAACATTGAAGCGGTGGAAAGTGCTATCTTGGAACTGCCCGTGGAAGGTATGGTGAGCTCCTTGAAATACATCTTTGGAGAAAACGGGGCAAGGGGAGACAGGAAAGAAGTGGAGGTTGAAGCTAGGGAAGAATGCACTAGCAGCTCACAGCACTAGACCAAGGCAATGAGCTGCTTCCTAGGCAATGCATGGGATGTATATTGGGCGGGCATAACCAACAATGACATGAATGCCTTTGCAAGGTTTGTTCAAAATGAGGATTGGTTCAACAAAAGGAGAATGAAACATGCACTAAAGCTGGGGTACGCACTGGGAGTAGTATATAGCTATGTAGTAGCATAAAGCATGATAAGCATACAGTTGGATATATAGTGGCTATAAACAGGCAATTATAATGTAGGCAAATATTACCATTTTATAAATCAATATAATAGGGCGCTATCCCCACTATTAGCACTTAATTAAAATAATAATAATAATAATTAAAACATTTTAAAGTACCTGGGACCTTCTCTATCTTTATGGGAAGGAAATCCTCGGTCACCACAAATGTGATCGGAAATGTTCTCGTACTAGTAATACGGGAAGATCCATGAAATGCTGCTAAAACATCACCAGTAGTAGTGGCCTCTACATCCACAGGTACTGACACATGTAGTGGCATGTGTTCGCTGTTAGAGGGTGGACTACCAAATGCCTGCATGGTATGTGTTGCCAACATTTCAAATGACAATATAGGCACAGATGATGGGGTCAGATGATGTGTTGTATGTGCATGAAGATCAAGATTGACACTTGTACCATCCCCTACTTCTCGAGAAACACTTGCAGTACCTTGATCATGACCAACAACATGATCATGAGGACGCAAATAATCCTATAAAAACAACACATATTTTAGTTCATGACATAAAAGAGTACAAAATATAAAATCATGAATGAACTTATGTTATAATTAAAGATCTCATGACAGCTTACTTCCAAGTTCTGTGCTCTCTTAGACAATATTTTAACCCTTTCTCTTATCTCATCTGTTTGAGGCACTATGAATACCAACTGAAGGATTTCTTGATTGCATTTTTTTTGGGCCTTCCTCATCATATCCATAGGGTTTGGGGAAAATGCGATGTCATCATCGCATAATAGTGACTGCACCTCCATATGGATGCTCTCCTATACTGCTGGTGCCTTTCCCCGATCAGCCAACTGCAACAAGAATATTAAAAACATTATCAAAATTAACCCAATAAACTCATGAAAAAAACATAATAATAAAACATTTTTCTTGTATCTAATTTGTACAATTACAATGAGGTAAACCTGTCAGATAGAAGCGCCTGAAGATGGATCATGATCTGCGCTCTGGGCCAGAGCCTTCCTCGTATGATCAATGTCCCGTTGTGACAAAAATTAAATATAAAAAACATTACTGAAATGAAACCAATAGACTTATGAAAAAAAACATAATAATAAAATGGTATATTGGAGTCATTAATTGGAGGTTGGGTAAAATGGTATATATATAGTACATACCACCCCCATAGTAATTGTGTTTGTATCTAAGCAATTCAAATTGTAATCGATTAGCAACTCTTCCCCTGCAGTTATTGATTTTATCGCACATACAAATACATGGTTTCCCTCTCACGCCTTGAATATACAATTGGGTTGCTTATTTGTTGACCCAAGTCGTGTACTATTTATAAACCCTGCAATATTCCCTATGCTTTTGGCCTCTCGTCAATGTACCTAGCCACTCCCTTATTTTTATCCTTATCTTTTAGTTGTATATAATTTGCTGATAGTGCATACCTACGCATACTTCGTGTATATCGAACCAGCTGCATCCATTCTTTGTAACTATAACATGGTCCAACATACTCCATCAACTCAGTAACTTTGTTGTAACATTCTTTTATGCCGTCCATGCAAAATAGGCCCAAACCATGTAATGACGATGGTGCTATGCGATATATCCTCTCATTGACACAAAGATCAGTGTTTATTGGAGGAAGTTCCTTGGGTACTCATTGTTTCCGTAGATGTTTGTACCTCAAGGGCACCTCGATGTCGCCTATGCTCTCATCATCATAATAACATGACCCCCCTTCAGCAAGAAAAAATTCCATGTGTTTACAGAATTTTCTTCTAATCTTTTGACCTCTAGTTGATCTCCCTCTTTTAGACCTACTACATGTCTCGCTTTCCTCTTCTCTTCCTTAATTTCCCTCGCTTGAGGAAGACAAATCTGACAAATACCTATTTTGTGGTACCTTCACTCATAAGGATGTTGGATGAAGTTCTTTCATGGTGATGTGATCCGAAGGTGACATTATGATTAATCTATCATTTCATCACTAGAAATTGACAGGTTATAAGGTAATCAAGTCTTAATAGATTGCAAGTTATTGCTACTACCGTCCAAATGTGTCCATCACAAATAAAATCTACTTAATGTTTTAACTCCCAAACTTTGTAACAAGTGTTAAATGTGACTATGGTCCACCAGTTACACAACCAAGGCATCAAATGTATCCTCTAATTGTAATCAAAGGACTTTTTCTCTTCATTCAAGTAAATAAACTTGAAGGGAAACACCACCAAGTGGTTTATTGAACACCTACATGACTAAAAATAGCAGAAAATTTACATTTAATTTCCATATGTCTAAGTGGTTAATAGGGAGGGAGTGTGTACTAGGCCTGGTAAAGTCATCATAAGTTTATGCTTTGGCAATAAAAGTTGTTTAAGTCATCTTAAATCTTCCTATGTCTAATTGCCAGGAGACTTTTGGTATGTTTTAAGGTAGGATGAGTGGCCGCATCAATGTTCTAATTCTCTATGACAAGGTTTCAACATCTTCCAATAGTGAAAGTTAGTGCTTATAGTCATTTGAAACAACAACATTTTGATTATGTATGATGGTAGGATTTGATAACTTAAAAGAATTGGCTACCCAACAAACTTAAAGTTAAAAGAAACTTTTTCAGTTTAAGGGGTTAGCACTTTCTTTCATCTTTGCATATTGGTTTGATGCTTCAAATGATGCATTTTTTATCCCACTTCTATCATATTGTATTCCCATCCCATTGCAATTGCTGGAGGAGTTGATACCAAAATATCATATCAGATACCACGTTCTTGAAGCAATTTTCTGTGTTTTTACAATTTTTCTGAAGTTCTTTTGTGTTGTATGGATCCATACAAGCTTGAAATGCTTTGAGATCATTGGTGTAGATAAATATATGTGTTCCCTTTCATTTTCATTTGTTTTGAAGTTCTCAATCACTGTTTTGTGGGATTAAATAATCAAATATAGGGACTGCCCTATTGTGCCTGTGTAAGGGTTTGAGGGCTAAATAGAAATGACATCCACCAATCCACCCACTGTCTTGGAACTGTAACTCGGTGGATTGGTGTGCATCATGGTGGATTTGATGGAGTTTCAAATCTTGTTCTTTAAATTCCATTTATGTTTTGCCCTTGTCCATGCTTGTTACATTGTTTGGGAGGAACCTAAGGTTGGGTTTTACCTTGGCTTTCATATAAATCCTAATGTTCCATGTAAAACCTTGGGTGAGATATATTCGGTCGTTACCTTTTTGGAGTGGGTATTCAAATGACTTTTGTCTCATTGTTTTGAATTAAGGTCTTCATTTGAAGGTCCTTCATGCCAAGCTTCCTTTTATAAAGCATTTTGGACATGAAATATTTAAAATAAAAAATACCTTCATTTGAAAGTCTTGACATGGCATCATTTTTGAATGAAGGTTCTTCATTCAAAGGTCATGACGACATCACCTTCAAATGAAGGTTCTTCATTAACTGGTATTTTGTAATTTTGAATGTGTGATAATAATTTAGGGTTGAAAATAAATCCATTTGAGCCTTTTATAAATGAAAGGACATTTGATGCAATCATATGCCTTGTCAAACTTTTAACTTAATAGTAATGGCATCATGAGTAGTTTGTTGGGCCCATTCAACAATCTCCGATGCAAGGATTGAATAGTCTAGAATGTATCTACTATCAAGAAAGCCAATTTGTTTACCTCTATGACTATATCTCAAGCAATAGGTTTAATTGTGATGGAAATGATATTGACAAGGATTTTGTAATCTAGGTGTTGAGAAGCATAATTGGCCACCATTCTAGGAAAGATTCTTCATTCTCACTTTTAGGTGTTAAAATTTAACAATACGTAGATTGATGAAAGAGCCCAAAGAGCCTTTCTCCATGTTATCCAAGTACACATAGCAATGGTCTTCTCTTATATAGTTGGACATGATTTCAAGAACTTAGCTAGGAATTATTCATTTAACCTAAGGTTTTCTCATAATGCCATCATTGGAAAAGTATGATCAAATTCTTCTATTATGAATAATTGGTCTATGTGCCTCTAGTAATCACTATAAAAATGTGAAAGACTAAGCTATTTTATTTTTTCTGTCTTATCTTATACCATTTTACGAGAATGGGGGGGCCAATGTACGAGAAGATCTTTGGAAACTAGGCATGAAAATTGTAGGTTAAAGAGAATGGGGGTGCCAAACTTACAATACTCATTGTCCCTTGGTCGTTGATTTTCCCTGAGTGCCCTCAACCTGGTCCTCGGTGCTGGTATTGACCTTTTTTTAGCTCCAAACTCTTTGTCGGTGTTGGTATTGACCTTGTTTTCACCCCTCCAAAGTCTTCCTCAACACTGGTATTGACCTTTCACTTGTCCAATTTGACGAGCTACAACCTGCTTTAGTTAGGTTTTAGAGTATGTTAATTAAATTTAAAAAAATTATGGTGCCATTTAGAGTAGTGAATATAAAGCAAGCAAAGCCTATTATGGCGCCATTTAGAGTAGTGAATATAAAGTAAGCCAAGCCTATTATAGTCATGAGGGAAATAATAAAACTTCTAGGATAATTTTTGAAACCATTTTCCTTGGTTAAAGGGAGGCCATAAAATATACCTTTGGATTTTTTCAATTTTCAAATATGAGGATTTGCAAGGTTCTTAGCAACATGAGTAATGGAAATGTGTGCAACAAGAATTTTTGAACACACATGGAATCTCCTTGCCAAAGAAAGGGGCTTCATAATTTAATATGATAATTTTTCTCAGCTCTAGAAATGATATGTTTCCTTAAAGAGGAAGGAGAAACCTAAAAGGTAAAAGAGATGCTTAGGAATCTCAACACTTCCTTATGATCAACCCCCTTCTATCCATAGGAATTGAACAAATTGGGCTTGGCTAAGAATGATTTCCTATAACATTGAGTTTTATGCCACTATATATTTGACCTTAAAGCTTTCCAGAAAATATCTAGGCATTGAATATCCTAAATAATGTCACGTTTGTCCTCCAAGAGAGTGAGAAAGGAGTCATTAGAAAAATGACCATTCAATAGTTGGGCTATAGAGTTACGAAAAGTAGCACCTTTAATAAGTTAGTAAGGTGAATTTATTAATGTTAATTTTAATATTCCAACACCCTCTATTAAGTTTTACATTCCTCACAATAAAACATGTTGATTGAAACAAACAAATATATATAGTCTAAGCTAACATCATTTTATTTTTCTTTAAGTTCTCCCTCAAGAACATCATTGGCTCGAGTTATACAAGTCCACACTATGTGATCCTTTTTCTTACAATAATAACATTCATTTTTGTTTTTTAATTATTATTACCTCATGAGTATAATACATTCTCATGTTGAGAATCAACTTTTAAATCTTTTCCATTGTTCTTTATTCTTCTCCCAATAGGGCCAAAATCACATCTTCTTGTGTTTGAGAAGTTATTGAATGACTGCCTTCAAAAGGCTGATGTAATCTCCATCTCAACACCAAGGGCCCACCACATTATGCATCGCCAAGGAAAGACACGTGGCGCTCGCCCGTGATATCGCAATCAATAAACACCTTTTATCTTTGTATCACGCAAGGGCGGGCAACCGTTGATCTCCACCATCGGCAATCGTGTTCATTCATTGTAGTCACTAGGATTGAACATAACTGTCAAGCAACTTTTCATCAAGATTATAACATCACCGTCGATTTTGAGCACGTGCATCTCGGAGCCGCTTTAGTAACCTGTCATATAATGTACTAAAACTCGACATAAATATTAAAGCACTTTGATTAATAGTAATGTTATAATATTAATATACTATATAACAATATTATATTACATTATATGAATTATAATGATATATTAAGATTATATATAATCTATAGATTAATAGTAATTATATTAGATTATTAATATTATTGGTATATTATTAATAATATTAATATTGTATTAGATTAATAATAATTATAATATTGTTAAATGATTAATTATATTACAAATGAACATTGCTTTCAAATTCTTAGCTTTGAATGAATGGTTGAAGCACCAATGTTGAATGTTGCAACTCTAGTAGGCATGAATAGAAGTAGAGGAGATTGTTTGGGAGAAGAATTTTTTCTAGTGCTAGGTTATGTGTTAGGTTATATAGGGTTAGGTTATATAGTGTTTGAGCCTAGCCTCAAACACTACAATTAGGGTTAGGTTATGTGTTTTCTTTAGGGTTAGGTTTGGGATTAGGTTTATGGTTATGGTTAGAGTTTAGGGTAATCCAAATCATAACCTAACCCTTTTTCTCGAAACCTTAACCTTGACCCTAACCCTCACCTTTATCCTATCTTTATAACCCTAACCACAACCAAAACTCTAACCCCAACCCTAACCCTAATTACCTAACCCTAAATATTTTTTCTTTTATTAATTAGTTGCATTCACTCTAATAACCCTAAACCTATCCCTAAACTTAACCCTAGCCCTATCCCTGGCCCTAACCCTAACCCCAACTCTAAGCCAAATATAAAAACAACCCTTAATCATAATTACAATAACCCTAAAACTTAATTCTAGATATAACCCTAATACTATAATCCCTAATTGTAATCCTAAACCTTAACCCTAATTTCATATCCAATCCCAACCATAACCAAAACTCTAAATATAACCCTAACCATAAAATATAAACCCTAATCTAACCCTAATCCTAACATTATTTTTCCTAACCCTAACCCTAACTCTAAACCTAACACTAACCCGAACACTAAATCCTAACCCTAATTAAATACCCAATCATAACCCTAAATTGTAACATGATCCTTTGAATTGGATACTACATCAAAAATTATGTGTTATAATCATTGCTTCCATTGTTGGCATTTTTACATTGGGATGCATATATTTTTAAAATCAACAAAATCTTTGAATGTCTTGCCAAAATTAATATTATTAATTGTAATATCAAACTTATAAACATGTATCCAATTTAGAACATAAATAAGAAATATATGGTAATAGTTTCTTCAAAAAACAAAGTGATGTGGACTACAAGGACTATAAGATATCCACAAAAGAGATCTACATTGAAAATATTGTAGGGAAATTCAAGAAAATACAATTGGTAGATGCAAAGCCAAATAAATGTGAAATTGTGTACTATAATGATTTTAGAATATACACATAATGGATTTGTTGAAAACGTTTTAGAAACTTTCAAACAAATGCAATTGGTAGATGCAGAGAAAAATTCCACAACCTTCACCAAAATCCTTATTGGTTTCCTTAATATGGGAGATTTCGAACAAGGTATAGACATCCATCAAAGCATAATATGAAGATTAATTTTTTCAAATGTTGTGGTTGTAGATGCCCTTTTAAAATTTATATAGAATGTGGATGGATAGAAAAAGCTTGTGAACTATTTGACAAAATGTCTCAAAGAATTATAATCTCTCAATTTATTTTAGTGTCTATTTTGTTATACCCCATGTCCCAAATTGGGTATAACACAATAGACACTAAAACAAAGTGATAGATTGTTATGAGGGAAGTGATGAGACTTTTCTAATTAGAGTGTATTCCATGAGATTACAATTATTCGAGGCATTGTGTCAAATAGTTCACGAGCTTTGTCTATCCTCTCACATTTTGCATAGATTTCAAAAGGGCATCTACAACCACAAGATTTGAGAAAATTCATCTTCATATTATGTTTTCCTTATGATTGGTTGACTCTTATACTAAATTAAAATGTTCAATTTATGTTTCCTACTTGAGCTAACTATCCACAAATGACAATTTAACAGTGGAAAGATATGATCCTACTTTGGTATAAATTGTATATGCAATATCAAGGTGTGAATTAATATGTTCAATTAAGAGATGTTAAATGAAATGAATAAAACTAATGTAATGTAAATAAGGGAGACCAGTGCCTTATTGGGTAAAACGGAGTCAAATGAAAGCCTTTAATGAATGGTTTCTATCTAGCAGGTCCTCTAATTGTTTGGCATATAACTATGAGTTTACAACTGGTATAAACATGCAAGAGTGTAATTGATAAACCCTACTTGAGGCAGAATATCAAATCTAATTATATGATTCTTCTTATTGATCCAAATGGCATTCCCAGATTATTGTAATTTATTGAAAGGAATTTTAATTCTTCTTTAAAGAATCCAATAAACCAAATCACACAGAAACAACAAATGTGTACTGATAAATCGAATATATACTTGATACTTCAATTTAAACAACCAAGAAACATCAGATTGGAGACAATCAAATAATCGCAAGAATCCAACAAACAATTGATACCAGAATGAAGCCACTAAATCAACAGTCTTTCATTATCTCCTTCAAAGTTCATACATGCAACATAGTCTCTTTGAATGTCATCATTTCTGAAAATTTAATGCTTACAACAGTCTATCCTATTCTAGTTCTATCTTCTACCCCTTTACATTTATCCAACAACGGATACTTATACATTAGTTTGCAAAAGGATGTGCCTTTTCAAAAAGGTTTATAGCATAAAAGGTTTAACAAATCCACTATTAACTAATTTCTCTTAAGCCACAAATGGACTGCAGACATATACTCCGTATAATCCTCGCACTCATGAGTGTCGGCATCTCCCAACACATTGCGGATCACAATCTCCATCATTATCATTCACTCATTTTGCTCACATGCTGCATCCAATATCACATCTTTCGCAGTGGTTGTCTCCAGCATCCCTTGGAGTATTGTTTCACACTCACTTTTCCATGTAGTCGCTTCCTTCGTTTTCCCTTCATCATCACATAACTTGGTCAATCTATCTTCGGCAGCCTCTGTCAATCCCTGCATATCCCCTTGTAACTCCTCAAAGAAATCCCTGTGCCTATCCATAATACAATTGGCATTTTCAATCTCTTCATTACTAGGAGTGTCCTGCTCCAATGCCTCAATTCTTTCCTGAATTCTGCTATCCACTCTCCTGTGTTCCTTTATTGCATCTACGTATTGTGAATGTTTTCCCCAGATTTTATTTAACCAAGTGGTTAAAACAACCTGCCTTTTTTTTATTATTGCAGCAAATGTATCCATTCTCCCTTGAGAGTATGCAGTTGACCCTTCCCAATGGTCTTTTTTCTGTGAACTCTCACCTTGGGTGAGCATCCTTGTTGGTTATGTTACACCACCTATCAAGTCTTTCAAGTGTTCATTCTCTCTCAACATCCTCTCATTATTGGTTTTGTACATCTCCCTTTCCCTTATCAATGCTTGGATTTGGGCTTTATTCAACTTGGCTATATTTATCCCAATATCAGCAGTCGCTACAGGATCAACCTCCCCAGCCTTCAGGGTCATGACATGTCCGAATGCCTTTTCAGTATCAATAACAATTGATTTCTTGTGAGGAGGATACAAGGCCCAAATCATCAATGTTTCATCATCAGGATTGTATCTTGATCCTGTGTATACCTCCGTCACCTTCTCTATACTGAGCTTGTGGGTAGCATTGTTATCATTTAAGAAACTATCAAAAACTAATACAAAATTCATATCCAAACCTGGAAAAATCATAACACCTACTTTTTCAAGCAGCCCCCTCCCCTTTTCAAGGGTCATGTCAATCATCTCTTTGTCTACTTCATCCTTTAAGATTTTTAACAGTTGATCCTCGTTCCCTGGAGTGACATTGTCAACCTGTCCCCTTATCTCTTTCCCTTTTTGCTTATATAAAAATGTCTTAAACTCCGAGATCTTTATAAATTCATCATCTGATATGAAAGACCTATAGTCTTCATGTCTTGTATCTACATCCATGGTTTCCTCAACATTTTTTTCTCTAGCAACATAGGCATACTCCTGAGTCTTCATTCTTGAAACTTTCCCAGATGAGCTTTGTGGCCTGTCTATTTTTGAAATCCCCTTAATGGAGGATAACAACTCACCATCCACCAACTCCTGATTATGTTTTTCAATCACAATTTCAGCTTCCTTTGCCTCCAGGTTTCTGATTATGTCATCATATTTAAAGGGCACATGATGGTACCCTCCGAGATTTACTTTTTTTCTGGCATAGTGGATATACCCTTCTAGGTCAAAGTTCTTTCTCACTAGTTCTCTTCTCATGTTGTAGTGCAATAATTTGTCCAGAATAAGATCATAACCTTCCTTGGCTAATACAGTGAAATCACTAAAACACAATGTACTGGGCATAAAATCCTATTTCCCATATGAACTTAAGTTCATAACACTAGAGTAATCCATTTGCCTAACAATTTCTAGGTATGCAATTCTATTCGGGAGAGTTCTGGGCAGAATGAAAGGTGTATCCTCAAAGCCATAAACCCTAATCATTGTGGCATTCTCTAAGCAATACCAATCCCCCCAGTTGTGGTTAATTGGTCCATTGTAATCTCTAGGCCTAAGAAACCTTTTTACTTGTTCAGATAAAGAATAATCACAAGGATGGCTAAAAAATCTATACAAGGGTTTCACAAAGAATTCTTCAAAATGCAAGAAATTTGAATTGGCAAACTACTTGTCCCAAATAGTAGTCCATAATTGAATAGGCAATGGCCTATCTTCCTTGTAAAATTGTGAAATCCTTAGCTCCTGGGTCCATAAACCTAACTCTTGTCCAAAATACAACACTAAGTGCATCAGCAATGAGTAATTTCTGAGATGGAGAACAGAAGCACCACTCTTTATCGCCATCAAACCTGCATCCAACACCTTAAAAACATGTGCAGCATAGTCAAATGATCTGGAATTGTGAAATTGAATGTCTGTAGCAATCACCATGGGCACAACCGCCATATGCTTAGGTACCTCCATCCCTAATACCTATCCCACTGAGTAGTAAGTATATTTTAGGTAAGGTTTGAAGAGGTCTACATGAAAGGGTGGCCCCTCACTGTCTTCCATTGGAGTAGGTTTTCCATGACACCTAATTCTGTGCAGAGGCAACCTCCACCCTTTATAAATGGTATCCATCCTTCTGAACTCACTATCGAGCTCTTCACTCACTACTTTCTCACTGCATATTCTCTCCATTCTGAAAACCTCAACAATTGCATTCTCAGATACATGTATCAATGGATTCCCTGACAAATCACATATAGCTTTGTTTTTCGAATCATAGTGTTCGGCCAACAATTTTACCAGTTTGACTTCAATAAAAACATTAGGGCACACTAATTTCCCTAAATTGAATCTCCATGGATTGCATACTAGCTCAAAGTGATTTCTCCTGTGGTAATGGAAATTGAATAACTCATAGCCTCTAATTGGAGTCCAAACACCACCTATAAATTTGCATTTGTCGTCCAATTTGTCAACTTCCGCTTTGAGTTGTGCAAAACGCCTAGCTTTAGGTCCGAATCAGGTAACTGGTCTATGAGGTCTTGATTTAGCTTCCTTTTAGTACCTTCTGGTTGCAACTCAGTCTTTTTCTTTTTTTCTTTTGATTGGCTTCCCTCCTCGAGTTTTCTTCCCTTTAGTTTTCCTGAACCAGTGCCTTCCATATTTCAAATTTTTACGAATTCTGAGAGGACGAGAAACTTATTGTAACTTCTTCCAAACTCAAGCTAGGTGAATGCCTTAATTGCTCTTTCGGTTCCCTTGCTCTCCTTCGCTTTGAATTCTATGAGACAATGATTTCAATTGATCATACCTTGATATGCAAAATCTCGTACGCTTTGTGGCGCCATTAATGTCTTTACCGATTGAGACATGAATGCTGCAAGTTTTTTTTTTTTAAATTCTCGCTGTCACATCAGAGCTCATATCGGCAAGACATTCCAAATCTCTGGCCGATCTGCCTGTTCAACATTCACCCATCCGCCAATACATCTTGTAGTTTCCCCGACATCACAAGTCTCCCCGATAGTTTCTTTCCTTTTTCTTTTTATATTGCCATGACTTTTATCGAAACAACTATCGCTCAGACTTAATGAATCGGGCCAACGGTTCTTTGCCTTACTCTGAAAGTACTTTGTCTCACTGAGATGTTTACTTTATCGACTTATTTCATCGAGACCAAGCAATTTGTTCTGCCGACAGAATAATACTTACTGTGATGTCTCTTAGATCTCCCCACGGTGACATGTCTCACTGATACGCCTCTTCTTCGGCAAGACAAAGAGCATCATCTTATTGATACCCTTTATCTCCGTGTGCTCAATTCTGTCGGTGTAACCCAAGGGGTCGGTAAGACTTTTATGAACTCTTCTCGACATCGTTTGTCTTACCGATTGAGTCCTCCTTTTGCTTTGTCAGCAAGATCAATAGCTCTTCGGCCAGTGTTTTGAAATCTCTCTCCGACGACCAAAGTCTCTCCGATAGACTTTACTTTTCTCCAATCGAAAAAAGGTAACTTAGCTTGATATGACCTCACACCGTCATGCCGATACCTTTTGTCTTGCCGATAAGTAATACAAACCCACATTCTCCTAGTGTATAACTTTATCAGTATGACCCGTTTGATGTCTCGCCGAAAAGATCACATCTGTAAGACATTTCAAACCTCTAGCTGATCCACCTGTTGAACATTCACCCATTTTCTAAGATGTCTTGCAGTTTCCTCGACATCACAAGTCTCCCCAATAGTTTCTTTCTTTCTGCTTTTTTATTGCCATGACCTTCACCGAAAAAACTATCGCCCAGACTTAATGAATCTAACCAATATTTCTTCAACTTACTCCGAAAGCTTTTTATCTCACAGAGATGCTCAGTTTATTAACTTATGTCGCCATGACCAAGTATTTGTTTTGCCAACAAAATGATACTCGCCGTGATATCTCTTAGATCTCCTTGCGGTGACATGTCTCACCGATACGCTTTTTCTTCGGTGAGACTATGCGCATTGTCTTCTCGACACCCTTTATCTTCGTATGCTCAGTTCTGTCGATGTAACCCGAGGGGTCGGTAAGACTTTCCGAATTCTCCCCGGCATCGTTTGTCTCACCGAGTGAGTCCTCCCCTTGCTTTATCGGCAAGACTAATAATGCTACGGGCAGTGTTTTAAAATCTCTCTCCGATGACCAAAGTCTCTCCAATAAAATTTACGTTACTCCAATCGGCAAAAGGTAATTTAGCTCGATGTGACCTTACATCGTCATGCCAATACTTTTTGTCTTACTGATGAGATATACAAACCCACATTCTCTCTGTGTATAACTTGATCAGTGTGACCCTTCTGATGTCTTGCCGATACATTTAGGATATGTATATTATCATTGATGAGACCTGCATCAACTTATGTCGATATTTTCATATGTAAAGATTTGTAATGTCAGATGAAATTTATGGGGTGTTATGGCACAATTTTAAATCGGATTTTGGTAAAAAATGCTATGTGAGGATTTTTTTGTCTGCATTATGAATCTTTTTTGGGAGACTAATAATCATGAAGAAATAATGAATTTGTCAAAATTTGACAGTTCCAATAGCATGAAGGTTTGATGTTTCATGACAATACTAGAATTTGAGTTATAATGATATATTTAGAGCTCATGGCTCTCCTTTGTATAAACATATCACAATTTTGAATAATATAATCAAGGGTTATGGCGTTCATCTCACTGTTATGGTGTGTATGATTTCCATTTTTGCTTTAATTCAAAAAGTAAATCTAAATGCTTGGATGGAGTCATAGATGGATATGTTTGTAAAGGGGTTTGATAAGAAGTATTGAGTTAGGATAGAAATTGACACTGTTGTAATGCAATATTGTCAGAGATCTTATATGTTATGTGTTTGAACCTATTATGGAAATCTAAATATTTGTGAATTCGACTCCCCAATAGTATATGGCACTGGCCTAAATCATATGTGTTTGTAAGGTTTTGTATCTGTTTGTCTTAGATTAGAGCTTGCTGCCAAATTGCAAATTAAATGACTATCTTAAGTGGTGAAATGTCATTGTAATCATCTCATGCTCCAAGTAGTTGATACTATTGATGCTTTTCTGTTGTTCAAATTGATATATCAAGCATATATATATATATATATTCAGTTTACCGATACACATTTGTTGTATTTGTGTGATGTGATTATTTGGTTCTTTCAAGTAAAGATTAAACCCTTCTAGTCAATCACAGTCACTAAAGAGTATTAATTGGATCAATAAGAAGAATCACATAACTAGGATTGTCATTCTATCTCAAGTAGAGTTTGTCAATCATTTACTTGCACATTTATACAAGTTATAAACTACATCTGTGTGCCAAACACTTTGAATTATTGCCATCATAGATTACACTTTTATAGATCTTCATTAGACTCCATACACCCAACAAGGCAGTGGTCTCACGCTTTCATCTTTTGGTTTATCCATTTTATTTTTTACATCTGTTAACTGAACATATTCTAATATAATTCAAATATAATTAAAATTAAAAACATCATAAATTAATTATGTAACCACATAAGTCAAATATAATTCTATCAAGAAATTAATATCAAATAGATAATACAATCACATAACTCATACATTTCAATATCATTGATCTTCTTCTTCATCCAACTCTTTGTCTGTATCATCCGATCCAGATTCAACATTGTAAGGATTGGTCATATCATCATCATCATCATTGATATCAGATTTGATAATGTCATCATCCACATAGATATCTTCATGAACATTAACTCCTACATCATCATGATCTAGTTCCTCCTCTTTGACATCTTCATCAGGCACATCATCAACTAACTGTTGATCCTGATCATCATCTACATCATCTTCTATTTCTTTAGTATCTTCTTCTTCCACCACATTATACTTTACCGACCTTCCTCTTGGATCATGTCTAACAACATATGACCAACCCGCTTTACCTGGAACCTCTGAGTAAAATACATGCTCACATTGGCTTGGAAGAACATAGGGCTCATTTCTAGCTCGTTCAAAATACCTTGTATTAACCATGGTAAATCCATTATCATGTTCAATAATAGTTCTCTCAAGATCATTTTCATTCAATCATAGCCTGTACCATAGGACAACGAACAAAACTAATTTGAAGGACTTAAAGTCACACTCAAGTATATCATCCAAAATCCGATAGTATTGATTTTCTGAGACTTCTGGATGTATGTCGCTTCTAGATGAAACATTAGTCACCTGGAAGACTACAGTTATCCTAGAATCACAAGTTTTCTTTGTGTCATCCAACTTTTTGATTCAAAATTTATGAGCATTGCACCACATAGCCTTGTGGTGTTTCACCTGCAATATGTCAAACATGCAAAACTTAATTATTGCAATATCGTCAGTTGATAAACATATTTATTCTTGGCCAAATGAATGTAAAGAAAAAAATCTCAACATATATATACATCAATATAATTCAAAATAATTAAATAGTATGGGTGATTAATATATTTATACATACCTGCTTATCTCTTAAACCATATGCTAAATCAATTTCCCTTGGTGTAACATTGGAATCTCCATTACGATGAGCTTCCTTAACCAATGAAGCCACACCTTCCCATGTTAATGCGCGACTAGATTGTTGACATCATTCAATCCATACCATCATCCAATCAAGATTGTTTGCGACATACAAATGTAGTGCATCCCACTCTCGACCAACTGTATTAAAAAAAAAAGAAATTCACAAACGACTTATAATTAGTTAATTACCATGGTATACGACCTTAATTTATAATTGATCAATATTGAAGATTAATAATTAAATAAGTACAATATACATAAAAACCAAATATAAAATGTATTCTAATTAATCTCCATGACCATCTTATAATTACCTGACACTTTCCTCAATCTACCTTTCCCCATTAGGTACTCCCCTTCAAATTTGTTAATGGAGTTGGGATCCCAAATGCGATCTACATGGATCTTTGCTACAAACTTAGGAAGATATTCAGTAATGTACACCATGGTCTGGTATACCATGTATCCCTCCACCATAGAACCCTCGGGATGTGCTCTTTGTCTAACCAAAGCCTTCAAAAATTTCAAGTGCCTCTCAACCATCCACATTGACCTTATGTGTACAGGTCCACACAATTCAGTCTCCTCAACTTGGTATATGAGGTAGTGTTCTTGTGCATTGAAAAATGTCGAAGGTAGACACTTTTTCATTTCACACATTAGACGAGGAATTCTTCTCTTCCAATAATTTATATCTTCTTTATGGATTGCTTGAGATGACAACCATCTACAAGTGATTCAATGCACAAATATATTAATGAGATTTAACAAAAATATACAACGAATTGAACAAATATCGCTACTTACCTCATGTATTTTCCAAGATCATATATAACTTGCTTGACATTGTTGTCGAAGTTGTCTGGGAGAGATAGAGGTAGAACGTATTGCAGCAATTATAAAATGATCTTTTCATTAATATTTTTCCAAAAGTAGTAAACATAATACATTGAAAATTACATGCAGTATACAAATATATATATATATAATATACTAGAATAATTACCTTAATGAAGGTATGCCAATCATGCATTTTCATCCCTGACCCAAATTCACCTTTCTTTGTTATGATATTGTTTGTCTTCGTAGAAAATCCTGTGGGAAATTGAATTTTTCATATGATTTGTTTTATAGCATTGCTTTGTTGCTCCGTTAATAACCAAGGAAGGGCACTTATATTAATTTGGTCTCCATTGCTATTTAATTGAATGACATTTTTCATTGCATGATTGGCTTCCTGAATGTCACTACAAATTTTGACATTTTTTTCTTTGTCATGCCTTCCATCCAATATTTTCCATAATGTTTCTGTCATATTCTTTCCGATATAAATTGTATCAAACAAATGCACAATTTGTAGCTACTCATAGTAGGGCAACCTACTAAATTGTCTGGGATAACTTTTCAGTCCCTATGGAAGCCGACCATTAATGCCTTGACAACCTTCATGAAGCATATAAGTTAAACAAATTAACAATGACAATCATTGTCAATTACAACATGAGTAAACACAACACAATATAAAAATATAAATTCGAAACATATCATAATTATAGATAAACAATTTGATTCGATGTATAACCTTGACGATTAATTCTATTATATTCCAACTTCCATAGGCGAAGTGTCATTCTTCATGGTTTTGATGTAGTCTCTTCTTTCCCATTGAAAAGATGTTTTTCAGTAGTTCGATACTTATGATTTATGTGGAGGAAGTGCCTATACTCATCAAACACCTGCTTTCCTAAACTTGTTGAATGATGAGATTTCATCTTTGGACCACAAATTGGACATGCAAATTTTCCCTTTGTTTGAAGACCTGCAAATCATATATAATTGGATTAGATATGTCAATTTTTATAATTATATATAATGAATAGATTATTTAAAAAACATGCATGATATCTACTTCATAAAATTAAATATCATTAAAGTCATGCAGTCGAACGTTATAACATACCAGAAAAATGTGTTAGCCCTGGGGCATCATGAATTGTTCATACAAGCATTGCATGGAATTGAAATTTTATTTGTCCTATTGGTCTAGATACGTCATACATAGTGACGCCATTCCATATCTTTAGTAACTCGTCGATAAGAGGCTCAATATATACATTCATTTCTTTAACTTGGTACTTACCTAGTTGAATGAACATAAACATTAAATAATTATTATAACCATTTTACTGCAATATATATAAATTCATGTACATGACTATTAAATGAAAAAACATATAAATCATTATGCAGAAAATAAGACAAATGAGATGCTACTACGTTAAAGAAAATTGATGTAAACAAATACCTGGAACAATCATTGCCAACATTATGTGCTCCCTCTTTATTGACATCCATGGAGGAATATTATTGTTGATAACAAAAACAGGCCACACCAAGTAAATAGATCTCAACTCTCCAAATGGATTGACACCATCTGCTGCCAATGAAAGCCTGAGATTACGAGGTTCTTCTTTAAAGTGTGGCCATTTTTCCTCCATGTACCTAAATGCAGAACCATCTGCAGGCATTCGAAGAATCTCATCTCCACTTCTATTACGTGCATGGTAATCCATAAATTGCGCTAAGCTTTCACACCTAAGTAATTGTTGCATACATGGAATAATGGGAATATAATGAAGAACCTTACAAGGCACCTTTTTTGTTAGTTGATCTGTTCGATATCTACTAATATGACATTTCCGGCATTCTGTTGCAAATTCATGTTGTTTATGATATATAATATGATCATTGGGACATGCATCTATTGCTTGATACTCCATTCCAATATCTTTCATAATGCCAGATAAATCTCGGTATGAGCGAGGTAAAATATTTGATGGTGGTAACAAAAATTCACCAATCAATCTACAACAAAAAATAATTTATTAATATAAAGAATATTAAAGGTACATACTTCATCCTTTATTTACTAGCGATGAACTAACAACAATTAAAATAGATGAAAAAAGATGGCATATATGACATATCTTAACATCCGTGAGATTGCTATGTTGGATAAACCATTCATAACCTTCAAGTTCACCAACAACAATACAGCAGAGAGAAGAGTTGTTTGGGAGCCTTCATAAAGGGGCTCGTATGCCTTCTCAAGTATAGGTAAATCATGAACATCATCAAAGTCATCTCGATCAACATGATTAGATGTGCCACTGCATGTGTTATGGATCAATGTATTTGTACCATCATCTTCAATTGTGTTTTCTGGTGCATAATCATCTTCTTCCATAGGATCATTAACTTCATCTTTGATATTCATAGCTCCATGTTCCTCCACTTGCAAAACCACATTCTTCAGGCCGTGATAATTCATATCGTGTGCCCTAGGGTGCCCCACCTTTATAATAATGACAGACACAAATAAACCATGATCATGATCAAGTGATTTTTTATATATATATCAAATGTTAAAACAATATAAACATTTACAAATTCAATCAATATAAAAACATATAATGAACAAGTTACCAATGGACAATAATCATGCCCCCCTTCAACGTGACCATGTTGCCTACAATGTTTCTCAGTTGTTGTGATTAAAAATCTTCTCGTCTTTAAGCCCTTGCAATTATTGCAAGGACAATAACATTTCCCATCACCCTTTATTTTCAATATAGCCCACAATCTAGCAGCTGTCTCTTCATTTTGTTCTGGACTAATATTATCTAACATGATTTTTCTTTACCAAGCTTGAATATTTAGATCTTCAAAAAATATCAAACTCACACGTACTCCAATAATTTTTAATCATACATAGGTAACAAAATATAATAATTATGATATTTTACACCAAAAAAATTCGGAATGCAACCACCCCTGCAAAAGAAAAGATAGTCTAAAGTTAATGACCCCAAAAAACACTTTCAAATGCTAATTCCAGAAATTATTAAATTCTGATTTTACAATGATTTCCAACTGCTATACTCCTAAAATCAAAATATTGAACTTGCACAACAAAATCTGGAAATGAAATTCTAAAAATGCAGCTAATAGGCCTCAAAAATTAAGGCCTACTCAAGACTTTGTGAAGTCACTGCAAGGTTTCCAGGCCTTACCTGATGATTTCAGCAGGAGGATTAAAGAGTTGGTAAAGAGTTTTGATGACTGGAGTGACACATCTTTACTAGATATTGTAGATGCCCAAGGAAATGTTACATCACTACAGCAATGGCAGGACAGGGTAGATGAAATCATCAATGCACAAATCAAATTGATTTGTGATGACTCAGATTATGACATGCTGATGAGTAGTATGGATCATAGTAGAAAAAATCTTTTGGGGAAAAAATCGGCAAACAAAAAGTATAAGATTTTTTTTAAAAATCGCGAAAAAAATCAGATTTAAAAAAAACATAAAAAATTGTAGAACAAGAGATAAAAAAATTTTAAAAAAATTGAAAGCGATTTCCATAGCATAGAGATATAGAGACCAAAAAAAATAAAGAGTTTAACTAATGAATTGTAGAAAATAGATTTTTGAAATTTATATTCATATCGCTGATTACATTCTTTGCATTGCACATCTTTCAAACTCAAAGCATTACTTCACATTGCATAACTAATAACTAGATGCTGATAGATGACAAAATTTCAATTACAATATAGTTTTTTACAAAGTCAACCTAAGCAATTATGCAATTATGCAATTACTTCACATTGCATAACTAATAACTAGGAGCAGCTGCCAATTGCAATAGCTTGTCATGGCATTCCATGAGACCACATTTCTTTGAGGTATTTTTTCAAACAGTTCATTGCCTTGTCTATGCTTCAAAATTTTCATACATGTCTACCAAAGCATTTTATCAAACAGTTCACTGCCTTGCAGCTACGGCTAAAAGCCTAAAAACAGGTGCTTTCAAACAAGCTACAGATTCCTGGAAAAAATCTATCAAAGCATAATGGTAAGCAATAGCATAGACAAGGCAATGAACTGTTTGAAAAAATGCCTCAAAGAAATGTGGTCTCATGGTGATGGAATGCCATGATGAATGCCTATGGCCATGTATTGTCATGGCATTCCATCACCATGAGAACACATTTCTTTGAGGCATCTTTTCGAACAATTCACCGCCTTGTCTATGGTACGACATTTTTCATACATATCTACCAAAGCATTTTATCAAACAGTTCACTGCCTTGCTACTATGGCTAAAAGCCTAAAACAAGTGCTTTTGAACAAGCTATGGATGCTTGCAAAAAATCTATCAAAGCATAATAGTAAGCAATAGCATAGACAAGACAGTGAATTATTTGAAAAAATGCCTCAGTTAATAGCTCAACGGTTATGGTTATAACAAATTTTGGCTATGTCTTGGTGGCAGTTTTGGTGCAAGTTTTCAAAGTTTGGCAAATGCAACAGTTATTCTTCAACGGATGGGATGAATAAGAAGATTCTCCAGAGACTCAGTTGTTGTAACCAATTTTTGAAATGTCATAAGGCGGTCCAAGTGACCAGTGACAGGTGTATTTCTAGTCTGATGCTTGTTGCTCCTTCATTTTCCCTATAAGAAGGTTTTCAGGACTAGAAATACGGGTTAGCAAGTTAGATATCTTTAGGTCAAGTCTAACTGAAGTTGCAGAGCGAATTTGTAAGGAGCCTAATATTATAGTGAAGATACTATTCTTAGGTTCGGTGTCATTCTGTTGTAGGTTTTAGTTTCATGGGTACTTAATTTTCAAGACAGTACTAGCATCTAAATGAAAATTACTCATTTCAAGGTCATGTATCTCCATTGTATGACTATATTATTATCTTGAATAAAATGATCAAGGGTTATTATGTTCATTGTTATGGTGTGTGTAATTCTCATTTTGGCTTTAATTGAAGGAATTAATTAAAATGCTTGAGTGAGGTTATAGGTAACTATGTTCATATAAGGATTTGATAAGTAGTATTGGGTTAGAATATAGATTGATGGTATTGTAAGATAGTATTTTCTGAGATTTTATATGCTGTGTGTCTATAAGATAAACTTGGTTACAGTAGAAAAACAACCAACACCTTTGATATTATCTAGCTATGGCTCCCAAATCTATTTCAAATTGATCATTAGGGTTAAAATTGAAGCCTTGCAAATATAATCTTTGTCCAAATCCATCAAGATTTTTCCATCAGTTATAAACAATTCCCTTATAAAGAATTTGTGAAGCCAGGTCTAAAATCTGGAAATGAAATTCTAAAAATGCACAAGACTAAAAATGAAATCTGATGAGATGTTGCTTTAAAATATGATTTTCAAACTTGGAAGTACAAATCTGACTTCACAAATGAATTTTAGAAAAAGACAATGACTACCCTCAACCTGGTGATATCTTCTTGAGTTTCTTCTGATTTTCCCCAAGAAAGTCGTAGAGCAAAACACTATCGCAATAAATAGTTCACAGGTTAAATTCTGATTTCAATTTATGCCCACCACAATTTAACTTTGCAGGTTGAAACGTAGACGAAAAAACGGTTCGTCGAAATTCCGACGAATGTCAGGGTAAAAATTAAAAAAGAATGAAAATTCGCACAAGTGCCTAATGATACATATGATTATACAGCTTTCGTTGGAAGGTTTCATCAAAAATTGGGGTCAAACGAGTTAGTGTTTCTTCTCAATTTTTGATTTAAATCAACTCATAAATCTAAGTCAAAATGGTCACATCACCTAATCTCTCATTAAATTAATTAACCTTTGATTAATTTAATCCTAATCCATGTCACATCCTCTAGAGAATGCAACTTGCACAATAAATCATTTATTTTGATTTATTAAATACCTATTTTCTCTCAACATGGAATAAAAGGGGAATATTCTTCCAAATTTGAAAATCCCTCCAAGTGGATTTGCACATCCAACAAAGCATTCACTCGCCTCTTACATGTCCTTGTGCATTGAGCCAAATGGAATTTAAGTCATTTTTTCTTCCCTCTTCAACAAGTCATTTCACAAATTTGAAATCCACCTAATAACATTTATTGGCTCATTCATCAAAATATGCACAACCTTCACCCATTCACATCTTGACAAGTGGTACTTGACCATTGGATGTTGAATGATCCCACATTCATTGATTATGCCTCTTCTCTTCTCAATCTTATCTATAAATAAGAGGCTTTCATTCTCATTCATCATCCACAATTTGAGAGTAAAGTTATTATCTTCAAATTGAGAGAAACTTCATACATTTTCTTGAGAATTTTCCATCACCATGGCTAGGTTATTTTAGGTTTTATCAAGAAATCATCTTGTTCTTCATAAAAAAATTGGATCAATCTCTATCAAATCATCAAGCTTATAAAGGAGTTGGGAAAGGGCCAATTTCTACACATAATTGGCACCAATTCCCCCATGGGATTAAGTGTTTGCATTGCTTGAATATAACTTGATTTAGTTTCTTGTTTTGTTCTTCATTCCATTTCTATCTTTGAGCATTGTAGATGAATTTCATGGGGAATCCTTGTTCTTACTTGCATTTGATCTAATTATGTGTTTGTTTGATGTGTTTGTGCAGGTATAGGATTAAGGGTTCACATTTTGGCGTTAGAAGGAGGGAAAATATGAGGTTCTAATCACATTTTTTCAAGAAATTTTGTGCTTTTTTGGTTTTTTTTGCAAGTTATAGGAAACTCAACCATTGAATGTCAAGCAATGCAATATCGGACCGCTTAAAGTTCTAAACTCTACCACTAAGCTCTTCCCACCTAAAAAATTAGATTTCCAAACTCGGTCGCTTGCTTTTCAAATTTCAAAGTGTGTTGTTGCTCAAACAGAGCCGCAATCATGATCTTTGTTTCACTGCAAAGCACCGCTGTCAGAAATTAGCAGCCCTATATCGCACCACTGGAGTTTCTAAACTCTGCAGCACCCGCAAACAACACCGATGGGTTGGAGTAAAAAGTGAAAATTAGTTTTATTTTGACATGTGCCTTTTAATTTTGACTTTTTGAACTTCTAACCTGTTTGGTATCTCTGTATTTTCTAGTTTTAATCAGTTTGCAGGTTAGGGCAAGGAGAAAAATGAAGTTGAAGGTTGCATTATGGCATCATTATCACAATGTTCCAAGTGTTTTTGAACACTTTAGTGTTTGTTCAACACTTAGAGAAATCATAATCTCTCTTAAAAGGAAAATTGTTACCTTCATGCTTTTAGGAAACACTAAATTTCTTTTGGGCTCTAAAAGGGACACTACAAAAGTTTTCCATTTTGCAACAAAGAGTTAAAATGAACTTTAGGACAAACTCACTAGATTTGGTTTGAGGATTAACAATTGAACAAGGAAAATTCCATATTTTATTTTGGTGCACTAAAAAGAATCAAATCATTGCTTTGTGGACTTAAAATGAACAAGTGTTTTCTTGTCTTGTAATTACTTACCCAAGGTAATATCACTAAAAAGACATGTGCGCTTCTCTTGCGCTTTATTGTGATCTTGAGAATCAAAAGTCTTGGTGGTGATATTAAATTGTGTAAGTAATTACCTCTATATTTCATTTGGGATTAAAAATTGAACCAATCTTGCGAGTGTGAGTGTGGCATATTGCGAGTGTTCTCCCTTTGTTTTTTAATGAAGGTTGATCAAACTACGGGATATGCTTGCTTGCTTTTGTTTATCTTAGAGGGCCTGCCTGGTGGGAAAAAGTAATCACCCCAGGGAACAACCCAACTGGGAACACGCTAAGGACAAGCAACTTCCAACTAGTATATAAGTGTGGATTCTCGAGGAAAGTTCGAGAATCACAAGGATTATTTCGATGATAAGGACAACAATGGTCTTTCGCTGCATGGATAGTCCCCTATGAACGAAATGCCCACATTAAAACCCCTTGTTTAACAAAGACCAAAATACTTTCTATTTGTTGGTGTAAAAGGTCATGTCCTTTGAAGCTACCCCATGTAACATGTGGTTCCGTTGTAGAGATGAAAAGTATGCCATGGGATTTTCATGGGTATTGATGCTTGGCTGACCTAAGAAGTGTGTGTTATAGAGGGGAGCCCGTGTGGTCAAGCATCTAATCATCCGCATTGAATATGCACAGCTGGATTTATCCAAGTGGGAACCCAACAAATATTGTCTCTTCACCCTAGGATTGTACATGTTCTTGGAATAAAAAACACCTTGCTTGGGCCTTAAAACATTTGAAAACAAACATTCACAAAGGTCTTCAAAATTTAAAACCCTTTGGAGGAAGCAAATACCTTTGACGAATTCAAGTGCTCTTGCTTTCCCTAAGGATATTATCCTTAGAGGCTTCTAAGTATTTGGGTTTAATCACATTTTGCTCTCTCTTAAGTCAACCTAGAAAACTATGCTCTTGAAACCTTGATTTTCACATAATGGACCTTGTGGAATGAAAATGAATTTAGACATAGACATTTAGTTTGAAATTTTAATCAAGAAATCGTTTGTGGTAAAAAGAACTCATTAAGAAAAGATAAAGACAATTGGACCCCACACATGTGTTCTCTCAAATGATTTCCCGCAAAATCAAAATCCACAAGCCCAGATTCAAAAAGCTTAGTCCAAAGGACCGTGAAGAACGTCTTTCAAGGCTTCATGAGGTAAGAGAAAGGTTGGTTTACAACTTCTACAAGAAAGCTTCAAGAAACAACCCTAACTTGTATGAGTTTTATTATCAGCAAAATACTAATCTCTTTCAAAGGTTTGCTTTTCTCACATAGGAAGTATGGCATGTTCTTCAAAACCGAGGTCTTGTAAGAAGGAGTTTTATCTAGGATCAAAATCATCACTCTCATTCATCCCTCAACCATCAAAACCAAAAATAACCTCACCAACAAACTCTTGGGAACTTTGAAAACATCATTCATGCTAAAATTCTAGGCAAAATCAAAATCACCTTGTTTGACTTAACACACTTAGTCAAATTATCAATCTTTGTGAACAAATTTACATCTTGATAAAATCCAACATCTTGGGGTCTAGGAGTTCATTATCTTGTTTGACTTAATACACTTAGTCAAATTATCCTCTTATGTATGAGTTTACTCTAGGATAACACAACTTCCTAGGGTTTACAAGTTCATTATCCAAAATCACTTTGTTTGATTTAACACACCTAGTCAAATTATCCTTAATCAAAATCAAATCAAATCAAGCCCTAAAGTTTAGCATTTCCCCGAAGGTTCTTCAAGAGTTTTCATCATCTGTATCATCCATCTTTCATTTTCATCATCACTTTGATCCTTAATCTATCATAGTTCTTCTCTTTTTGTACCTAAAGTTAGATCAATTGATCTCTATTTTATGGTGCAAACAAGATCTCAACACAAGAAGAATATGGAAATCACCAAGGAAACATAAACTTCAAGTGATCTAAGTCAAACTTCTCCCAAAATGAATCTTGTGGGATCAAGCAATCCTCCAAGGAACTCCTCTCTACCATCACAAACCACTCAAGGGGAGGGTCAAGTAGAGGATGTCACCGACAACGACTTGGGAATGACACAAGAGGAAATAATTGAAATGGTTTGGAATCCTAAGAATCATAGAATCATCAACACCATGTTGAAACTTAATCCCTCCCTATACATACTTGAGTTAGCGAAAGAAGGGGCCAAGCTCCCTTCTAACTATGACGTAAGTACTATTGTGGAAAGGCCTCTTGTGAGCATACCCCCTAGGTCGCTTCCAAGCATCACTCAAGATATTCCCCAGATCATGTCATATATCACTTCAACCCCATCGGTTGTTAACAAGGGAAGTGCCATGCTTTATGAACTCCAAAAATATCACCTTGTGAACAACAAAGAGTTGAATGCAAACACCACACTAGATCAATCTGTCCCGGTAAATCCATTACACCCATATGTCCCTCTCACATTCCATGATTCCACCAATCCAACCTCTTGTCATGCAACACCAATCTATCCTTTAGACACACAAGCCTCCCTCCCTACCTCACAAGGAGAAGGTGACTTCTTTGGAGCCGGGGAAATCTTTGACCACTCATCATCACTTCAAGGGATTGCACCACCTATCTTTCCACCATTTCCACCCCTACAACTTGCATCTGCATCACCCCTTGGTTTGGGGTCTCCTTCTCTACCTGCCATCAATCAATCAAATCATAACACCGTATCTAATCCACCTACCTTATCGCAACAATAGATGACAGCCATCCAAGCAACCCCAATAGTCAACACATCCCAAGTCTCTCACAACATGGTTTCCTAGGGACCAAGCATCTCGATCGCACCATCCACAACTCAAACCCCGATTATCAACATGACCGTTCCACTCATCACAATGGTCCACACCCTTCCCAATCCACCACCATTACCACCAAGGCACAACACGACCAATTCATTCACCATCACATTGAAAGTTGCTTGACAAGTTGCCCATCAAAAGGTGCTCCAAAATCAACAAGCTGCACAACTAGTTGCTCAGCAAGCACAAGAACAATTGGTAGCACAACAAGCACAATAGGCACAATAGGCTACACAAGCCCAAGCCTTACTACAATAACAACAAGCAACCCAAGCTACATAAGCCACACAAGCTACCCAAGCTACCCAAGCTGCACAAGAAGCTCAAACCACACAAGCCACACAGACTGCTCAAATTGCACAGGCAGTCTAGCAAGCGCATGCCCAAGATCGAGCCCAATTTCAAGCACAAGCACAATACCAAGCACAATTATAGGAAACCCAACAAGAGGCGTATCAACAAGCCTTGCAAGATTACCAAATACAACAACAAGAGGCCCAACAACAAGCCTTGTTGGCACAACAACAACACGACCAACAACAAGCCTTGTTGGCACAACAACAAGAAGCCTTGTTGGCATAGAAGCAACATGACCAATAACAAGAATTGCTGGCTAAAAGAAAAACATAGATATTACTCGCACAACAATGTTTGCAACAAAACCCCACCAACATCCCACCCGTCAACCCAACACCTCAAAACACGTTCACCCCACCTCCTGATCCACAAAATGATGTGACAACACAAATCAAACTACTCTCATAGCAAGTGCTTGATCTTCCATCAGGAAAAACAACAAGGACACCCAACAATTTGTGTCCCTATCTTTTCGAAAAAAGCTTGGCAATGGTACCATTCCCAAAGGGATTCAAAATCCCCAAATTTGACAAATATCGCAAGATAGGGAACCCTAAAGATCACATCAGGGAGTTCTAGGTACATTGAATAGAAGTTGCATACAATGACACATATCTGATGTGGTTGATCCCTTGAAGCCTAGTTGGTACCTTCATGGAATGGTTCTCTCGTCTACCTACTGGCATCAGACATTCCAAGAAATCAAAGATGCCTTCCTCCAGAATTATGCATTCAACATTACCGCAGATGTTAGTCTAGAGGAATTATCGACACTCAAACAAGGAAAGGGGGAATCATTCACCTCCTTCCTGCAACAATGGAAATCCAAGGCTAATCGAAGCAAATGGATCATGCCAGAGGAACAACAGGTTTGCACCATCATTGCCAATCTAGACAAGACTTTGGCCTTTTATCTAAAGATGTAATGCATCACCACATATGACCAATTGATCCCGAAGGTGGTCAACATAGAAAGGGACCTTATAACACAAGGGGGCATGCCTACCTATCTTCAACATTAGAACAGTCGCCCATCCACCAGCTACAATGATAAACCTCGCACATGGGCGAGGAACCAAAATGCCACCAACGATGGAGTGGTGGATGCCAAGGTTGCCATCAGTGCTCCCAAATAAAATAATCAAACGCATCATCATAAACTACAAAACAATAATCACAATAACGCACAAGCAAATGTGGTAAACCAACAACCACCCCATATTCACATCAATAATCTCATTAATCAAGGAGGACCACCTCTATGGAACAAGTATCCCCCCAAGCAAAAATTCATAGCCCTTGGGAAGTCAGTTGAAATTGGTTAATGAGAGCCTCATCAAGGTTCCCACTCATGATAATTACCAAGAACCCTAGGTGAAGCCACCCTGGTACAACAAAAAATCTCCTTTGTGATTATCATAAGCTCAAGGGGCATACAACCGCCAACTACATGAAATTGAAAAAAATCATCCAAGATCTCATTGAGGATAAAGTCATAAATGTTGAGCAACCAGCTGGAAATCAAGATCTGAAAATATACATGAATCTTATGCCCAACCACAATCAAGGAAACGATAAAGGTAAGCAAAATTCAGGCAATGTGAACCATGTATATGAGGGTCTTGTTGCATGCCTTGACGAATTGGTCACTGTTGTTAGCATTAAGGGAGCCAACATTGACTGTGGAGTCACCACACACGGCGAAAAGGTCACTATTGTTGGGGCATTGCAGCCATCTAAGAGCCCCACTGCAAACTAGAAATACATCCATAATGGTTATAATGTCCTTGACCAATTAAAAAGAACCCCTGCTTAGATCTTCGTCATGGAGTTACTGAAGATTTCAGCCGCCCACAGGGAAATACTTGATGAAGCATTGGCTTCATCCATTGTCTCTACTAGCCTTGATACATAGAAATTTCAAGCTATGGTTGGTAACATCATCTCTCCAAATCTCCTCACCTTTTCCGATCAGGACTTCCCTACCCAACCATCTCGCAACCATGCATTACACCTTGAAGTCCCGGTTCACAAGAAAAATGTCAAAAGGGTCTTGGTGGATGGAGGTGCAGGCCTCAACATTAGTTCATTCAAACTTATAAATAACCTGGGAATCTCTGAAGATTCCATTTAGAAAGATAAAGGCAATACAATCAAAGCGTATGATGACCAGGAAAGAGTGTCTCAAGACACTATCAAACTCCCAATCCAAGTAGGGCCAGCTACTATGGAAACCACATGTCAGGTCGTCGACCTTGATTTTCCCTAAAATATCCTCCTGGGATGCCCATGGATCCATGGGATGAAGGCAGTCACCTCAACATTCCACCAATGCATCAAATTTTCATACCAAATTGAAGAGGTCAAAATTCATGGTGATCTTGAACCCTATGCCTATTGTAAGAATCTGAAAGCCAAGTTCTATAAAGTTCCCCAAGTCCTGAAGAATGATGAGGGCCCCTCAAATTCATATATTGATCCATCCAACATTGCCTCCACTTCTAGGACAAAGACACCTTCCATCCCCAACATATCTGACATCAAGCTCATGATCCAAGACAATGGGTGTGGGGAATACATAATGAAGAAGAATGATTTTTTCATAGGAGAGTTACCTCAATCTCCTAGGTCACATGGGCAACCCCAACCAACTGAAACACCCTCTCACACTTTCAGGGAAGATCCTTCTAGATTCCAACTTTGGGGGGATCTAAGTCAGGATACAGTGGATGAAAGAGATATTTCAAGCTCACTATACCAAGATGAAAGACCCACGCCTAATCTTCCCATGGATGAAAGAAGCAAGGAGATACAAATGATGCTTGATATGGCCTACATTAGAAATGAAAGTCTTGGAAAGTACAACAATGGCCGATTAGAACCTATCATTGCGGAAAGGCGCATGGAAAATCTTGGCGTTGGGTGTACCCCTCCGATTATAACCATACGTGGCTGAAGTTCCCCAGTTAACACAGTCAGGACTCCCCCTCAGCCATCGGTAGCCGCCCTACGACTACTCATGTCTATAGGTCTACCCTTAGATAACTTCACCTTTGACATCACTGATGTGTGTAGTAGTAGGGATGATGAGGATACCATAGCCGGCTTACCCATTATTTTCGAGGACTCCTCCCTTCTCATGATTAACACCATATCTTTTGAGTCGGACTACCAAACCCACAAAATAAACCTAGTCTACCCTAACTCATCGACTATGACCAACGAGGACTACCAATTCTGGACACGTTAAAAAATGATGAGGTTCTCTCAGAGTTCATGGGATTACGGGAGATAGTACCATGTGGAGATCATAAGGCTGGATTTGAAATCACATTGGACACTCACGCCTATTACCGGGAGACGATTGAATCCTTCAATCACAAAAGTGAGAAATTGAGAATAATCTCAAGGTCCTTGAGTGAAAACCTCTCTGTGGTACTCTTTGACCATAAAATAGTAAAAATAAAGGACGCATCCAATGGTGAAAACCTCTTTGAGGTGTCAGAGGATGAAGGATTCAATCTCCCCCCACTGCACTTCATTAAGAAAAATTAGTTGTCCTAGCAAAACAATGAAATCCTATCAACTTGGGCATAGAGGAGCTACCACACATAACTTTCTATGCTGAGTCACTTCTCATGGAAGAACAGGAACTCTTAGCTACATTCCTAAAAGAAAGAAAAGTAAATTTTGCATGGATTTATGCTGACATGCCTAGGCTTGATCTAGAAGTGGTAGTTCATCACTTGGCGGTATATCCTAAAGAAAAACCTGTGAGACAAAATCTCAAAAAGATGCATCCTCAAATAGCCTTCTTAGTCAAAGTAGAATTGTAGAAGCTCTTGGATGCAGGATTCATAAGGCCAATTGATTATCTTGAATGGGTGTCAAATCTTGTACATGTTTCAAAGCCAAATAGGGGCATCCATATCTGCACCGATTTCAGAGACTTAAAAAAAGTGTGTCCTAAGGATGAATTTCCACTACCCAACATTGACATGATAGTGGACATGACAGTCGGACACGAGATGCTCTCACTGATGAATGGTTTCTTAGGTTACAACCAAATTATGATAGTAAAGGAGGATCAACACAAGACAACATTCAGCTGTCCATGGGGAACCTATTGTTGGAACATGATGCCATTTGGGTTAAAGAATGCACATGCAACATACCAAAGAGCCATGACACTGATCTTTCATGACATGATTCATAAGACTATGGAAGATTACATGGATGACATATTGGCTAAATCAAGGAAAAGACATGATCACATAGCAGCTCTGAGTTCCATTTTTGATATATTGGAGAAGTACAAGGTTCGTCTCAATCCAAAGAAATGCATCTTTGGGGTGCAATCAGGCAAGCTCTTGGGATATAGTGTCAATGAGAGGAATAGAGGTAGATCTCGCCAAAGTCAAGGCGATCCTCGATATGGAAGCATCCAGGACACTAAAGCAGCTAAGAGGTCTACAAGGCAGGCTCCAATCCATCCGTAGATTCATAGCACAACTAGCAGATAAACATATCCCATACTCCCATCTACTCCACAAGGGGGTAGCATACAAATGGGATGAAAAATGTGACTAGTCATTTAACAAAATCAAATAATACTTACTCACGCCACCAGTTTTGATGCCGCCAATCCCAAGAAAACCATTGATCCTATACATTTCAGCAACAATGACAACACTTGGTGCTCTATTAGCTCAAGACAATGAAAATGAAAGAGAGAGAGAGCAAAATATTATATCAGTAGAACCATGGTGGGACACGAGCTAAACTATACTCCTATTGAAAAAGATTGTTTAGCAATTGTATTTGCAGCCAAAAATTTATGACACTACATGTTGGCTCATTAGATAAAACTAATCGCAAAGATAGATCCGCTCAAGTACCTACTCTCCAAAGTGACTCTCACAAGACGGACAGCCAAATGGGTCATGATATTGAAAAAACACGACATTGAGTATGTGGAGTGCAAGGCCATCAAGGGACAAGTAATTGCAAATCAACTAGCAGAGACACCTATATATGCAAAAAACCCACTTATCTCAGAATTCCCTGACGAATCAATTTTCAGCCTAAGTGTAGAAAACCATTGGAAGATGTATTTTGATGGATTTTACATGCAACATGAGTCAGGATTAGGAATTTTCTTCATAAATCCCCAAGGAGATTGCATACCCAAATCTTACAAGCTATCATTCTCATGCACGAATAATATAGTAGAATATGAGGCTCTTGTCATAGGCTTAAGGATTGCAATACAATGGCATATTATGGCTCTAAAGGTGTATGGGGATGCTCAACTCATAATCAATCAAGTAAACAATGAATATCAAACAAAGGATGATAAACTAACTACATACAAGAAATTGGTGGAAAGCCTCAAGGAGTCATTCATTGATATCACATTTGAATAGCTACCTAGAGCAAACAATAGAGCAGTGGACACAATGGCTACAATTGGATCACTCTTGGAAATCCCACGCAACGTCCCAAAGCAAGAATTCCTTGTAGAGCAGCTTCTCATACCAGTATTCGAGGTACTAGAGTTTGAATTCGTGTGTGAACTCATTGGTCCCGGTGATCCCTGGTATCATGACATTTATACATACTTAAGAATAGGAGTCTTGCCCATTGATATAACCCCAAACCTTAAATGAGCCTTCATCAAAAATTCAATTTTCTTTGTCATCCTAGGGGAAACCCTTTATCGTAGGAGCATTGAAGGCACCCTATTGCATTTCCTAGAAACTGAGGAAGCTTTGATTGCATTAACAAAGGTACACAACGACATTTGTGGATCGCACTTGAGTGGTATGACTTTGGCTAAGAAATTTTTGAGGACTGGATACTACTGGCCCACAATGGAGAGATGCGCACATGACTTTATCAGAAGATGTTTGTAGTGTTAGTAGCATGGGGACCTCATCCATGCACCATCTCAAGAGCTTCATCCCATTGTTACACCTTGGCCCTTTTCATAGTGGGGGCTCGATCTCATCAGAAAAATCACCCCCACCTCATCCAATGGCCACAAATTCATCATCACCGCCACGAAGTACTTTACAAAGTGGGTCAAAGCCATTTTCATGACCTACATAACTGGAAAGCAGATATCTAAGTTCATCCTGAACTACCTCATTTTCTGATACGGTGTCCCTCAAGCCATTATCTCAAATAATGGGACACCTTTCAAAAATTAGGATGTTCGTGACTTATGTGAAAAATTCAATATCCAGTATCACTTTTCCACTCCATATTACCCCCAAGGCAATGGCCAAGCAGAAACCACCAATAAAACCATCCTGAAAATCCTTAAGAAAATAGTCAATGACGTCGGTCGTGACTAGCATCTGTAGCTAAATCCCACCTTATGGGCCTATTGCACTAGTATCTGCACACCAACAGGTGTCACCCCATTCTCCCTGGTCTACAGATCATAAGCCATCCTACCCATTGAGATCAAGCTCTCGTCCCTGAGGATATCACTACAAATTCTCATCACAGATGAAGAATACAGGGTCTCACGACTGAATGAGATGGAGTTACTGGATGAACAATGTATGGATTCCCTAAACCATCTGCAGGTGTATCAAAACTGACTCAAGCAGAGTTATAACAAGAATATCAAGAGGCGTACCTTCCAAGTCGGTGAACTTGTGCTAAAGAAGAACCAAAAGAATGTACCAAACCCATAAAGCAAAGGCAAATTTGAGCCCAAAGAATGTGCAGGATCATGATGGGCCAAAAAGTAGTGATATATAAGTGATATGATGGCCCATGTGGGTGTCAAATTTTTAATAGCCAAAATTGATGAAATGAAAATGGTTTTTAAAAGATATTCTCAACTTTCGACCAATATAAATTATGCTTTACTTTGAATTTTATAAATAATTATTATTTATTTTCTATTTGAATTATGACTAAAGTCTTGATTGATAGGCTGATTGAAAAACATCTATAGCTTTCAAACGGTATCACATTTTTTGAATCCAAAATATGCATCACATTCTATGCTTCACATACTATAGGATTAAAAAAAAATGAATTTCATGAAGTTTTGACCAAGTTAAGGTGGTCAGACATACGAGTTTTTATATTTTTTAAAAGTTGTAATAAAAAAATTAATTATTTACTTGGAAAAAAATTACAAAAAAATATGCATCACATTTGGACATGAGTCCTCTACTTATATCTAAAATCTTATAAAAAAAATTACCATTTAATTTTGGTTAGGGTGGTCAAAAAGACACCTACTTCTTCTTTTTTCCTCAAAATTTAAGTACTACTGCATTGAAATTTCAAATATTCACCAAATAGATTTAAAATAAATAAATAAACCTAGTAGTTTAGAAACTACATTCAATTTTCTACAGATTCTATTCTTACATATTTTTGAAATAATATAGATAACTTATTCAAATTTTTACATCAAGTTTCCTAACTCTGATTTTCTGAATTTTCATCGCCACTTAAGGGCCTATTTTTTCCATGATGATCCTGCACATACCCCCCAACTGGTTGGGACCTTTCATCATCATGGCAAGCTATAAATCAGGGTCATATAAGTTATCAACACCAGAAGGCGAACCCCTACAGGAGCCCATGAACAACTCCCATCTCAAAATGTTTTATGCCTAATCTTTTAAAGGTAAAACCAAAAATACAAAAAAATTAATTAAAAAAATGTCCTAAAAAAATGGCCACCCTGATGAAAACCTGGAAAATAGGCATCTTGGTGACAACAAAAAAATACAAAAATACAAAAATCTAAAAAAATCAAGAAAAGATAGAAAACAGTAGAGAAAAAAATTGTCCTCTAGTGATAACCACTTTGGTGGCGCTTTGGACAAGTACCTTGATGAAAACCTGGCAAACAGGCACCAAGCATAAATAAAGTACTCTCCATCCACCAAGATCTTCATGAATAAATTATCCATTACATTCCATCTATCCTTCCACTATCCATCTGCATCTATACCATAGTTTGATCTGATGTTTGTATCATGTTCCACCCTAGTACTACTTGGCATATTTATAAGGCCAGTTTGTCCTGCCTGTATCGAAGTAGTCTATCGCATTATGTTGGGGACATGTTCCTATACCAGCATTGGATCGGATTCATGTATATTCTTGTGATCTTCCTTGAAGTCAAAAAATCCAAAAACATCATAAAATCCATCAAAGATCCAAAAAACATCTGAAACATGTCAAAATCCAAAAAAATAAAAGAATCAAGTCAGTAGGGTCATCATTGGTCTAAACTACGTCGTCTCTGAGATTGAATGTAGGCAAGGTTGATCTTTGATCATCCCCCAAGATATTTTAGGTCAGTCCTTTAGGCGTCTGTTGCGATAAAATGGCAATTTGTTTGCCCATCTATCTCATTAGTAATCAAGTCAATTGTTAGTCGAACTACGTGGTCTTTGTGTGTATAACGTAGGCAAGGCTAATATGTTGATCAACTCCCAAGACCCCTAGGATAGGTCTTTAAGTTAGTCTCTTGGTCAAGTCTCGAAAATACCAAAAATATTGAAAAAGCTCAAAAAAATCCAAAAATAGCCTCAAAACATTTCAAAACACCAAAAAACATCCAAATATCTGAAAAAATCCAAAATGGTGCATCTGTCTCATCTTGCTTTCACCCACAATAATCATCACTCATAATAAATCAATCATCGCCTTCATCCTTTGCTGAGGCAATCAAAAGCAAGCCTAGCAAGTTCTAAAGTAAAACACTAAATTGTCAAAAGTCTTAAGTCTAGGTCAGTAAGTCAACAAGTTGATCGACTCGGAGTATCAATAGCTTATCATCCAATCAAAATCTCATTATCACCTGATCACAACATGTCCTAGGATACAACCTTCCTGCGATGGACATCAACATCAGGCATCACCATAGTTTAGTCTTGGCTAGCGATATGAAGAACATTGGCTTACTTGTTTACTTTATCTTTTCTCTAGATTTATCTTATTACACTTGTTCCAATGACCTCTCGATGATGTCTAAACAAAAATATTTAGAGAGAAAGGAATGGGCCAACGATCATTATCTTTTTTATCTATTATGCTTGTTGGATGTTCTTGTAAAATAACTTCGTCATGCATGTTTTGTTTGGTTTGTAGGGATGGTATTCCAGATTTCTTATTGACCACATAGGAAGGCTTTCTTTTCTATATTTTGGTCTGAGATATTTAGAGTATTTGAACTAGATTCTGAATAAGGTTCCATATGTCAAGTGTGAATAGGAACACTCCTATCTGATTTCAAGTCAAATTCCATCACACTAGGTACAACGCCATCCTGGTTCTTTATACCTTGATGCATCATACCTTCATGTGTTATCAAACATAAAGTAATTGGCTCTTTTAAAATCCCAACTCTTGGTAAGGAAATCGTTATCATCGGCTCTAATAATAATGGCTTGTTGAATCTCCTTTCTTCTATCTTTACTAACATTTCTATCTAGAATTGGTGTGTTGTATCAAAATATACACGAGGCTACCCATGGTTGATGACTGTCTATACATCATCAAAATTATCTACGTCAAATATCTTATCTTTCTAAAGTATTATCTTTCGTCTTTCAATCAATAGAACCACTTGCATTTTATTGTGATCTTGATCAGAAAATCATACATTTTCGCTTGATCTCTCGAGGGGGCAATATACCAGCATAATCCTTCTCACCGGGGCAGCAGTGGGGCATCTAAAAATTGAAAAAAAAATTGAACTTTGATCACAACAGTTTATTCTTTGAACCAATGCAACAAGTACATTTGCTTCAAAGAGGGGAAAAATGTAAACATGGAAAATTGACCGACACACTTGATCCTAACTACTAACATCGTTTCATCTCAAATCACCTTCTTAGCTCGTCATCACTTGTCATCTCTTAATTAAATAAATCATTATTTATCTAATTAAGTCATTCTTCCTTGTTGATTAAATTAATCAAATTAATTTAATTAACCCTAAGTCTCTGCTCATTTAAATAATTCATTTTATTTAAATTAAGTCTCTAAAGTCCTCCTATTAAATTGAATAAAATAAACCTTATTTAATTTAATCTAACATCATCCCCTTTAGTTAAATAATTCAAATCATTTATTTAATTAAATCTTTCTTCTCAATTTTTTATTTAAATCAACTCATAAATCTAAGTAAAAAATGGTCACATCACCTAATCTCTCATTAAATTAATTAACCTTTGATTAATTTAATCCTAATCCACGTCACATCCTCTAGAGAATGCAACTTGCACAATAAATCATTTATTTTGATTTATTAAATACTTATTTTCTCTCAACATGGAATAAAAGGGGAATATTCTTCCAAATTTGAAAATCCCTCCGAGTGGATTTGTACATCCAACAAAGCATTCACTCCCCTCTTACATGTCCTTGTGCATTGAGTCAAGCGGTGCCATTTAAGTCATTTTTCTTCCCTCTTCAACAAGTCATTTCACAAATTTGAAATCCACCTAATAACATTTATTGGCTCATTCATCAAAATGTGCACAACCTTCACCCATTCACATCTTGATAAGTGGCACTTGACCATTGGATGTTTAATGATCCCACATTCATCCATTCTACCTCTTCCCTTCTCAATATCATCTATAAATAAGAGGCTTTCATTCTCATTCATCATCCATAATTTGAGAGTAGAGTTATTATCTTCACATTGAGAGCAACTTCATACATTTTCTTGAGCATTTTCCATCACCATAGCTAAGTTATTGCAGGTTTTATCAAGAAATCATCTTGTTCTTCATCAACAAAGTGGATCAATCTCTATCAAATCATCAAGCTTACAAAGGAGTTGGGAAAGGGCCAATCTCTACACATAATTAGCACCAATTCCCCATGGGATTAAGTGTTTGCATTGCTTGAATAGAACTTGATTTAGTTTCTTGTTTTGTTCTTCATTCCATTCTATCTTTGAGCATTGTAGATGAATTTCATGGGGAATCCTTGTTCTTACTTGCATTTGATCTAATTATGTGTTTGTCCAGGTATAGGATTAAGGGTTCACACTAAGAAGAACCCATTTGAATATCCTATTACATGTATCAAGGCCACCAAGCATAACACAACTTGCTTGCCAATGGAGCCTTTATTTTTTTCAAGGCCACCAAGCATAACACAACTTGCTTGCCAGTAGAGCCCTTTTCATAAGTACATAGCATAACATAGCTTTCTAGCCTTGTGACCATTTGTGTGGTGCCTTATCAAAGTTATCAGGAGATATAAATTTGGTATGGTTAGTACAATGGGAGCGTGTTGACCTGGCACAACTTTCCCATTAGCCACTTTTTGGGGCTCACTTAGGGGACAACAGATTTCACTAATCCATGGGAATACATTTTTTTGCATAGTGGAAAGTGGATTTCCACTTGTAAATGTTTTTGGAAAAACAACTAAGGCTTGATCTATACCGATTGGACAAACACTCGAGGCTTGATCCACCCATGTTTATCTTCTCATTAATTTTGGCATTGTCCAGTGCCCTTAATTAGGTTGATAACTAGGAACATATATTCCTCTACTCAGGGATTAGACATCACAACTGACAATCATAATCTACTAAAGGACATCATTTAATTGTCAACCCAGGGACATTAGACTTGAAATGGGTGTGCATAGTGTATGCACTAACAACCTATTTCATACATGTGTTCTTCCTTGAAAATACCATCCTAGAATTGAAATTGCTGGAAACAAACTTTAGCTAACTAAGTCTTCTCAAAATGAAAACTAAATCTAGTTTTGAAGACAGGAATTACTCTGTCCCTAGTGACTGCAGGAATAGTTGACAGCTCTGTAATTATGCCAGTTGCAGGAATAGTCATGTTGAAGTTCTATGAAAATGAAATATAAATACTCTAATTGCAGAAATGGAAAAGATAGATAGTATCCCTAAGTGGGCCCCCTTAGGTAGTGTCTCAAGTACACAACAGATTAAAATGCAAACTCCATGAAATGATTTTAATGAACTGAAATTGATAAGTACATTGCTCACAACTTGCAACTTGCAATTGTATTACTTGAAAACTAAGCTATTACAACAGTAAACTTCCAGCCTTTTCTTTGAAGGAGAACTAGCTATTTATTCAAAAATGAAACCTAACAACTAATTAACCTTTCCCACATAAATGGGAAACCTTTATTACATCACGATCTTTACATTGAAGAAGTGGACACAAGAGGGAGAACTGAGTCAAATCAATTTGAAATAATTAATGCACCACTATCCTGGATTTTTGTGACACCAAGATGCCTTATGCTGGATTCTTGGAATGCTTCCCTTGCATGGCAGATAACTTCTCAGTTGTCTCCTCATTTCTTGCTGCTAAATCGATCTTCTTTGAATCAGTCCTGTAGTGATTTAGTGGAGGCTAAATATTCTCCTTGAAACCTAGTACCTGCAATAACTAATAACTATTCCTGCGGCAGAGGGTCAGATCACACATTCAACTCATTAAATGATCCATTATCTCATTCATACATTAATTAGGTATTGACTTCGATCAAACAATATTTTGCATATGGCTACAGGAAGGTGAACAATAGTGGCTGCAGGAAAGGCATTCTATCACATAGAGTCACAAGGCACACATCTTTCATCAAACTAATAAAACATCAAGAAATAACCATGGAAAGACTTATCATAATAAAATTGTTATATTAAGCATAAAGTCTATGTATTACTTCCATAATTACTACTTAATGTCTGTCTCAACATAATAAAAGATGTAAAGATACTAAAAACATAGTCTAAAATATGCCAAAAATTGGGCTCATCACATTGTATGCTTGGGTATCTTATCTTATTGTTGCATATTTAACATAGACATGTGTCTATTTGTGACTTTGTTGGTTAGCCATGAGATCTTAGATCTTGGGGGCTTGATCATTCTCCTTGAACTTTGCTGTCTTATCTTTCCAACAATTGTACAATTAGACCTCTCTTTATTATTGTTTGACTACTTTAGTGTGAGTTTGAGTGTAGGGATCATCCTCCCACTAAAGTGGGGGCTAAATGTAGTGTCAAAAAATGTACTCCTTTACATTTTCACAGTATGTATGGGTCCCTTAATAAATTGGACTTAATTAAGCCTCTAATTGGCCCAATTATGCATTTAAAAGCCTAATTGATCTTATTTTCTAAAAGGGAAACTTGTATTAAACATTAAATGCAAACATTAATTAAATTTCCTTGAAAATGGTGTGTCTTAGGTTTGGAGCCTAGGACCCATTCGCCCAAGGGTGAATGGGTCCCTCTTAAGTTTAGGACCCCAATTTTAAATATGTTTTTGGTGGAATTTTTATGATTCAAATTCAATTTACAATTTTTGGCCTTTGGTGTTTAATTTTTGAGAAATTAAAAATCTACCTATAAATACAAGGTCTTTTTATCAATTCAAAACTAGAGAAGCAAGAGGTGAACTTCACAAGAGAAAATACTATTGTCAAAGGTGTTCAAGATCAGATTTCTCAATTATTTGTTCTAGCATTCAAGATATCAAGCATCATATCATAATTATTTTCATTCACGCATATTTTTGGAGCTAACATCATGATGTAGGTTTCAAGCATTCAAGTCAAAATTTCAAGCATCAAGATCAATGTCCAATCAAGCCATTTCATGCAAGATCAAGACCTTGGAGAGATGTGTTATATTTTAGGCCTTCAAAGATCTCCATTCAAGGTTTTGGTGAGTTGCAACATAGTATTGTTCATTCATCATTCCTTCCATTCATGTTTCATTTCATTTCAAGGTTTAAATACCAAAATGAGGGTTTGACCAAGGAAAATCCCCATTCACAAAAAAACAAAAAAAAATCCCTCTCCTTGTTTTGTAGATCTTAGGTTGAAGAAGGATTGAAGATTGATCAAAAGTGCAATTTTGTAAAGTTGTCAACATTGTTATCAAGCCACAAAAACTCACTTGAAAAATTTAATTATGACTTTTTGACTATGAAATTCAAAGGAATCGAGAGTGCATATCTAGGAGCAGAGGATTGTGAAAGAAAATTTTGGATCCCTGTAGGAAGACCCATTCACTCTAGGGAGAATCTATCCTAGGAGGACACTCAACAAATGCTTTTAGTGACCGATGCATAAATTCATAACCTTCTCAGATCTATTGGAACTTTGTGGATTTTCTTATATTAAGGTTTTAAATTGATTATTCAAGTTTTACATTGCATAATTTCATTCATTTGGTATTTTTCATTCATCTCCCAAAAGTGCATTTCAGGTTGATTTAACCCATCATTCATGAGGAAAACAACAAGATCTCTATTAATATTGACTCACCTAAGGGTTGAAAGTCAATCTTTCCCTAGGGGATCTCTTTTTCCTAGTGAAATTAGGGAAATAGGTACATTACCCCCATTCAATACCTACCACACCTATTCCCCTTCACTTCACTCATACATAATGTATGGTAGTAATTTTTCCTCTTATTTTCTATAGCCTTTTCTACTATCTTGTAGATTACATTACATAATGACAGGTCTGAAATCCTCCTTGCTTGTTACTATTGCTTCTTCAGAATGAGAGCTAAGAAAGTGTTGTTCCAATATTTTAGCATTATAGATTTTTCTTTGCATCCTTGATTGCTTGATGTATCTCTCTTCCACATATGTCCCAAAAATTCTAGAAGAAATAGGATGGGAAGCCATCTGGGCTTGGGGCCTTATCACCATTCAGTTGGAATGCCACATTTTTACTTATTCTTTGGTCAATGGCTTACATAATTTTGTGTTTTTATCTTCTATTATTATACCTAGGACTAGGCTTAGTAATTCCTCTTGAATTCTATCTACCACCTCATTGTTTGAGTTGAGAAGGTTATTGAAATACCTTACTGGTTCATTTTTAATCTCTTCCCAAGATTCACATTTCTCTCCATTTTCTTTGTTGATACATGTTATTCTATTTATGAAACTTTTTTTTTTTTTGATGTTATGAAAGTTTTTTGTGTTTCTATCACCTCCTTTTAACTAGTTTTCCCGTAGATTTCTACCTCAAGAAAATTTCCTCCTTATAAAGGACTTTTGCATGTTTTTCTTTGAGTTCTTTATCCTCGATGTATGTATTTTTGGAACATTCCATCCCTAATTACAACTTCATTTAATTGAGTTAATTATGCTTCAATCACTTCTTTTTCTTCAAATTTGAAATGTCATCTCATTGGTTTAGCATCTAGTGAGAAGATGCAGTGAATTGGGGTATGATCAAATCCATGTAGTTCCATAATTTCCACTTTTCCAATCAAGTTAGTTTTTTTCCAATCGCCCTTGAGCAAGAACCTATCTAATCTTTCTATTATGATTTGGTTGTCTCTTCATCAGTTGGGCCATGTGTAGGTTTTTTCCCCAGTCTTTAGGTCAATTAGGGAATTATCTTGGATAAAATCATGGAAGTCACTTATTGCTCGATCACATCTCAATATCCCTCCTCTTTCTTGTCCTAACTTGAGATTCCATTGAAATCTCCACCCATTAGGAAAATTTCCCCCCTCATTTTTTTAAATATTGTTGATACTTGGTTCCATACCACTTTTATCTATACCACTCCCACTAGCACATAAATTGAAAAGATAAAAGGAGTCATTTTGGGGTAGATACTTGATTTTGAGTAGTTTCCATTCTTTTGAATCTTGAATTGTTTCTATTGACACTGTAGCATTGTAAATTTTCACCATTGACAATTTCACACTAGGTTTAGCTCTCCCTTGTGTGATCGAACCTAATTATTCTTATAATTTTCTCGTTTTATCATCATTTTATAAAATCAATATTAAATTTGGATTGCTATCTAATATTCATCTATTGACACTTATGCCCCAAAATAGGTTTGGACTAGGGAACCCAACACCCATGTCCAACCTATTTTGATCCCAATTCAAATATATCAGTGTTGGTATTTTAACATTTAAAAATCCAAAGTCATTTGTTACTTTTCAGTAATTAATTATTAGGAAATTAAAGAATTGCAATACATATGTCTTTTTCATCATTTTGAAATCCTAACAAGAGCTAGAAAATATATTAAGATAATTGAGTATCCTAAAAGAAGTTAAGGAAATTCAAGGGGAAGATTAACAATATTATTACAAGGCTTTCATCAATTAAGATCATGCTTTGAAGTCATTAGGAAGAAGGAAGCAATTATGTTCAAGGATCTATTATGATCATGTTGGAAGTTTGTGCAATTTGTGTTGCTATTTATTTCAACAAATCTATGTTGTTGCATTCATGTGAAACTTGGAGATTCTTTGATATGTTACATTATGTTGTCATTAGTAGTTTCATTGGTGTCAAGCACTAATGTTGCCTTGATAAGCATGTGTGTGGTTGAGTTGTATTGAAGTTAGCTTGGTTGTAATGAGGAATTGTTACAAATGATGTATTGGTTTTTGTAGTGCTTGGTTTCCAAGTATTTTTGAGAAATTTTGAATAGAAGAGGAAACAGTGTGGTAAAGAGTGTTTAGTGTAGCAGAGTAGAGTTATGGTTCTTGCTCTGCATTTATTCTGTATTGAATATTTGCTTATGTAGTTCAGATATGTTGATCAAAGGTTTTTAGTGATGTTATATCCAAAGTTTCTTGTCTTGGATCATTGTGCAGAGAAAATTTTGAAAGTAGTGTTGTCTGGGAGAAATGGTTTTGCTCCACATTTCTCCACAATGCGGTTTCTGGTCTTGCATATCTAAGGGTGTGGTTACATTTCTCATATCTATCTCCAGTCGGAGTTGTTCGAAGTTTGGTACTCTGCAAGGTTGGATTCATGTGTTACAATATGTGGAAGGTTAACTAGGTATACAAGATGAATGTGTTCTTCAAGTGAAAGCTTTTATAAAGGAATTTTTTGAATTTCAAGGTGCTGATAGAATATTCCAGATTGTGTTTAAGTGTCGTGTGTGTTTTGTGATTTTTATTTTGATAAAAGGAAGTGTGTACCTAAATGTTCAAATGTGTTTACACAGGTTCAACCACTAATTATGGATACGCTTTGGTGTTTTTGGAAGTGTGGTGTGGAATGTACATGAGGATTTAGGTATGAGTTAAGGTGTGATGTGGTCATCCTTCATTCCTCTCCATTGTGGGAATGTTTTGGTGTCGACCTAATTTGAATTTGCACATTTGAGGTGCATAACCGACCTTGTGAATTGTTTTCAAGGTTGTGATGGATATCTGTGTGTTGAGTTGATGGAGTATGGATATATGAGGTGTGGATGATGTGAGTTGTGATGTGAAGTGTGAAAGTGTGAAGTGTGGTGCGAGCTTTAATGACTAAGACTACTAGAAGTAGTGAGAAGAATGTGTCTACATTCTTCAAAGAGAGTGTGAACGTACTGGTGGTGTAGTAGTACAACATTTCTATTTCTCTAAGATTGAATTCTCATTATAAAATTCCTCTTTCTTTATTTATGTAATCTGGCAGTGATCCATTCTTTTCTTTTGGGACGTGAGCCTATTGTATTCAATGTTGATTTTACTCTATATTGTGAGCTAATCCTCATTGTGGTTTTTACCTTCTTGGGTTTTCCATGTAAATCTGGTGTTTTGAAGTGTATGGTGTTGTTGTGATTTCAAATTTTTTTATTTTCTTGCATGGTAAATCACTCTAACATATTAAAGGCTAATAAGGTTGATATGGATCTGTATGTTTATGAGGACTTTGATGTTTTAATGAATAACTGATTCACCCCCACTCTCAGTTGTCTTGTGTATTCAACAATTGGTATCAAAGCTACATTCCTTGGAAGAAATCTTAACCACTTAATGTAGATCTGGGATGATGCACAAGAAGGAGGCTCTTTGTTTGATGGATCATATTATGCATTATGGAAGACTATGATGGAGGTTTCCTTGTTTCGCTAGGGTTTGGAGTTTGGAAGTTTGTTGAATCTAGATATACTATGCCTGTAAATGGTTTGAGCACTCATGATAAGATCGAGGCCTATGAGAATAATGGGAAAGAAAGGTATGGTCTTTTTAGTGGTCTTTCTAATACCGAACTTGTGAAAGTTATGAATCTCAAAATATACTAGTGAGATCTAGAAGAAGTTGGAAAGTATCTATGAAGGAGATGGAAATGTCAAGAAAGCTAAGATGTAGAACCTAAATACCAAATTTGAAACCCTACAGATGTTAGAGGATGAATATATTACAAGCTACACGCATAAAGTGGATGAAGTTGTCAATTCCATCAAAGGCCTTGATGAAAAAATTGAAGAAGATGAATTGGTAAAGAAGGTACTGAGAACACTGCCTAAATATTATGGTCATAAATTTTTTGTTATTGGAGAAGCTCGAAATTTAAATCTGTATTCTAGAGATCAGTTGGTTGGTGCTTTAACTAGTTTTGAATTGAGAGAGTTTGGTCCAAGTTGTAACTCAGATTTTTTAGAATTTGTGGATGCTAAAGCTGCACAAGATTAAAAATCAATTCTAATCTAAATAAAACAACAAATAACGATAAGTAAGCATGATTAATCTAAACCAATAAAACTAGAATGATCTCACCGAATATGCAAATGCTTCCTTGATTTATCTCAATTGCCCTTCTCCATTTTGCTATCTTGTTATTCTTTCCCTCAGATATTTGTGTGTTTGGATGCAAGCATAACTTCGTCGAGTGTCTCAGCAAAATATCGAAGATTGTTTCTTCTCAAAAGTGTATAATGATTTCAGGAGAGGAGGAATAATGATTATGACAGGCCATTTTATAGATTTTGTGTTTTTGAACGATCGGCTTAGATTGAAAGAGAGATCGACAGATGAGATTGATGAATGCCATGCGATGTGAGTTATGTCAAATAGAACGTGAGTTAGGAAAGACTAAAAATAGAACAAGATCTTAATCTTCAGTTAAGAATCTTCGAATGTCAAAGACAAAGTCAGAACTCAAAGATGAGGAATTTGAATGCATAATTAAATTAATTAATTAAATAAAAGATATTTAATTAATAGATGCATACATGCATATAAGTTAGAACTAGTTAATCGACTAGTTGTGACAGAGAGTCTTCCTGCAGAGATGATCAGCAGTTAAATTCAAAGATAACTCGAGAACTAAAAATAGATCTCAAGTTAGAAGGTGAGAACATGACTTAGATAACTGAATGATAGAAGAATGTGACATAAATAATTAAATATGAATTAAATATTACTTTAATTCAACATTCGAAAATAGAAGATTTAATTAAATAAATAAAGATAATTTATTTAATTTGACTTTCGAAAAGGGTAGAATTGAATAATTAAATAATAAATATTTAATTATAGTTGAAAAGGGGGTTAAATGAATAATTAAATAAAGATATTTAATCATAGTTGAAAAAGTATGATAAAGGGGTAATTAAATAATAAATATTTAATTAAGAAAGAAGAATTAATTAGTTAGGGACATAATTAAACAAATATGATTTATTTAATTAATCAAGTTGAATAAAGATTAATGATGAATTAATGAATTAATTAAAAAAGGATATTTAATTAATATAGGAAATATGTGTTAGAAAGGTTAATTAAATAATAAACATTATTTAATCATGACCATGGACTATAGAAAATTATGTCAAAAGTGGTGTTCGCAGGCCTAGACCAATTTTTGATGTCTACAGTTTGCCCCTCTTTGATACAATGTTGTTTCAACGTTGTGTCAAAAAAAATATGCCCCGATCGTGCCTCTGCATGAAATAGGTTAGGGTATGCCCCAGTGAAAGATGAGAAGGATGAGGAGGTAGTGGTATGCCCCCTCAAGAGGATAGGTGGGTTCAAAAGAACATGAGTGTGCTCTCAAAATGGATAGATAATGGTGGTGAAGATGTAGAAAAGAAGAAATGTTAGCATGGATGATTTCAGAATATTAGTAAGAAACAATTAAGTTTGATTGATTGAAAAAAAGACATAATCTTTGATATATTGATAAATACGCTATACTTGCTTGTTATCATCATTGGGCGGGACATGACACAGATGGATAGTACACACTATGATATGAGATAGAGCATAGTGTACAAAGTTATCCACCTGTGAAAACAGACAGTCGTAGACAAGCAGTGTCCTAACTCAAACTAAGGACATGATGCCCCAGTCATTTGGTCAAGACAAACCACAGACAACAGACAAATAAAAGATGGGTCATGAAACGTCATTGCTCCTCTAAATCCTTGATAGGACATCCTTGAGGAAACTAGTAACATGACTCAAAAACCAATGTTAAAAAGACAGTTGATAGATAGCAGCCAAAGAAAAAGAATCCTAAGACATCGTCACTTCTCTAAATCCTTCAAGGGACATCTTTGAGAAAGCTAGCAACAAGAGCTTGCACAAATTGATAAAAAGATAAGACAAAATAAGATATAAAGTCATAAAGCCAAATAAATATATTCACCAAAACTTGATCTTGTGGGATTGTTTGATGTTGATGTTTGACATAGCGTAATGTGAGAGAATGACACATACCGCATAAGACGTTGAGTCTGGTTTCGACTGGGTGACTTCTGTGTAAGGCATGACAAAGCCTGGTTTTAGTAAGACACATGTCGTATAAGTCATTGGAGTCTGATGACGTTGAAGTGACAAGCCACATGAGACTATGACAATTTGATGATGTCTGTTGACAAGAAAGACATATCTTGCTAAGACATGGGTTGATCGCTTTGACAATGTGTTTGATATTGACTTGATGACTTGTTGAGATGTTTTGCCTTGTTGTTGCATGACTCATTTTGATTCGTTGATTGATAAAAGTGTGTGTGTGTAAACAGTGTATGACATGAGACGATACCTTAAACTATGTTATGCAACTTGTGTGATAGTGATTGTGAATGAACCCTATTGGACTGACCTAGTCTGGTCTCGGGAGCTCATCAATTGATTAGTCTTGCCTACGTTGTACACACAGAGACCTCATAGTTTGACACGACCAATGACTTTGAATATACAAAGATTCATGATTTAAATGTATATGATACATGATAAACCTAGACGGACAGACCTAATGCCTCGGGGGCACATCAATTAATGGCCTTGCCTACGTCCTAGTCGTAGAGGCAACGTAGTTCGACTATGTCTACGACTAACTTAACATGATCGACTTGACATGATTGACTAGACATGACTGACATGACATGATGGACTAGACATGATTGAATTGACTCTATTTTTTTTTTGGGATTTTCTGACATTTTTCCGATTTTTTTTGGATTTTTGATGTTTTCTAATGTTTTTGGGATTTTTCAGGACATTTTCGATGGCATGACGTTATGTACAAAGTGTTAGGGCACAAAAAAAAGATTTTCCCCCAGTCGGGAATAGGATTTGGAAGATGGAATGGATCATATGACGGAATGGACGTTTAGATGTTAATCGTTCCAAATGATGGATAGGACAACCATTTATTATGAGTGCTGGTGAAAAAGTCTAATTAGAATGATGGTAGATGGAAGAGCGAGCTTGACTACACATGGCACCTGTTTGCTAGGTTTTCACCATGGTACTTATCCATAGCGCCACCGAAGCGGTTTTCACTAGTGGACGGATTTATTTCTCTTTACTTTTTTGATTTTCTCAAAAAAAAAAAATTGGTGTTACAAAGACGCCTGTTTGCCAAGTTTTCATCAAGGTAACCATTTTTTTGTTTTTTTGTTTTTTTTTGTATTTTTCTAGATTAAGACACAGATAATCGAAGACTTAAGCATAGAACCTCTTTAGATGTAGACTGTTGATAGGGGACAAAAGTTGTTCTCCTTCAGGAGTAGAGAGTTGGTACGCTTCTGACCCAAAGGCTTCTATGACAATGTACGGCCCCAACCAGTTAGGTTCAAACTTTCCTAGTTTCTCGCGTTCAGCTTGGTTCTTAGGATTCTCCATTAATACCAGGTCACCAATGTCAAAGTGTCTATTGAGAACCTTTCTATTGTAACTACGACGAAGACGATTTTGATATGCTTGTAAATGATCTAATGCTTTTTGTCTTCGTTCATCCAGCAATTCTAGCTCTTGTAACCTAGAGACACGGTATTCTTTATCGTCGATATGACCCTTCAAGGATACCCATAGAGAAGGTATTTCAACCTCAATAGGTAAGATAGCTTCAGACCCGAATATGAGGGAATATGGAGTGGCGCTGGTGGGAGTACAGATGCTTGTGCGATAAGCCCATAAGGCAGGATTAAGCTGTAGGTGCCAGTCACAACCAACGTCATTGACAGTCTTCTTAAGGATTCTAACAATAGTCTTATTAGATGCCTCAGCTTGGCCATTACCTTGTGGGTAATATGGCTTGGAGAAATGGTGTTTGATGTGGAATTCTTCACATAAATGGTGTACTTCTTGGTTCTTGAATGGGTGGCCATTATCTGTGATTATGGATTGAGGCACACCATACTGACAAATTATATAGTTTAGGATAAACTTAGATATTTGTGTGTCGGTTATGTATGTCATGGGGATGGCTTCGATCCATTTTGTGAAGTATTTGGTAGTAGTGATGATGAATTTATGGCCATTTGATGATGGAGGGTGTATCTTACCTATGAGGTCGAGTCCCCATTGGGCGAAGGGCCATGGTGAAGTAATTGGATGAAGCTCCTGCGTTGGTGCTCTTATCAAGTCTCCATGTATTTGACATTATCTACATTTCTTTACAAAGACGTATGAGTCTTTCTCCATCGTAGGCCAATAGTAACCCAGTCTCATAATCTTGTGGGCTAGAGTGGGACCACTTGAATGAGATCCGCATATACCCTCGTGTACCACTCGCAAAGTTGTTTCTGCTTCCTCAGCATCGAGACATCTCATTAGGGATTATCTAAGGTACGTCTATATAGGGTTTCTCTGATGATGGTGTACTTGGCTGACTTTTGGATGAATGTTCGACGTTGGTTATTGGACAAATCTTGAGGTAGGGTTTGGTCAGTGAGGTAATCGAATATGTCTTTATACCAAGGAGACGTAGGACCAACAATGGTACACACTATCGCAGTATCAGGGACATCATAAGCGAGGATCAAAAGCTGTTCAACCAGGAACTTGAACTTAGGCACATTAATTGGGATATCCAACAAAGAACCCACAGTAGCCATTGCATCTGCAGCTCTATTTTGGATACGTGGTATTTGTTGAAAAGCTATGTCATTGAAATACTGTTTAAAACTGTCAGCCATCCTCTTGTAAGGTGCAAGCTTCTCATCCTTAGTCTCGTAATCATCATTCACCTGTCAGATTACCAGTTGAGAGTCACCAAAGACATGTAGGCTCTTAATGTTCCATTGAGCTACCATTTTTAAACCTGTCACTAAGGCTTCGTATTCTGCTATATTATTTGTACAAGGAAATGCAATCCTGAATGATTTAGGAATGGTATCACCTTGAGGTGTGACAAATAAGATACCAGCCCCTAAACCATGATTTGTATGTGATCCATCAAAGTACAGTTTCCACTCAATTTTAACCTCAAGGTTGAAGAGAAATTCATTTGGAAAATCAGCTACTAATGGATGATCTACCTTTATAGGTGTGTCTGCTAGTTGATCTGCAATGACCTGTCCTTTTATTGCCTTCCTTTCGACATACTGAATGTCATACTCGCTAAGTATCATAACCCATTTAGCCAATCAGCCTGTTAAAGCTGCCTTACTTAGGAGGTATTTAAGTGGATCAATTTTTGCAATCAACATGGTTTGTCGATTGAGCATATAGTTTCTAAGTTTTTGGGTAGCAAAGACTGCCGCAAGACAGGCACATTCTATGTTGTTGTAATTCAATTCATAGCCCACTAAGGTTCGACTGATATAATAAACCGCTCTCTCATGACCTTGGTCATTGTGTTGTGCGAGAAGAGCCCCTAATGCCGACTGAGTTGCTGAGATGTAAAGTATCAATGGTTTCCCCTCTGTAGGTGGCATTAGGACTGGTGGAGTAAGCAAATAGTCCTTGATTTGTTGGAAGGCCTCTTGACATTTAGGTGTCCACACAAATGGCACTCCTTTTTTGAGTAAATGCTGATGTATTTTATCTGCCGATTGTACTATGAAATGCCTAATGGACTGTAATCTCCCTTGTAGGGTTCTGAGTTGACCAATGCTGGTTGGAGGAGGCATTTCTATGATTGCTCTTACCTTTTCTGGATCTACTTCAATGCCTCTGTGAGAGATGATATACCCTAACAGCTTCCCTGATTTCACTCCAAAGACACACTTCTTTGGATTAAGCCTTACATTGTAGTTTTCTAACCTTTGGAATATCTTGTCTAACACTTTCAAATGATCTTCCCTTGTTTCTGACTTGGCTATTATATCGTTGACATAATCTTCCATGAATGTATGTACAAAGTCATGAAAATCATAGTCATTGCTCGTTGGTAAGTGGCTCCTGCATTCTTAAGGCCAAACGGCATAACATTCCAACAATATGTGCCCCATGGACACGTGAAAGCTGTCTTATGTTGATCTTCAGGTGCTATCTTTATCTGGTTATATCCAGAGAAACCATCCGTAAGGGATAGCATCTCATATCCTGCAGTAAAGTCTACTATCATGTCGATATTTGGCAATGGGAAGTCATCTTTAGGACATGCCTTGTTGATGTCTCTAAAGTCAGTCCAAATTCGAATGCCCCCAGTTAGTTTAGTCACGGGTACTAGATTTTATATCCAATCCGCATAGTCTATTGTCCTTATGAATCCCACGTCCAATAGTTTCTTAAGTTCTACCTTGACCAATAGAGCAATTTGCGGATGCATCTTCCTTAGTTTTTGTTTGAATGGTTTGATACCCAGTTGGAGTGGTAAATGATGCAATATTAGGTCTAGATCTAGCCCAGGCATGTCAGCATACGACCATGCGAAATTTACTTGTCTCTTTTCGAAGAATTCTTTAAACTCATGTTGTTCCGTCTCTGATAAAGAAGCCACAAAATATACTATCTAAGGATTCTCTTATGTTCCTATGTTGATTGCAACAACCTCTTCTGCTAACATGGGTGACTTTTCTTGTGCAACAGGGAGAATATTTAAACCTCTATCCTTGGGTGCCTCAGAGAGATTTTCGCCCTTGGATACATCCTTTATTTTGTCTTTTTCTTGGTCCAAAGGCGCCTTTCGGTTTTCACCTAGGGACTCATCATTTTTATTTTCATTTTTGTGACTAGAGGTGTAAATAGACTCCCCGAAATATGCTTTATCATCCAAGTCTATGGTAAAACCTACCTTATGATCTCCTCTAGGTATACCTTCTCTAAGTCCCATGAACTCAACAATTGCTTCATCGTTCTCTAATGTATCTATGATAGGTGTACCTTTTTGATCCCAGTCGATGAGTTCGGGATATACAAGGGGCATGTCACCATCGGAGTTTATAAGAGTAACTGCTGACAAGGTGAATATAGACTGGTTGACATGGTCGCAGAAGTTTTGGACTAACTCCTTCTTGTTTTTCTTCCTAGGGATAGGTATATTCTGTTGTGGGACAATGGTGAGGGAAGATTCATCAAAAGATGGATTGTCAGGTGCCCAAGATGCACGATCAAGGGTTTCCCAATAATAGTTCTTTTTCCATTCTTCTTTAGACAAGTGTTTCTTATGACAAGGACTAGACTGTTTTGATACAGGTTTCACATTGAGGTCCAATTCTCCAAATAATGCGTTTATGTTCATGGTACTAGTAGATGAGAGAGACTCCCATTCACCATCGCTTGAGTAAGGGGATTCATCATAGACTGGAGGTTTGTCATAAACTTGGGGTAGGTCACAAACTAGGGGAAGTGGTTCATGAGATGTCTCGATGTTTGGGTAATCATTCACTTCCTCTTGAAACGTTGATGAGGTACTAGGAAACCCAATTCTAAGCGGTTCACACCCTAGCCCTAGATACTTCGGTCGTGGGTAAACGGTAATTGGTTCTGTCCTTCCATTTTGATATAGTCCTAACCCACTATGCCCGTCATAGCCTTCATTTTGCATTATCTTAAATCCTTTTCCATATTGGTCCTTGGCTATTTGAATAGACAGGGAGGGGTATTCCTGTTCTTCTTGATACAACCAGGAATCATCTTGATCCACAATCTCTTCACTTAACTGTCCCCATTTTGTCAATGTTGTTGTAGGGGGAACATGAAATGTGACCATAGATTGTCTTCTATCCGCCATGGGTAGGCCATATGCCTTAGGTGGAATCAGTTCAGTAACACAGTATGATGCCTTTCTATTATACTCACCACAGCCCTTGTCTTGGATCTCAAGTTTTGGATTGGAAGATGGTGGTTTGAATGAAATGGACTTAGTGAGACATGATGGGTCAACGTATTGGGATAGAGTGAATTATGAAGCCTGTTGATTAACATGCACTTGTCGGTGTGGAAGATCCCTTAGGTTTGTACAATTCTAGAAAGGATCTGGATCACCATCAATGGTGATCTCTGTGCCATTATAGGGGAATTTGAGACACTGGTGGTATGTTGAAGGTACCGCTTTCATTGTGTGTATCCAAGGTCTACCTAACAACAAGTTGTATGGGAGGGTGAGATCCAAGACTTGGAAGCTGGTGTTCATGATTGCTGGGCCAATTCAAATAGGGAGGGTGACAACTCCTTTGGAAGATCTTTCCTCATCATCATAAGCCTTGATGACTATACTCTTAGAGGTATCTACACAATCTTCCGAGAATCCTAATGCCTTAACTAGTTTAAGGGTACACAGGTTCAAACCTGCTCCTCCGTCTACCAAGACTCATCGGACTTTGTTTTGATGGACTAAGACTTCAAGATGTAAGGGGTCATTGTGATCTAACTTTTCAGTTGAGTAGTCTTGTTGTGAAAATGTAGCATGATGCAAGTTGGTCAAATATCCCACCATCTCTTCGAAACAATTGACATCTAAATCTGTAGGAACAGTTGTATTCTATAGAGATTTGTCAAGAATGGACCGATGCTGAGGTGATAAGGTCAACAATTCCAAGATAGATATTTGCGCGGGGGTTTTACTCAATTGATCGAGAAGGTTGTACTTGAACTTGGAACTTTGCGTAGATGGCTCAGAAGAAGGACCAGGAATAGTAATCTTAGTTCTATGTGTGGTTATATTACATTCTGGATGCTTCTTGATGGAGAAAGTATTGACATTCTTGTTTACGGCTCGAAGGTGGTTTATGATCTTTCCTTTACCATAGTCATAATTGGTATTGTTATAGTTGGCCGATGGATTATTCTGGGGTCCCGAACTGGAGGCTTTTCCTTTTGTGTGGTGATGTAAGGGGTCCGTGAAGACCTTATGATCATTGTTCTTAGTGTTTTTCTGTCCACCAACCTCTATAGTTCCATTTTCAACAAAGTCTTGTATGATGTTCTTTAATTGGTGACATTGTTGGAGGTTGTGCCCTTTCGTTCGATGATAGTCACAGAAAGCGTCATCGACCCACCATGAAGGTTTGAATTGTCCAGGATCATACTCTCTTGGTTCCAATGGTTTTTATAAGATTATGTTTGACCAATTCTTTGAAGACTACCTCAATTGGTTGCCCTAAAGGTGTAAATTCTTGCATTGGAAATCACCTTTGTTGTGGTCTTTGTTGTGAGTTCTGGACATAGTTAGCCATTTGATCAGGACTGTTCATCATGTCTTCTTGTTGATTGTATCCTCTAAGTGTGATAACCGGTCCGGTATGTATGTGCTTAGCATCAACTATGCCGTCATTTGTGACATTCTTGTTCCTAGACCAGAACTTGTTTCTATCATTCAACACATTTTGTTGTTGGACAATCGGGCTCTTGCCTGGTACTTTGATTTCGCCTTTGTCAATAAGGCCTTTTTCAAGGATGATCCCATTTTGTACCAATTCAATGAATGAAGTGCAATAGTGGACCCATAAGTCACCTCTCAGTTTGGGGTTGATGTTTTCGAGGAAGATAGTGACCTTTTGTTTTTCAGGTATTTCGACAGGACAACGGCTAGCTAGACTCCTCCATCTCTGGAAGAAAGTGATAAATGTCTCCCCATCTTCTTGTGTCGTGTGGCACAAGGTTGCTATGGTTACTTCATTGTCTATGTTAAACGAAAAATGTTCAACAAACTTTTCAGCCAATTCCACCCAAGATCGTATACCGTATGGCAATTTGGAAAACCATTCCAATGCTATCCCTATAAGGGTTCGTGGAAATAGGTGCATCAAGTAAGTGGGGTCATACGATATATCCATGCATGCCGTTGAAAATTCTCTAATATGTTCTATAGGATTCTTTCTCCCATTATACTTAGGCAAAATTGGTATAATGTATCCATGGGGGAAAGGTGTCATATAGAGTGCTTTGTCAAATGGGCATGGACATAGGTCTTGTGCTGATATAGTGTGTTTGCTTGACATAGACATCTTTTGTTGTAGAGTCAGCATTTTGTTTTGAAGGATGTCGACTTGTGTCAAGGACATGGTGTTCATGTTATTTGGATCAATGTAGATGTTCTGATACGCCATGTTTTGTGATGGGTTATGATTGGGCGAGGGGATATATCCTGTCAAAATATTCTGATTCGAGATAGGGATATTCCTTGTCTGAATTGTTTGATTTGGTATAGGAATGCTTCTTGTCTGAATTGTTTGACTTGGTATAGGTATATTTCCGCCAACCTTGGTTCTCTTACTAGTCGTGTTGGTGCCAGAGGGGTTGGAGGAAGTTGCTCCCGCAGTGAATTGTAAACCTTGTGTTATGTTAAAAGGAGTTGGGTTTACAATTGATGATGTTTGTGTTGGTATACCTATTGGTATTGCTGCGGTTATTTGAGGAATAGAAATAGTAGATGTCACAGTTTGCATTGGTTGAGTTGACTTAGTTGTCAAAGAATGGACATCAAATCCTGGGGGTAGAGTGGCACCTTCTACTAGCAATTTTGCTAAGTAGTGTTGTGGATCATTTAGCAAACACTCATCCATGAAGGCTGCAAACTCAAGATCTTGAACTGCTGCATCTACGTCTTCTATGTAAATCTGCCCATGTGTGTCCCTAGTGACATGTTTTTCAAGTAAAGGCTTGTGTGGACGTTTGCTTCCTGACGGTTGGTTTTCGAAAGGATTGATGAATTCGTTGGGGTCTGTCATTGCTTTGTGTTTCTTTTTGGACCTTGTTTCGACCATGAAAAAGTTTTCTCAAAATGGGTAATGCAGACTATGTCTAAAATTGATATGACCTATGTCTATGTTTTTGGATTTTTTTGACAATAAGGATGCTGCTAAAAATCTAAGGTGACGTATTACTGGACGGACAATATGCAAAACTTCTAAGTTGACTAAATGGTGACAAATGAGTCTAAGACGGGTATAACCTACCACCTAATAGAATAAATGCATGCAAAAGTTCGTTGCTGATGATGGAACCTAAACGTATGACAAGGACAGTATGACAATGTGAATTTTCCAAAGACAAGGAAAGTTATCTATTATGTGATATGTAGTTTCCTAGGAAGTATCTATATGCATGCAAATTGAGGATGATTAGGACTAAGACGTTTTAGTGCGACCAAGACGTATATGACACCTATTGACGGTAGCTAAGAAGTATATGACTCCTAATGATGGTAAACTAAGACATATATGACGCCTAATGATGCAAGGTTTTTGAGAAAATTTAATCGGTTTCTAATCCAAGGTTGATCCTAAAAAACCTAAAGCAAATAGTGACAAAGATATTTCAGACTCAGCTCGTGGTTTTTTGAAATTTTTCTGTTGACAGACAATTGCGGTTCACCTAACAATTGCGGTTTTTCCTTTGACAGATGCGGTTTTTCTAACAGATGTGATTTTTTAACTAATAGATGCGACTTAAACAAGACACATGCGGTTTTTTGAATTGGCAGATGCGGTTTGCATGCACGCATGCGACTCAGAATGTAACAGTTGCGACTCATTTTATGCAGACTATGTAAAATGACTATTTTGATAGCCAGATGCGGCATTTCCCCTATCAAATGAGACTCATTATGACACATGCGGCGATTAAACTGACAAATGTGACTCTGTTTTCTAAAAATGAAATTTTCCCGAAAGTTGTTTGATTGACTTTGTTTGTTTGATCAAGATTTTGACGAATATAGCAAAGAGTAAACACAACAATAAATGTATCTTCCGTTTTTGTGATGTAAGGACTATTAAGACTCGAAAACATGTACAACCTAGGCTTTTACGACAGTATTTGCTGAATTCTTACTTGGATTTCTCCAGCTACGTACATTCAGGGTGGATGACTAGTAGCTTGACCCCACTAGCTCCCCTCCATGGAACTCACTTATACGAGGCAGCCAAGCTACTGTACCCATGAAACTCCCATGGCATACATGTCACCTCAACACAAGAACCGTAAATTTGTAAGACGGCTTCACAGGTTATACACCTGTTGCGCTAGCAAATAGATAGGATTTTGGTAACTCTACAACAAGGTGTTTAATAAGGGCATTCCAGTTGTGGGACACTATCCAATGTCGGTGAGAGTCCATTTCTGTCCATCTCGTCGAAATACTGTGCGTGATTCTTGGGCTTTCCCCAAGAATCCACTTTTATATACCAGTTGGAAGTCGCTTGGCTTTAGTGTGCTACCGGTTTGAGTCGTCTTGGCGTGAGTAATTTTTCCCACCAAGACAGGCCCAAGTTCTAGAGTCAGCAAGCATTCCTCTTACACCCAGGATTGCATGACTACGCAAGGGGAGAGGATACTTTAGTGTACTGAATCATGGGGTTCTAAACTAACAATGCAGACACGAAAAACACTGGTAAATTATTAAACCCAAACGAGATTATTTACACTACCAAATAGAAGTTCATTTTATTCCACATGACAATTATCTATCTATCAAATGAAAAGCTTGGTAAAAAGACAAAAGCATTAGGTCCTGCATGCAAATTTATGAATAGTTCATTGTTTGTCTTTGGATTTTGTATTGTCTTCTATGCTTCATCCTGCAAAAACTTGTTATTCCACCTTGACACAACTGTAACAAACATTATTGAAAATCCAAATCACCTAAAAAGCGAAAACTAAAAATACGGATGCATGGAAATAGATAAAAAATACGAAAAACTTTTACCAGCTAGATGTGGTTCGGCTGGCGACAGGCGAATGCGGTTAATGGAGTGTCTGATGCGGTTCGGCAATTTGTTGACAGGTGGATGTGGCGATTGACAGGTGGATGCGGTTTATGGCATGACAGATGCGATTCATAATGACAGTTGCGTCGCTGTTTTTGACAGATGTGGTTCACTGGACGGAAAACCTGCGAAAAACGAAAAACAGAAAACGAAAAAAAAAGAAAGATGTGTGGATTTTGAAGTGGATTCACGTCAGGTTCACCAAATGTAACTCATATTTTTCAAAATTTGTGGATGCTAGCATAACTTCATCGAGTGTCTCAGCAAAATATCGAAGATTGTTTCTTCTCAAAAGTGTATAATGATTTCAGGAGAGGAGGAATAATGATTATGACAGGCCATTTTATAGATTTTGTGTTTTCAAACGATCGGCTCAGATTGAAAGAGAGATCGACGAATGAGATTGATGAATTCCATGCGATGAGAGTTCTATCTTAGATAGAATGTGAGTCAGGAAAGACTAAAAAAATATAACAGGATCTTAATCTTTAGTTAAGAATCTTTGAAAATAGAAGAAATAGACTTTGAATGTCAAAGACAAAGTCAGAACTCGAAGATGAGGAATTCAAATGCATAATTAAATAAAAGATATTTAATTAATATATGCATACATGCATATGAGTTAGAACTAGTTAATCGACTAGTTGTGACAGAGAGTCTTCCTGCAGAGATGATCAGCAGTTGAATTCAGAGATAACTGGAGAACTAAAAATAGATCTCAAGTCAGAAGGTGAGTGAATGATTCAGATAATTGAATGACAGAAGAATGTGACATAAATAAATTAAATGTGATTTAAATGTTAATTTAATTCAACATTCAAAAATAGAAGTTTTAATTAAATAAATAAAGTAATTTATTTAATTTGACTTTTGAAAAGGGTGGAATTTAATAATTAAATAATAAATATTTAATTAAGAAAGAAGAATTAATTAGTTAGGGACATAATTAAACAAATATGATTTATTTAATTAATCAAGTTGAATAAAGATTAATGATGAATTAATGAATTAATTAAAAAGGGATATTTAATTAATAGAGGAAATATGTGCTAGAAAGGTTAATTAAATAATTGACATTATTTAATCATGACCATGGACTATAGAAAATTATGTCGATTATGTACTTGCAGGCCTAGACCAATTTTAGGTATCTACACAAGTGATTCAAAGAATGAGACTAATTTTAAGGTTGGTAAAGCTAAAAGGAATGAAGAATTAGATCCGAACAAGGTTGATGATGTAGAAGCAAATTTTGTGACAAGATTGAAAAAGGGAACTAGAAAATATAGAGGTAAGTTACCTTTCAAATGTTTCAATTATGGAAATATTGGTCATTATGCGTCAATATGTCTTGTCAAAGCTTCACAAGATACATATAAGGAGAACAAAGGTAAATTGATTAAGAGAAGTTATTATGTTAAATAAAATGCGAGTATATCTGATGATGAATCTAATTAGCCTAATGATGAGGATAATAAATGCTTGTTCATGGATCTAAATGATGGAATAATTTTGATAACTCTGAGATATGTATGTATTTCCATTTCACACCATCCTTGTGACCCATCATTGAAAACTGATTTGAGAGATCTCACATGGGTCATACTACATGAGCCTCCCTTGAAAAGACTCCTAAAATTGGCTAAGCCTAAGTGATTTGGGTTTTCGGGTTGTTGCTTCCCTCCTTCCTAGAATGCTTCCCCCATGCCCTCAATCTTTCATCTCTTCCACCTTCTTCCTCTCTTTTCCACTTGATATTTTTGGGTTTCAGCCTTCAACCTTACCCCTTGAGCCTTATTGTTTCTTCTTCGTAAGTGATAAGCCTTATGCTTGACCTCTAAGGCTTGATCAAGATCTTAAAAAAAATAATGTCTCATTATTTGGGACTTTGAGGATTAGGTCTCCCTCTTATCACTTACCCTTTTTCCTTTTTCTTCACCTTTCATGCATCTTCCACCTGACTCTTCAACATGGCTTTCAAGTTTTTTGAAATCTGGCTAAGTATCAAACTTTGAGTTTCGAGAGTTAGGATTTCACCTTACCTCTTACCATTAAGTGGTATGATGTAAGCTGATAGTCTGACCCTCGATCCCTAATGCCTAATTAATCCTTCAGACTTCATGGTTTCACTCTTCATTCTTCCAATTTTTGGCAAGCAATAAGAGGTAGGCCTGAGGCCCGACCCCTGATGGGTTTCAGTCTTCGCAATTCTTGGAATCAACCTTTTGGTCTTTGAAAGATGACACATAAAAAGTGGTAAGAAATTTTTTTCATCACCCGAGTTCTGATGGTTTGGCATCAATATAGTTAGAAGTATGAGTTAAGCCCGAAGCTCGACAAGTTCCTTTTCATGGTTCTCGGCTTCAAACTTCTTTTTTTTCTTCTTTAACGTGGAAATTGGTATGAGGTATCTCTGATGGTCGACCTACGATAAGGAAATATTGTTGAGGGTCCAATCCATTTAATTCATAAGATTGGTAAAGGTCTCCTTTTGGGCCAAATGCCCCAACCTTCCCTATTTTGACGTGTTTTCCATGGTGGCACCATTAATGTTCAAGAGACCTTCTCGCCTGCCTATTCGACTTTTGAGGCTCAAGGATGACATTTATTGTATTTGTTGATGGTTTTAGTTGTTTTATTTTGCACCCATGCCCATTTATTATTGATTATTGTCCCTCTTCTCTAGCCCATGCCCAGATCGTTGATTTTGTGGGTGCATTTTTGGAGGGATTTTCGGATGACATTTATTGTAGAGGCATGAAATTTAGGTTTTTTTTCATCTTGGGCTTTTCCTTCAACATAGATTTCATTATCTGGTCACCTCAATTCTCATGGGGATGATTTCTACTAGTTGCTAACCTTAGGCAAGGTTAGGGTTTAGTTGGATTCAACTAAGTTATGTTTGAACTATAAAGGCAACACTTGTACATTTTCAAGGGGTTCTTCCTTGGATTTTCTCTAACAAGTTTATGCTACTCTAACATCTTGTGACTATAAAATTAGATTCCATGTCTTTGTGTTAGTAAATATAATTCATTTTACCTCTTCTCCATGGTTGCATCTTGTGTATTATTTGATATGTCTATGCATGCACTATTTTTATCATTTTTGTAGGGTATATTATTATGCTAGATGATTGTAAAATTGTTGATTGTGGGTAACCTCTACCCCTTTTTATATTTTAGACTCTTAGTCTTCATGTCATCTTTGTAAATTTGATAAATTTGAGAACTGTGTGAGCCCCTCAAATGATTTAGTTGACACCATGTGCATCACCTTTCCCTTATTTTTAGTATTTCTCACTCTCCTTTTTCCTCCTATAAATTCATATTTTAGGGTTAGTATAGAGCTTTACAATGTTGGGTTGGACCATCCTTTTATGCAACTAGTTTAGAAGGGAAGCTAGCCTTCTCTGGAGATCTAACCTCATTTGCAAGGTCTCGCACCTTGGGGTTAGTCCCATTTTTTCATTGGAATGATGAACCTCTTGTTCAACAAGGTGCATTTCCACATGATGATAGTTTTTGGCATGCTTGGTGGGACAAGAAAAAAAATCATTTCACCATTGTTGACAAAGTTGTGCTACTCTCAATAATTCAGCCTTGAATAGGCATGCAAACAAGTACCCAGTGACTCTACATTAAAAGAAAGTATTCTACATCAAATTTGGTGACTCTAATGTTGGTGAGAACTCATATTCACAAATAAAACCCATGCATTCATGCCCAAAATCAAAACTTTATATTTTTATAGAGGTAACTATCAATATACTCAGCTACCATATTTACCATCTTTTTCTTCTAGAAAAAGAAGAAATTCTAGACAACCTTTGTCACATTTTAGGAGAAATAAAATCTAAATTCCTTCTCCTAGATCCCAATCTACACCACCATTGGGTATATTGTTTCAATTTAGAATAGTCGTTGCTCAAACACAAAGGAACCTATTCTATATTGATGGAAATCAACCTTTATTTCCTTTTAATGGGGGTAGCCCACTTAACCTACAACAATATGATGACATTCCTATGGTTTCTTTGAAAAGCGTCCCATTTTTTAATGGAGAAGACCAAACCACCCCCATTGAGCATATCAAAGATGTGGACTCACTATGTGCAATCCACAACATCACAAAAGAAACTGTTGCTCTTAGAATCTTGGCTATCTCATTCAAGGGCAAAGCATTATAGTCATTCAACTTGGGTTAGCATTCAATTCTATTACCACATGAGATTAGTTGGGATATAGAATTCACAAGTAGTTTGAAGACAAATCAAATCACTTGTCTCCAATGGAGTAGCTAACGACTATCAAGAGAGCTCCCCATGAGCACATGATAGACTTGAATTTCCACTTCCAAAAGACTTGGGATAGAATTCCACTACTGGTAAGGCCTTCAGCTCAACATGGTTTCCTATATTTTTTGAGGGATCTTAATTGTGATATTTTTGTAATGATACAATATATGGGTGCACAAACACTTCTTGATGCTTTTAAAGTAGTTGTAAGAGTTGAGAATATCCTCATCCAAGATAGGAAAATTTACCCAAGACCTCCCATGCCTATCTTTCTAGAGATGCCACCAACCACATCTATGCAAGTTCCACAAATAGACCCTCTACTAACTACTCCTAGACAAGAAAAGGTTGTCCCAACATAGTATTTTGAGCTACAAGAGTTAAAGGGCCTCCTCTAAACATTCAGGGATGAGTTGGTAAACATTAAAAAGAAGCAATCTCAAAAACTAAAAGCCTTACCAACCCCCAAATCAAATGCCTTACTATCTGAATCAAGCAAATAGGTTTCCTTATCAAACAAGACCTCAACCTAAGGCCCTTTCAAGCATACAATCCAAATACAACAAGCACATATAAAGAATTATTTCCTATGAAAAATAACCTTGCACAAGAATATGAATGGTGCTTTCCTTGAAATCATCCCCATAACCAATCTACTTATTTAAATAGGGTGATTAACCAAGCCTTAATGATACAAAATTCACCTAGTTTACAACCAATTCGATCAATTGAGACACCTTTGAAACAACAAGAGCAATTAAAATTGATACCACACTTCTAAATTGGAAAGAAGAAGAACTTTTTAGGGTTAACCAATACCATTGTTCTATAGCAGCTAACACAAGAAGTAAGAAGAGAGCCATTGAAGTAGTGCAACTGGCAAGTAAGGAGTCTCATCAAGACCCTAGACTAGATCAAAAGGTTACTATCCCATCTATGTCTCATGTACCACATGTGTTACAAAGAAATCAGCAAGGCACCACTAAGGAACACCTTGGGAATCACTCCCAACCAGCCCACTTGCAAGGAGATATTGTTGTTACAAAAGCTCAACAAAAAGGTAAATGTTTCTCCTTTAAATATACTTGAGCATATGAAGAAGGCTAGTGTTAGTATGTCTATGTGGGATTCTTTATCTATCCTTGGATAAAAGGACTTGTTTCAATATGCCCTATCAAATGTGGGTGTATCAAAGGAACTCTTGAGTAAAAAAGACAAGGTTGTGCTTACTAACACCCCCAAAATAGAAAGGATCAACAAAGAAAAGAAGCCAAACCACCACCATCTTATGTGTCCCTAATCATAGGAGATAAATTGGTTCACAATTGTATGATAGACTCAAGGACCAACAGTTTTGTTATGCCCAAACAAATTGCAAATAGATTAGGTATTGAGTACCAACCCCTCAAGAAGGGGATAGTCTAGCTCGATGGTACAACTATCAACATTGTAGGTGTTTCCAAGGACCTAAGCCTTACCTCATACATGCCTTAACTTTTCTATTCTATAATATGTCTATGTGATTGACTTACCACCCTAATTTTTTGTTTGTCTTTCAAGAGATTTCATTGCCAAAATAGGTGGCTACCTATCATCAGATTGGTCACATATGTTGCTTAGACAAGATATGGAACAAAAGTAACTATTCAATCTGAGTCTATAGAAAAATACCACATATAACCATATGTACCTTGTGTTTCCAATGCCAACTATGTTATCTTTGGCCATGATGAGCATGATGTTGTCCCAGAGCCAAGCACCCAATAGAGGATATCCCAGATATTATTTTGGGTGATAAGGTAGCTGAAAACATTGAAACTGACCCAAATAAGAGTTTGGAGAGGTGTACCTATGTGTCCTTTTGGTTAGTGAGCTAGATTCTTTCATCCCTAATCTCCAAAAGGAAGAAGAGTAGCTACGTGGACAACAACAAAATGAGGGTTGGAAAATTCTCTTTGATGGTTCAAGAAGTAGGCATGGAGCTAGTGGGGGTGCTATGCTTATATCTTTAGAGGGTGAAAATTATTACTCAACTTTTTATTTCTCTTTTAGTTGTTCCAACAACACAACTAAATATGAGGGCCTTATACATCCCTAGTCTAGAGTGGGAAAGAAAAAGGAAAGTTAGATGCCTATAGGTGTTTGGTGACATTGAGTTGATTGTGAACTAGGTAAGAGGTTTACATCTAACCAAAAATGAATTGCTCAATTCATACAAACATAGGGTATGTGATATGATAGAATAATTTAATGCTTTCAATCTATTGTCCATACCTAGAAATTAGAATAAACATGTTGATAGGATGACTACTATAGGTGCTCAGTTTGACATTCCAAATGATCTTAAGAATAATAAGATACAACATGATAAGGTGGTTGTAAGTCCATCTGTCTCTGATAAAAATTTCCATTGGTAAGTTTTTGAAAGTGATGAACAAGTTCTCAATTTCTTGCTTGAATAATTTGAGTTTGTAGCTGGGAACCAAGCAAATTTATAGCAGCAATATAGTGACAAGATTATACGACTGAGAACAAACAAATTTATAAAAGGTTTGGTCACTTTGGAGTCCCTTTCTAATTCAAATGATCAGTTGAAAAGAGGGAAAAACAACATGCACATTAGGTAGGAACACTACAAAGAGGTGGAAATCTTCAAAGGTAAGCTTCTAAAAATTGGTAAACTTTTTTCTCAAAAATATAAAGAAGCTTTTATTGTACTCTGTCAAGAATTCCATGAATTTTTTTCTTGGGAATATTCTAATCTAAAAGGATTTGATCCCAAGATAGCCCAACATACCATTGAGCTTGAGCCAAATACAAAACTAGTAAGGTAAAACAAAAGGCCTTTGAATCCCAAGCTTGAGCCACTCATGAGAAATGAATTGAAAAAGTTGATTGAGAGTAATATTATTTTCCAAATCAAGCACACCTCATGGATTTCTAATCTTGTCCTTGTAAGGAACAAGAATGGAGAAATAAGACTGTGTGCTGACTTTAGAACCTAAATAGAGCCTCATTGAAAGACCATTACCCATTGCCCTCTGTAGAGTAAATTTTGTAAGTTGTTGTAGGTTCTAAAATTTTTTATTTGCTTGATGGCTATTCTAGGTACAACCAAGTGTTAGTGAAGGAAGAGGACCAATATAAGATAGATTCACCATGAAGTGGGGAACAATGGCATACAATAAAATGCCTTTTGGATTGTCTAGTGTTGGTGCAACCTTCCAAAGGGAAGTGGATATGGCTTTCCAAGCCTCGTGTACAATATTTTTCTTGTGCATTTAGATGATATCACTATTTTCTCCAAGGATGCAAAAGAAAATTTCACCCACCTAAGACAAATCTTTACTTGTGCAGAGAGTTTGGGATATCACTTAATCCTAAAATCATTTTATTTTTTTTGTGCATGAGTGCAAGTTACTAGGTCACATGGTGTCAAAACATGGAGTGGCCATTGATCCCAAAAGGGTGAGTGTTATTTTAGCTTTACCTCTACCTAGCCATAAAAAATGGTTTACAAAGATTCTTTGGAAGGATAAATTTTGTTAGGAGATTTATACCCAATATTGTTGGCCTATTAAAACCACTAACAGCTATGTTGAAGAAAAATGTGAGTTTCAGATGGTCAAAGGAAGGAAAATAAATTTTTGAGGCCATTAAAGAAGCCATAGTAGCAACACCTACATTGGTATATCCTAAATTTTCCAAGGATTTCATCCTCTATGCTTATGGGAATATGGATACCATCTTAGTTGTGCTAGTGCAAAAAAATGAAGAGAATTTGGAGCAGCCAGCAGTATTTTTCAGTCAAGGCCTTGAAAGTTATGAGCAAAGGTATACGTTTGTTGAAAAAAATGTCCTTGTTGTTATTATAATTCTAAGGAAATTTATGAATTTTATTTCAAACAACAAAGTTCACCTAATGATTGCTCGTCCTAGTGTTAAAGAGTTTCTTTTGAGTAAGGATTTGAATGAGAAAAGGGCAGGTTGGATAACCAAGGTAATGGAGTATGATGTAGAAATCAAGGCCACAAAGCTTGTAAGAGGAAATTTTTTGTGTGAGCAACTAGTTGGTGATATGGGAAATGATAAGAAATAGGTTGAAAAGGTTGTCCTAGCTATCCAAGAGCAACCCCGAGTAGTTGCACATACTCTTCCCCAAAGCTAGGTATGTGATATGGTTCATTTTCTCCAAATAGGTGAGTTCCCATAAGGAATAGATAGGGCCAAGATGAGGTAATTTAGGCTGTAATCCATCCCATATGTCCTCATAAATGGTATAATTTTCAAGAAGGATGTTAATAGTGTGTTTCTTAGATGCATTGATATTGATCAAGTTGACAATGTGCTTGAGGAGTTCCATGATGGAGTGGCTTGTGGAAATTTTACACCCAAAACTACAAATCTAAAGATAATGAGGGTAGGCTATTATTGGCCTAGTTTATTCAAAGATATCCATGATTGGGTAATAAGGTGTAAGAAGTGCACCTTTTTCTCAAGAAAAGAAAGGTCGGTTGCTCTTCCTTTGTAGCTCATCCAAGTTGAGCAAGCCTTCATGAAATGGGGTATTGATTTTATTGGGGCCATTAACTCACCTTCTAGTGCAGGCCATAAATGGGTCCTCATTGCTACTAATTACTTCACCAGGTGGATTGGAGTTGTAGCATTAAAGGAGGCTAATGAAAGTGTTGTCTTGAAATTTTATTAATATTTTGTGACAAGGTTTAGAGTGCCTAATTCTATTATTTTTTATAATGCTTTAGCTTTTGTGGGTACAAAACTGAGTGAATGGGCTATCAAAAATGTCATCTACTTAAGTACCTCATCAAAATATTACCCTTAGGGGAAGGGATTGGTTGATTCAACAAATAAGAACTTGATAAGGATCATCAAGAGGACCATGGAGGATAATTAGTGAACTTGGCATACCAAGTTAAATTTTCCCTATGAGTGGATAGAATCGCTCCCATGAGTGGATAGAATCGCTCCCAAGAGATCCATTGGTAACTCCCCATACATTCTAGTGTATGGAAAATAAGCAATATTGCCCTTATCGATTGAACTACTAGACCTTGAGTTGGTCAAGAAGTTGGAAATGTTAGAGGGGAGGAACAAATGATGGTCAATTATGCCCAGCTAATGGAATTGGAAGAAATCATAGATAAAGCAATGAAGATAATGGAGGAGCATCAAAATTGGGTGAAGAGGTATTTCGACAAAAGAGAAACTCCTAAGGTTTTCAAGGAAGGATATGTGGTCTTCAAATGGGATGAACTCAAGAGTAGACATAAAAGGCACACAAAATTTTATAACATTTGGAGTGGAATTTACATCATTTTAGAGTGTAAACAACATAACACCTCCCATCTATCAAATATGGATGGAGAAAAGGTACCAATCCTAGTTATTATTAATTTTTTGTACATATTAACTAGGTTTTTCTTTCATGAAGTCCTTTGCACACCCTGCATTCTCCTTAAGGGAATGTATGCCTTTAGTTTTGTGCTTTCCACCAAGTGCAACCTAAACATGTTTTATTTTTTTTGCTCAAGATTGAACTTAGTTGCTGCAAGGTTTTCCCATGACTCTGTGCCCAATGGATTGTTGAGGCTACTGGATTCCATGATTAGCAAGCAATCATCTTGAAAATTCACCAAGAATTTTTCCATTCACACCATCCTTATGACCCATCATTGAAAATTTATCTGAGAGATCTCACATGGGTCATACAGCATGAGTTTCCCTTGGAAACAATCCTAAAGTTGGCTAACTCTAAGTGTTTTAGGTTTTTGGGCTATCGCTTCCCTCCTTCCCAACATGCTTGCCTCATTTCCCCCAATCTTTTGTCTCTTCCACCTTCTTCCTCTCTTTTCCCTTTGATAGTTTTGGGTGTTGAACTTCGGCCCTACCCCTTGAGCATTACCATTTCTTCTTCATAAGCAATAAGCCTTATGCTTGACCTCTGAGGCTTGATCAAGATCCTTAGATTTTTTTTGTCTCATTATTTCAAACTTCGAGGATCGGTTCTCCCTCTTATTACTTACCCTTTCACCTTTTCCTTCACCTTCCATGCATCTTCCACTTGAATATTCGATGTGGCTTTCAAGTTTTCTAGAATCTAGCTAAGTATCAAGCTTCGAGTTTCAAGAATCGGGATTTCACCTTGCATCTTACCATTTAGTAGTATGATGTAAGCTGACAGTTTGAACCTCGATGATCAATTAAGCCTTTGAACTTTTCAATTTTTCTCTTCCTTCTTCCAATCTTCAACAAGTGGTAAGAGGTAGGCTCGAGGCCCGATCCATGATGGGTTACAGTCTTCATGGTTCTTGGCATTTGCCTTTTGGTCTTCGATAGATGACATATAACAAGTGGTAATCAATAATTTCAATGCCCAAGGTCTGATGGTCCAACATCAATGTAGTAAGTGATATTAGGTAGGCCCAAAGCCCAACCCCTGACCCTTGACAAGTTCCTTTTCGTAGTTCTCGACTTCGGCCTTCTTTCTTCACTTCTTCGATGTGAAAATTGGTATGGGGTATGTCTGATGACTGAACTCCAATAGGGACACATTTTCAGGGGTCCAAGCCATTTAATTAATAAGATTGGTAAAGGTCTCATTTCGGGCCTGACATCCCAACCTTCCCTATTTTGACATGTTTTTCCTAGCGGCATCATTAATGTTTGAGCGACCTTCTCACTAGCCTATTCAAATTTCGAGGCTTGAGGATGGCATTTATTATATTTTTTGATGGTTGTGGTTGTTTTCATGGGCACCCATGCCCATTTATTTCTAATGATTGTCCCTCTTCTTTGGCCCATGCCCAAATCACTGATTTCACAGGTACATTTTTGGAGGGGTTTTTGGATGACACTTATTGCACAGGCATGACATGTAAGATTTTGTGCATATTAGGCTCATCCTTCAACATGGCTTTCATGATTTGGTCACCTCAACTCTTATGGGTACAATTTTTGCTAGTTTCTAACCCTAGGCAAGGTTAGGTTTTATCTGGATTTGACTAAGTTATGCCTGAACTATAAAGGAAACACTTGTACAGTTTCAAGGGGTTCTTCCCTAGATTTTCTCTAACAAGTTTATGCTACTCTAGCATCCTATGACTGTAAAATTGGCTTCCATGCCTTTTTTTCAATAAAAATCAATTATTTTACCTCTTCTCCATGCTTGCATTCTGTGTATTATTTGATATCTCTATGCATGCATTGTTTTATCATTTTTGTAGGGTATATTATTCACACCAATTTTTTTTACTAATTTATAATTCTCATACCAAGTATAATGAAATTCATCAACTTTTCAAGCATATGCAAATGTCATGGTTTTATGGTGGTGTGTGAGATTCCAGATTCCATTCTAGCTTATCATGATCATTTAGCTAAGCATGCCTACCTCAATCAAGTTATTGTCCTTCAACCTATTTCCTACATGCACATTCTTACACTTGTCCACTTATCAGTTATTTTAACTGATAATCTCATGAAATAATTTCTTAATCACAAAATTGCATAATATTCATTTTCAATTTTGTCATTACATTTTTATCAAATTCCATAAATAAAATGATAATTTCTATTTTCCAAATATTTTAATTTTTCTCAATATTTAAAATTTAGTAATGAAGTCGAGATATGACACATAAGGATGAATGACTTAACCAAAGTTTAACCTAAGAATGAATGACTTAACCAAAGTTTAACCTAAGGATGAATAACTTAACCAAAGTTTAACCTAAGGATGAATGACTTAACCAAAGATAATGAAAAATGCAATGTTTAACTAATGAAGGAAGGCCTGAAAATGTTCAAGTCTTTGTGGAAGGTTACACAGTTGGTCAAGTTTGATATCAACAAAATGGACTAAAAAATGGAGACCTTAGTTTTAGCAAGACTAACAAATGCATCAAGGAAAGTTATAGTTATGGTGAGGAAAATGAAAAATGTGTCACAACCATTGTGATGTAGAAAGACATGCATTGAAGGAAATTGTATATGTCACTCCAAGAAGATGCATGACAAGAGTCAATAGATGTGTGACTCTGGTTTCTTCCCCAAAAATTTTCCTAGACAATTGTGTGATAGAATCTTATGAATGTGTGAGTCTGTATTTTTTCTAAATTTGTTGATGCAATTGCATTACAAGAACCTACAAATACGTCATTCCACCTATCTTTTTCAATTTCATTGTTTTAGGAAGGTTTTTGTGATAGATTTTTTAGAATTTTACTAGAAGGAACTCAAAAAATAGTTGTGAAATAGAGTGGATATTTAATCTAGACTAAAAAGGGTATAGATTAAGGCCTAAAAATGCCAATGGATTCATAGGTTTATCACACATAAAGACACTCAAAATAAAAGCACAGCCTAAATATTCACGTGGGTTTATTAACTTAGTGTAGGCCCATCACATCAAAGGTGCTAATATATCAAGATCAATGTGAAACACTTCTCTTTTGAGAGCGAATAGCTAGATGTCTAGTGGCACAGACCCAATACAACAATAAGTCACCTTTCCTCTCTCCTCGAGAGGCTAATAATGTCAAACCCAAATATTTATATCTCCACTATAAGGCATAAGTGATGAGTAGCTTCGAGCATGATAATGTACCTTGCACTATACTAAGCAATAGTTGATGGATCCTAGGCTTCTAAAAATAAGGTGTCTAGTGGGGGACTACTGTGAATAAAGAGTCTGTCTATAATAACCTAAGAACTAGGAGGCCCACTGCCACTCTCATCACCAAGTAATTCTTAGCGGACCGAAGGTCTCACGACTTAGCTTCGAATGACGTTGAACACTCCTTGGGGTACATATTTCACTCTCGCCCCTTTGTATACCCCACCGAGAAAGATGGTTGAGGTCGAACCTTGAGGTGATGAAACCCCCAAGCAAGCCTCCTACTAAAAATAAAAAAAGGAGACTAATGTGTGTTTCTCTTAAACCCAAGATCACACAAGTGTGTGAGGGGAGAGGATACATGCACACTATCTTGGGTAAACACAAAGTATGCAAGCACAAAAAAAATAGAAGACAAAGTTATTTTTAACCCACTATACTACATGTAATCTAACCTAAAAAATCACACACACAAAGTTTCAGATTTACTCTTTTAAAAGCTAACCTACAACAAACCAATTAGTAGTCTAAATGAAGCCTTCGACAAAGTCTTGTAAAAACTAGATTAATAGTTTGAAAACAAAAATACTTTGGTGATCAAGCTACAACAAATAAAATTATTAATTTCAAAAGAAAATTGCTTTCCTAGCATTCTCCACACAACTAAGAATAGAGAGATTAGTAACTAAAAGCCCCTAAGCTAATAGATCAAAGCACATTCAAAAACCAAAAACTAAAAACTTTATACCTTTTACCAGACAAACAGATGTGGCACTATTTACCATAGATGTGTCACTTTGCCTCTGTAGATGCATCACTCTATTGCAATAGATGCATCACTTTGTTACAACAGATGTGCCACTCTACTCTACACATGCACCATGATGCAAATGTGGCGTAGAACAACGTGGATGCAACATGGAAACATGCAAGTCAAAAATCGAGAAAAAGAAACAAAAATCTAAACTACGAAAAAAATTAAATTTTTCAAAGGGTTAGATTTCCTAAGCTAAGTAGCTTGCAAAACCAAAAAAAAAAAATCAACTAAAACCCCAAAATTTAAACAACTAGGAAAATTAATTGCTCTACTATGAAGATGTGTCATTCTACCCTAAAAATGCATCACTCAGCCTAAGAAGATGTTTCACTCTATCCTACAAAACAAAACATCAAAAACCTAGAAGAAAAAAGTTTGATTAGGGGTGTTTCACATCGAGTTCACCAGAATGTTGGATTGGAAAATGGTGTAAGAGCTCAAATCCTAAACAACAACCATAAACTAGTATACTTAAGCAAGAAATCCAAATCCAAAAAATGAAGCACAAAAGACATAAGAAATAAAACAAATGAAAAGAAAGGAATTTACCTTCCTATGTCAGTTCATTGATTCATCTCCATTGTCCTTCTCCTTTTTGCCTTTTAAATTTTTAATAATTTTTCTCTAATTTTTCTAAGTCCACTAATATAATAAGCTTGTGAGAATGGTTTCAGAAAAAATTCAAAGACTATGGTTGTTAAAATGAAGAAACAAAGGTTGAATTTATAGGAGAAGTTGGCATGATTGACATACAAGATTGAATGGACGATCGATGGACAAGATTGAATTAGACAACTTGCATGAGAAAGTTGCTCATTCAAAAAATGGCAAATGTAAGAAGGATGGTAGAGAAAAGTGAATGAGGAAATAGAAAAATGTAAGAGATGAGTGGAGAAAATTGAGGAGAGTGGAAGAGTTAACTAAAAGAAAGAGGTAGTCAAGTGGAGAAAAGGTTCAGTCAAGTGAAAAAGGAAATAAAGAAATGGAAGAGTTAAGTAAAGAGAAAATTATGGAAAGTTTTTGAAAATAAATAAATAAAATTTATTTATTTTCCACCTCATGTGAATACTTAATTAAATTAAATAAGTTAATTAATGACGAACTTAGGTTAGGATGATTAAATAAATATTAATATCTATTTAATCAAATATGAGATTAGATTAGGGACTAAATTATTAAAAATAATTATTTAATCAAAAAAATGATGAGAAAAAAGTTGATAATTTTTTATTAAAATGATTTAATTATAAAAGTGCAAACAAGACTTGAATTAGATTAAAAAAAAGAAGGATTAAACGAAATTAGGGCTAGATGGAAAATTAGTTAGAAAATGTTGTCGCAGGCTCTAGATAACTTTGAGTGCCTACAAATAATTATATTATTCAATTAATCATCTTTTTCATCTGCTCATAATAAATAAATAATTCTCATCTTCCACCAATTTCCATCTCACACATGTCTAAAGTAATTAAATAATAGTATTATTTAATTAGGCCTATATTCCCTTAACATATTCCAAGAATAAAAAGTACCTAAGAACATTTTTCCTTGTGGTCCCCTTGTTCTCTCAACACAACCCAAATTTATAGCCTTCTTAGGTGCACATGTCCCTTATTTCCCTCATGCTCACAACTACTTACAAAATTTAGTAAGTTCATTTTATCCAATCACAATCTAACATCCTCCATCTCCACCCTTCATCATCTCCTTGATCCTATGGAATTCCTCTCAACCATTCTCCACTATTGATCTCATAATATTATTTTGACCATCCATTGACCCTTAGATAAATTTATAAATATAGGCACTTTATCCTTCATTCTATATCAATAATCACTTATGCTAAGTACATGTTGTCAAATTGGTATCTTCAAGCATAGATCATCCACATTCCAACTAAGAAAGGGGCAAATCATTCAACAATGGAGGTTATGGTAATATTTGAATTTGGTTTTTGATGATATTATTTTGTTTGTACTCTCTTGTTGAGCTATATCTAGAGGTTTTGATTGTTTTTAAATAGGAACTTGCATTCTTGTTAGTGTAGACACATAAAAATGACCTAGACCCACAGGCTCTTCTTCTAACCCTAATTAGGACATTTTAATTATGTCCCTAACTCACTTTCAACTATTAATTAGATAATTCATAATTATTTAATTAATTCATGTCCCCTCTATTCTTCTTGATTATTAAATAAATAATTCTTATTTATTTATCTAGTGCGTCACTAATTGTCTAAAGTCTTCCTATTATTAAATAAATTTCTTAATTTATTTAATTATTTTAACCCCTTATGTCTTCCTAATTATTAAATAAATAACTTTATTTATTTATTTAATTATGTCACTAATTAAGTCCTCTTCTTCCTAAAATTAAATAAATTCTTATTTATTTAATCCACCTTCCACTATAATTAAATAATTAAATTTAATTATCTAATTATTCATTGGCCCCTTCTCTCCTAAATTAAATAAATTTTATTTATTTAATTTGGTCCTCTCCTAAACTTTGAATTAAATTATTATATATAATTTAAAAGGTTCTATTTGTCACATTCCTCTAAATTAAATAATATCTTTATTATTTAATTCTCACCTAAATTAAATAAGCTTTTATTATTAAATTTCTTCTAAATCTTATTTATTTAAAATAAGTCCCATTTAAATTCCCTTCTTTAGTAAATAATTTAATTTAAATTATTTATTGTCACATGACCCCACACTTTTTGAATTAAAATAATTTTTAATTCGAAAAGTCAACATTCCCCCTTGATTTAAATAATTTTAAATAAATTATTTAATTCCCCAACGACTCTATTTTCCATGCCCAGAATCTTTTGTCACATGCATGTCAGCCATTGATTTGATTCTCTAAAGAATCAATCTTGACCCTTTATTTCAAATTTGACCTAATGTTGCCCTAACCCTAATTGTGGGTTGCTTTATTGAATCTCATCCATTGATTCTAGGGCATTTACTAAATTTCAATCTTGGCCATTCACACAAAATTGTCTTTTCTGTAAAAGAGCAATTTTGGTCTCATTTTGAACATCTTGCATTTTCATGTTTTGTTATCTTGCATTTCCATATTTTGGCATCTCACATCTTACACTTTCATGTTTTCATTAGGTTACATTTTCATAGTTTATCATTTTAGCATATTTATCATAGCATATCTAGGTTTTCATTTGATATTAGCTTAGAAGTTGTAGATGTTTACTATTTGCAGTAGGGCATAGTTTGCATCTAGGTCATTTCAAATCCTTCAATATTTGCTTAGGGCTTGTCATCTCTATTGGCTTGCTCTTCACAAATCTGAGGTCAAACAATCATATTCAGCAAATCAAGGAGGTGTAATGGAGGTTAGTCATGGAGGATGAAGACAATCTATAAGGTTGTTCATCTATTCCTTTGCACTCCATTACCAACTAATGGGTTTTTAGGTTTCATTGCATATTATAGTTTGCTAACCTAAATAGGACTTTCTCATTGTTACATTTGGAATGTAGACACATAAAAATGACCTAGGCTTGCAAGCTCTATTTCTAATCTCTTTCTTCCTAGCATAATTAAGACATTTTAATTATGTCCTCGGTCCACATTCGACTATTAATTAAATAATTCATGATTATTTAATTAATTCATATCTTTTTTATTCTTCATGATTATTAAATAAATAAATTTTATTTATTTATTTAATTACGTCACTAATTGTCTAATGTCTTTCTATAATTAAATAAATTTCTTAATTTATTTAATTATCCTTGTCCATTATGTCCTCTTGATTATTAAATAAATAACTTTATTTATTTAATTAATCTCTAATTTAAAGTCCTCTTATAATTAAATAAATTCTTTTATTTATTTAATTATGGCCATCTTCACATTCTCCTCATTTTAAATAAAATCATTTATTTAAAATAGTCCCACCACTTGAATTAAATAATTTTATTATTTAATTTCTCCTCTTTTATTGTGCTCATTTTAAATAAATCTTATTTATTTAAAATAAGTCTCCCTTTCTAAATTCCCTCTTTAGTAAATAATTTAATTTAATTTATTTACTGTCACATGACGCCACCCCTTTTTGAATTAAAATAGTTTTTAATTTAAAGAGTCAACATTCTCTCTTGAATCAAATAATTTTATTATTATTTGATTCCCCAACAACTTCGTTTTGTGTGCCTTGTCACATGCATTGTCAATCCTTGATTTGATTTTTCTTAAAATCAATCTTGTCCATTCATTTCAAATTTGACCTAATGTTTCCCTAACCCTAATTGTGGGTTGTCATATTGAATCTTGTCCACAGATTCTAGGGCATTTGTCAATCTTTAATCTCATCCATCCATACAAAATTGCATTTTCTATAAAATGTCAATTTTGTCTTCATTTTGAGATCCCTGGCTATCCATTATTATCTCTCTCTCATTTCATCTTGCATTGTCATATTTTAGAGATCTCTTAGCATCTTGCATTTCATATTTTATCATCTAACATTGACTTTTGTAGATCATTTACATTGCATGTAGATTTATATTCTCTTGCATTTTAGAGTAAATCCTTCAACACTTGCTAGGTCATGTCATAAACTTATTTTGCTCACACAAAGGCTGAGGGCATCCATAATATTGCAGCAAGTAGAGGAGGTTCAATAGAAGTGAGCCGTGGAGGAGAGAAATGGGTGAGACTGTTCTAGTCTCATTCCTTTTCTCTTTATTCCTCCTTTGCATTTTATTGATTGATTGATATTATTGCATGCATGTTCTAACCCTAGTTCTATCTTGCAAAGGAAATATATTTAGATCATTACAATTAGTTTCTATTTGAGTTTCAAATATTAGCATTATGCATAGTATTAAATTCAATTTAAAAACATGCAATTTAGTTCTTCTACATTGATAAAACAATAAAAGGTGGTGGAATTGCTAAAGAGTGATTGATATTTTTCCACCTTGAAAAATGTGTTTCATGTTGGATAAAGTGTAGATTGTAGGGTAAAATAAATCATGTTGATTCAAAATCATGGGATCCACATTCCTTTTCACCATTTTTTGGAATTCCAACAAACACGAGTGCGCTATAACACACTTGTGTTTATACCTACTTTTAATATTCCAATAGGTAGAGAGGGAGATATGGAGATGGATAGAGAGGGATAGAAATAAGGATATACAGGGATAAAGATGGAAGTATAGATATGGATATAGAGAGGTAGAGATGAGGATAGAGGGAGAGATGAAGAGGGAGGGAAATAAAGGGAAAGATAGAGTGAGAGAGATATTGAGGGTGAGATAGAGAGAGGGAGAGGGATGGTGAAAGAAAGAGATATAGGGGGAGAGATAAAGAGGGAGTACAAAGAGAGATAGAGGTAGAGAGGTAGAGAGGGGGGAGAGAGATGAGAGGGAGAAGATATGGAGAGAGAGGAGAGGGAGAAGAGAGGGAGAGATAGCTCAATATATATAGAGGGATAATAGAGAGGAGAAAGAGGGAGATACAAGAGAAGGAGAGGGTATGGAGAGAGAATGGGTGAGATAGAGAGAGAGGAGGGAGAGATAGGGAAATATAGGAAGAGAGAGGGAGGGAGAGAGGTGGATAAATAGGTCTAAAATAGAAAAATATATATGGAAAGAAGGAGAGATAGAGAGACGATGGAGATATAGGGAAATATAGGAATAGAGAGAGGGAGGGATTTAGGGAGGGGAGAGAGAGGGATAAGGGAGAGAGGGAGAGATATCTCAATAGATAGAGAGGGAGAGGGGAGAGGGAGAGGGAGAGGGAGAGGGAGAGGGAGAGGGAGAGAGGTAGAGATATCTCAATATGTAGAGGGAGATGGGAGAGGGAGAATGAGATACATATAAAGAGATGTGAGATAGAGATAAATGGCTCATATAAATAACTATAGATGGAGAGAGGGAGAGGTAGAGAGGGTGAGAGAAACAGGGAGAGATAGGATAATATGGGAAGAGAAATAAAGAGAGGTAGAGATAGAGAGAGGGAGAAAGGGAGAAATGGAGAGGTAGAGAGATAGGTCTAGAGAGGTGGAGAGAGAGAAAGTGATAACTCAATATATATAGAGGGAGAGGGGAGAGGGTAGGGAGACAGGAAGAGATATAATATTGAGAGATAGAGATGGATATGAAGAGAGATAGATATAGGGAGATAGAGGTAGAGAAAGATATGAATAAAGAGAGAATAATATATAAAGACGAAAAGGGAAAAGGAAAGAGGTAGAGATATAAATAGATAGAGGGATATGAAGAGATAAAAGGTGAGATAGAGAGTAGATATAAACAAATAAATATGGATAGAAATTGAGAGATTGAGAGAGAAAGAGAGAGAGGTAGAGATAAAAATGGGGAGATATAGGTCTAAAGAGGGAGAGAGAGAGAGAGAGAGAGGGGGATAAGAATAGAGAGAGGGGGAATCCTATGAAGAGGGAGAAGTGTATATAGGTAGAGACAAAGATAGAGGTAGAGATGAAGATAAAGGGAGAGAGGGACATAAATATATAGACGGGTAGATGGAGAGATAAAGATATATAGAGAGGGAGGTCACATAGAGATAAAGAGATATAGATGTGGAGATAGGGATGGAGGGAGAGATATATCCTTCTATATCTATTTTTGTCTCTTCTTCTATCCATATCTTTATATCTCACTCTTACTTTCTATATTTTCTTATCTCTCCCTACTTGGTTTTATTTTTTCTTCACAAAAATGTGAGTGCACTATAATGTGCTTGCATGTGTATCTTCTTTTGGTATTGCCAACCCTTAGGGTTTTAATTTCCTTGGGAATTCAACCCAAAGGGTTGAACTTGCATGTCAACACCTAAAGCTGTATTTTTTGTAAATTATAAAAAATGACCAAATATTTAGCATGCTCTCTATTAGGTTTGCATGTCTTTTAATGTTGAGTTAAAAATACCACAATTAAATTGAGCTCTCTCTTTTATTTCTATCCATGTATTTTTTTGTATATTTTGACCTTATTGTGTATAGTTTTTGGTTTTGACCATGTTTATTTTTTCCTTGATGTTTGAGCTCAAACTCCATCATCCATCATCAAGAAGAGAGTAAGAAAAGAGAGGAGAAATGTATGATTTTTAACAAACTAAGCAAGATAAAAAAAGGGTTAGAGGGGGTTAATGGATACAAGAACTAAGAGGACCAAAAGGAGGGATGGGGAATCATATTTTTGATAATCTCAAAGGGGAATAACCAAATTAAAAAGAATGAAATAACCAAAAGAATAACAAATTAGAATATTGAGACAATTTTAGGATAAATATATAATCATACAATAATAAAAAGGATAATAAAATATTATTATTTATTTTAGTAATAGTATATTAATAGAATAATAATATGTACTTATTAAAAACTCAAAAGGAAAAAAGGAAAAATAAAAGAATATCAAAATGAAAGAATATAGGTAGAGAGAAAAAATGATTCTAAGATATATATATCTATATATGTATATATATATTGCATATATGTATATATATATATATATATTTTACATATATGTGTTGCATGAGAGAGATAATGACAAAATTGACCAAGAGATTTCTCACCTTGCAAGTGTCTTCAAATTAGATGGATATAAAAGAAAAAAAATCCTAAAGGCTATCAAATAAGCCAAATCTAATGTGATTCCTAAACGAAAAGAACCTTTCCCTATAGACCTCTCAGTTTCCTTCCTCCCCTTCACTAAAGAAATCTCTTAAAAACTATCCAAGATTATTCAAAAAGGGGGCTTCATTTTACTTTTAAGCCCATTCATACTCTTAGACATTAAATCCCCTCCTCCAAACACCCCCTAGACCTCCTCCATTATGCTACTATCTACAAAATCACTTGCTAATGTGGCACACCATGCATTGGTGAAATAGATCAATCTATTAGTATAATAATCAAAGAACACAACACTAAAATGAGACACAAATGAATTCAAAAATCAATGCTAGTTGTAGAGTCTAAGCTAATGTATTTTAAACTTGATAGAATCTACTCAATTCAGAGTTCTAACTGGCTGAAAAATTCACTTTACATTGCTTAAGACCACATTAAATTCTCAACCCAAGTCTTGTAAGCTCATGATGGTGTAGTATTATATATGTCTTCATGGACTCAATACTACCTAAACTACCCTACTTAATTATTCTACTTATTGGAATTCATAAAACTGCAAAATAGTAAAAGCATAAACTAGATCTAGTTGCTATGGGTACCTTCAGTAAAGACTGTAATTGAATTGCTACCAATGAAATAATACTGTATCAACTAAAAACTTAATAAAAACTAATTACTTGACTAAACTATCCTACGAAATGCTAATAATAATCATTACATGCATATTCACAAGCATTCATTCATGATAAGCAAGAGATGAAATTCTAATTATCTTGCATGTGATTCATGAAACAATGATAAACTAACAACGACTATTAATAAAAACAAATAACTGAAAGATGAAGTGGAGAACAATACCTCGAGTGGCCTACTCAAGTAACTGTTCCCACTTAACTGGACTCAATCTAGCTAATAGATTTTATGCATCCCATAAGATTAACTCCATTCATTGCATATTGTAAAATATTACAAAAGTTCTTTCCACATATTGGACTCAATCGTGTTGAAGATTTTCCATGTCTTAAAAACTGTAAGTAACTAATAACATGAACTAATAAAAACCAACTAACTTATGGATTCAACCAACAGTTATATACAAATTGAGGGAATATTTATTGAAAGCAACAACCTAACCAAAATCATTAACTCCACTCCTAGGTAACAAAGTGTGTAATTAAGACGAATTTATTCAATCTTTAACTGAAAAGGAAAGAGAATCCTATCAGAACTAGAACTCTGTCAAAACAAAACTATATGTAAACATACAACTACTTGTCAAAATTCCTTAGGTGAACGAAACCTCCTCTTTAGCGTTTATTAAATTGGTTATAACAATGCACATCCTATCTTCATTAGGTTCCTTTTGATCAATAACGACCATGTTTAGCTTATCCTGGAGCTTCCCCTATTTTGGTACCCAATCATTCATGTTGTTATTGGTTCCTGCCACAACTGTAACGCCCATTGTTCCTTTTTAGCTACAAACAAGTTAATTCCACAAAACATGTACATGAAGATAACTATCACAATTAACTCATAGCATCCCATCAATATTCCATACATATGTTCATATAACCCATATGATACTAATATATCATAATCATAATTCCATCATCATAATTAAGGTTTAAGTCTGCATCATGGATATAAAAGGATAGCATAATGTAGGAATATTGTCTGGAGAATGTATCTAAAAGTATCTTGAACATGTATAAAAATAAATAAAAAATCCATTATCTAGACCTATCATCTTCCCCCAACTACATTTTTGCTTGTCCCCAAGAAAAATACTAGGGATCTTGATTAGACTAAAGAGAAATTTGTCTTAGGTCCATAACTATGCTAACACCCTGAATCTATCTCAAGTAGAAACCTTGATATTCTGAAAGTTGCCTCATCTTGATAGTCCCTGCTCTCTCACATTCATCACTTTTCTCCCATGTCTAATGTGGAATTGGATACAGGAGAATAGGTGGATGAAAATTAAGTGGCATCCAATAAACTCCATTTTTGATACCGATTTCCATGTGAATATGTGCCCTTTGAAGCATAGCAATGCAATTATGCATGGAATGTGGTTCCTTCTTTTGCAACTCAGGTGTTAAACTGTTCCATCTATTTTGCACATGCTTATAACACTGTTGTCCTACTACCACAACTAACATTTTCATTCTATCATAGTTTACCTCCATGAGCTTCATGATTTTCTCACCTACTCCCTTATGCGTGAGAATTTTCATCCATTCATCAATTATTGCATTTGGATCCTTAGCCTCTCTTTTGATTGGAAGTGCTATTGTTTTTATTTTTCTTCATATTCTTCCATAATCTCACCTCTAAGTTGTTCATTTCTATAGTAAGAGGAAAGTTCCATAATCTGAAGGTCCCCCACAAAGATCAAAAGGTTCCATTTTGTCTCATCAGGTATTACATAGTTGTGCAAATAAAATTCACACAACTGATCATGTTCTTCATGCGTGGAAGCAACAAAAACTTCAAGAAACTCAAAATTTTGACTCATGCTAATTGAATGCTTGCCACTAGCTAATCTACTGAACTAAAAGCATAAAAACCTTTCTTGTAAAAATAGTGCATAAGTTCTTGGTGGAGGCATACACCTGACTATTTGTGCAACCTTATCTACTATCTCCTCCAACCAAACTACTATTTTATTTAGTTCCATATCCTTTTCCAATTCTTGTTCATATTTTCCTTTTCCTTTCTCCACTTCTCCTTTTCCTTTGCAAATTTATTAGTTATTTTCCACAATTGGTATCCAAGTGAGTAGGTTGTATGATAATCAAGAGTTTTAAGAGGAGGAGGTCTCTCATTTGGCACTGAGAGTTCTCTATCCCTAGTTTTAGTAATAGCCAATTGTGGTAGCACATCTAGTTTAGTTCCATGACCATATAGCTGCAATTTTTCCTCTATCTCCTCCATTTTTTCTTCTCTTTCTTTATCCTTTTGCTCATAATTCTATACCAATTCCTCTAGGTGTTTAAGTATGTCCAGTGCCTCTTGAAGTTCTTTTTTTATATCCCTATCTTCAATGTAAACTTCCTCTGCACTGTCAAACTACTCATTACTTTCTTCATAATCTCTAGGATGGGGAAGGTTTCCACTTGAAATTTCTTGGCATCAAATATATTTTATGATTCATAATAAAATTTTATCACTACATACTTCCTCTTTTTCACTGGTATATTCCCTTTACCAAGAAAATTCCCTTCTAATTCAGAGTCGGTTTCTATAATCATTACATTTTCCTGAGGTTGTTCTGTTTGAGGTTGTTTTCTTTGAGGTTGCTCTGCCTAAGGTTGTTATGTACCTATTTCTTCTTCAATTTTCCCTATATTTTCCTTTATAGCATTTTGTTTCCTAAGCCTACCAAAGAGTCTAGGTGTGAGAACTTCTTCCTTAATCTTCCTCTTTTCCTTTTTAACACTCTTTTTCTTTTTTCAAGAAATCTTCCTTTTTCTGTTTTTGAGTATCCCTCTTCTCCTTTGAAATTTCTTCCTCTAGTTTAGAGGGTGTATAGGTGGTAGATACACTGGCTCTCTAGCTCTTAGATTTATGTGTCTTAGAAGAAGAAGGTAATTCCTCATTTATGAGCATCCTAGACTCTAGCTCTATAGGTTCTTCATGCTTGTCGTGGCTATGGGTAGGTGAGGCCACAGGCAAAACATGAAGTTTTTCCTCTTCAAGATAATTTTGGGGCTCATTTTGGTTTATTGTATCCTTAGGCGCTATAGGTGCATTCAGAAAGCTATTAATTTCTATGCATTCCTCAGCCCTGAAATTCTCCCACTTAACTTGTGGATATTGAATTCTCAAAATCCTTTTTATCAGTAAGGTGACTGAACAATGATGAGAGAGGGAAGTATCACATTTCTTTTTCTAGTATTTTGAGGCCATTCGTTTCTACAAATTATAAAGAAAATTTGGTACGTTTACTACCCTATTATGCTTGAGATGACTTAACAATTTGAAATGGGCCATATATAGGAGGTTGTGCCTACCATCATAGGTAATATATCTAATAATGAAAGAGGCACATCTTTCCCACATCCAGTGGAGATAAATTCTCTTCATACCTTGTGATGAGGACTCCAATTCCTCTCCTCTTATGTAGAATTCTTCTCGAGCTCTAGTGCATCAGACTGAGTTGGGAATTCTATTCATGTCCTTGGTAGTCCTATAACCTATGCAATGGCAGTTCTAGATGCATCTACAAAAAGTATCTTAACCATAGCTTCATCGTATTGAATATTTTCTACAAATCTTCTTGTTAAGTCATCACTAAATTTTGTTAATTTCATATAGTAGTTGAGCCAACCAACCCTTGTGAAAATAGGCAGGATTGTTGTGTCCTCCAAAATTTGTTGGTGAGTCACTGGCTCTCTTCTTATAACATCTCCTCCCATCCTTGGTTTCTTCTCTGCTCATTATACCAAATTCAGCTCTGGAAACTCAATTCAACCTTTTCTATCACCTTCAAACTTATTTATCACTTCAAAACCTTTGTTTCTACATTATCCTTACTACTATAACATACTACAACTGCAAGTTCCCTTTTAAATTCAGCTCTAGCCTAAACTAAGTTGAAGTTCATAAACTCTCAGGGTTTCAATTTTTAGCAATTTTGAAAATGGCAACAAAAATAAAACATAAACTAATGGTTTTGCATGTCATAACTCATTAAATTTGGTTTGGGGTGGCAAATTTGAAAGGATTGGCAAAAATATTGAGAAAGGTGTACCCTCCCCCAAATTAAATGGTGATGTCCTCACTTCACATTTATGATTTCGAGGTGGTGTAAATTCATAATGATGGTAATTAATGATATAATATTTTGCATGCATGGAGTTAAATGAAAAAGTGCATGAAAGTTTAAAGGAAATTAGAATAATCATAACAACATTATGTAAGTGCTACCTTTCCGAAATAACCATTGTTCATGCATGAAGACTGAAAGAATATATATGTTTATTGATTTGATGTGAAAAATATTAACTACAAGAAAATGAATAATGGGTGGCGAGTGGACATGATGGGACAAAAATGAAAAGTATGAACTGGTGATTGGACAACTCAAGTTATTGAAATGAGTGGGCAATAAAAGAATTATACCACTTTATTTGAATGAAATAAGGAATATGATATGTGAATATATTTGAAATGAATGAGCATATTCTTGCAATAAATATGGTGCCAAATGAATTGAATATTCTTTTAGTTGTCAAGTGTGGCTATGAGCACCTGCAGTGTTAGGTCCCATTCTGAGCGTTGACAGTATGAAGCTACAAGTCCCTTTGGTATCAAGATCCATGTGAATAGTGATAACAGGTCCTTCTAAAGATTTTGAACATTATTATAACATGCAATGTGTGCTTGTGGGAAAAACATGAAAAGTTAGTGCCAAGGAAGCTCAAGGACTGAGCTGTGTAACTCAATCTATGGGCCACCAAAAGTGTTGGTTATGTCTTGTATTACTGAAGTAGGAATTTATAAATCAGATTTTGTATCAAGTTCACTGAGAGCACCATATTGTTGGATTAGTTAAAATATAAAGTCATCCTTCTATAATGGCTTTTTATACAGCTTCAGTCTATGGTCGTTGACAAGAAGGGAAAACTAAATTGCATCAAAGGCGTGTAATTGTATTACCCCATTAGGTTATACCTTGCTAATTTCATAGGGGCCCAGCCATCTAGACTAGAATTTTCCCTTGAAATATTTGTATCGTGAATCATATAACAGGACCATATCTCCCATAGTGAACTCTTTTGTTTTAATGTAATGATCATTCCATTTCATTCTATGTTTATGTACTACCTTTGTATGATGTATTGCTTCCATTCTTATGTCATCCAACCCATTTAAATAATGAAGCCTTTCCTTTTATGATTTTGATAAATCCATTCCCAAATCTATTGTTGTCCTCAATGTTTTATATTCAAATTAAGTAGGAAGGACTATTATTTTTCTATACACTAATTCATAAGGTGTAAATGTAGTGGTTGTTTTCCATGTAGTTTTGTATGCCTAGACTGCTTCAGGTAACCTTGAGATCCAATATTTCTTATGCAGCTACACTATCTTGGTGAGAATACTTTCTATCTCCCTATTAGTGACCTCCACCTGACCATTAGCCTGTGGATGATAGGGTGTTGATTTATTGTGCCTAATTTGGTATTCCTCAACCAACTTGACAATTAGATCAGAAGTAAATTGAGGCCCTTGATCAGTGACTATTTCCCTAGGTACTCCATACCTAGTAAAAATGTCTTCATATAGGAACTTAGCCACATTTCCATCTCTATAAAATTGTAGGGCCTTGACTTCCATCCATTTTTTCAAGTAGTTAGTGCACACAAGGATATATTCTTGTGTTATTATATGTAGGAGAGATTGGCCCAATGAAGTCTAAACCCCATTTTTCAAAGGGTGTCAATGTCAACTAAGGTTGTAAGGGAATCTCATCACTCTTTCTTGGCCTTCCCATACTTTGACACCTATCACAACTATTGGTGTATTTGACAACATCTTTATGAAAAGTAGGCCAATAATAGCTAGTTGGGAGGATCTTAAAATATATTCTCTTTGTTACAAAATTACCTCCACATGGCTCATCATGACATGCTTTCATGATGTCAAATATTTCATCTTCCTCAATACATCTTATCGGGATGTTATCAGGCCTAGTATAAAATAGATAACAAGATACCCAGGAGTATGGGAAAGATTTATGAACTAATTGTCTCTTCTCTCATGATGAAAAAGGTTGTGGAAACTACCCTATGACCAAATAATTAGCAATATCTACATAATAGGGTACCTGCACTTGTAAAGAAAATAAGAACTCATATGGGAATGAATCATCCACCACTCCTTCAGTTGATTGTGTGGGAAATCTGGATAAGAAATTTGTAGCTACATTTTCTTTACAAGGTTTTTCAACTATGGTGATATCAAATTCTTGTAATAGAAGTAACCATCTTACCAATCTACCCCCAACTACTGGCTTGTTCATTAAATACCTAATTGTTGTGTTCTTTGTATGGACAAAAAATTGATAGCCAGTAATATAGTGCTTGAATTTATTAATGGAATATTCCATAGAAAGCATCTCTTTTTCTATTAGAGTGTAGTTAATTGTTACCCTTAAAAATTATTGCTAATATAATAAATTGCATACTCCTTATTTCCATCCTTCTGACCCAAAACTGCTCCAATGGAAAAATTTGTAACATTTGTATGTATGTAAAATGGCAAAGTCAAATTAAGGCCTCTCAACACTGGTGCTTGAGTTAAAGATTTCTTCGGTTCTTCAAATGAGTGTTGACACTCTGAGCTCAATTCAAATTCAATGTCCTTACTCAACAAAAAAAATAAAGGTGCAAAAATCTTACTAAAATCTTTGATAAACCGCTTGTAGTAGCCTGCATGACCAAGGAAGCTCCTGATATCTCTTTGTTTCTAAGGAACAGGTAAAGTAGATATTATCTCAAATTTGTGTGGATCAAACTGAATGCCTTCACTAGATATGAAGTGTCCCAATACAATTCCCTATGTCATCATCATGAAACACTTCTCAATACTGAGTGACATGTTGTGTTCTTTACACCTTTTTAACACTTTTTCCAAATTATTGAGAGCTTCCTCATAACTTTCACCATAAGTAGTGAAGTCATCCATGTATAGCTCCCTATAGTCATGTGCATAACCAGAAAATATGTTGAGTATGACTCTCTAAAAGGTAGCCGAAGCATTGGATAAGCCAAAGGGTAGAACAAAGTAAGCATAAGTCCCCCAAGGACATGTGAATGTAGTCTTGTCCTGATCCTCTGGCAAAATTTTGATCTGGTTATAGCCACTGAAACCATCAAGAAATGAGAAGTACTTCTCAACTAGAGAATCATGTACCTAATCTATGAAGGGTAGAGGAAAGTGATATTTCCTTGTGGTTGTATTCAATTCCTAGAAGTCTACACAGACTCTCCATTTCCAACCTTTTTTGGGAACAATTACCAAAGGTGAGACCCATTCACTATCTAATATTGGGTAGATGAAACCCGCATCAAGGAGATTTTGTAGCTCAGATTTCACTATCTCCCTGAGGGAAGGATTCACATGTCTCTGTGGTTATTGAATGGGTCTATAGCCATCATTAATATAAATCCTGTGCATATGCAGAAATCAATATCTATTCCCTTCATATCATGGTAATCCTATGCATATGTGGTTGAGTGTGCCTGCAACACTAATTGGAGAGATTTTTATTGTTCCTCTGTCAAGGCATTATTGATATTTAACTTCCTTCCTGGCATGATTTCCAACTACTTTGATGACTCTTGAACTGATGAGAGATCAAGGCTTGGTATGATGGGTAGACATTATTGAGGTAGTAATGAATGAAATAGTTGTGATATCTCTTTTGTAGAATTGGTGGGTATAATACTTTGCAAGGGGTCTTGGAGGCATACGAGGTAGTCTTGTTGATGTGGGATCCTACCATAGTTAATTTGAATTATGTGAGAAATAAGCTTATCTTCATCTTGGTCATCTAATAAGGGGTTGCGCTCTATAGTCATCAGTGCCTGCAAAGAATAGTTATCCTCCTCCTCACCCAAATTGGTCCAAATAGTATGCTCAAGATCTGCATATGGTTGGGTTTTTGGATAAAGAACTAAGTTCTTTATTACTGTCCCATCAAATATTATCATTTTACCAGACATGTAGCCTATAAATGCATCAATTGTAGCTAACCAAGGCCTCCCTAGGATGAGTGGGTAACCTGCAAGATTAAGTTTAGGTTGTAGCACTATGAAGTTTGTAGGGTATTCCCAATAATCCAATGCAATGAATATGTCTTCAATAATTCCCTCAGGCCTGATCATGGACCTATCAACTAGCTACAAAACAATTTGTGTGGGCCTGACGTTGACCAGCTAAAGCAACTACATTGTTTCTTTTGTCATGAAATTGATCACTGCCCCCAAATATATCGAAGTATTCTTAATAAGGGTTCCATTAATCTTAACTTCCACAACTGGACTACCAAGGTCTATATACTTAGGGACTATAATGTTCCCTAACATGATATCTACAAGATTTCCCAAAACATGAACTGTCTAAGGATCTTTTATTTTCCTGTCTAGTTTCTTAAGACATCGTTCCCTTATAATTTTTGTATAGATACGTATGTCTCTGATAGCTTGGATAAGTGATATTTTTATGCTCACATATTTCAAAAATCCTAAAAGATTTGTCTCAACCTATGTGTGATGCTTTTGTATAGCTAGGAATTTAGGAAAAGGTGACTTTTGGGGTAGTTTGTTGTACCTGATTTAGCTCAGGTTCCAAAGATGGTTTATCAGAAACCTCAACTATAGATTCCTCATCCTCCATTTCTATAATCTAAGGGGATGAAGGTCCAACAAGTTGTTTTCTTGATCTGATATGTACATCACTCACCTCTACCCCATAAGTGGGGTATTGCATAGCTTTGTTAGTATAAGCATGTTGAACAGGCTTAGTGTTAGGGTTAGGTGGAGGTTGGGTAGGTATTTTTTGTTGCTTGGGTGGGTGGGATGCAAGATTTGATGGAGGCATTAGAGCTTCTTGTTGTTGTCGAGGAGGGAGCATGGGATGCTAGTAGTTCATATTTTACTATTGTCATTGCTAGCCCTTTTACCATTGAGGCTGCCACTGATTATGCTAGGTTGACCATTGTGGATTATAGTTGGAACCCTAAAGAATTTTTTGTGGCTAAGGATTTGGTTGTTGGTTCCAATTTGGCTGAGCTTATTGCCATTGTTGAGGGTTCTACCACTTCTTTTGGTTTACTTTTTAGGGCTGAGTGTTCCAAGCAGAATTTCTTTGATTCTCAATAGGAAAGGATGAATTAAAGCTAAGGGGGTATTGTGGCTTACCTTGTCTCTGATGCCATGGACTCCTTTGTTCTATGTAGAATATTTTTCCATCATCTCCTTCAACTAGCTGAAAATCAAGTTTCTCAACTTTATCTTGTTGGATACTTGCCACTCTTTTGCATTTGCAATTTGCCTTTCTCTATCTATAGCTTGGACAATATTTAGTAAGAATAGCCTCAGCTTCCTCCTGCTTATTTTTTATGTAGAGAGTATCTAACTTAGTTTCCAAGTGATTGATTATATCCTCCTTCATGTTGGATAACAAGTTGCTCAATTATACCTTTAAAACCCCTGTGGAAGTTTTGTCAGGATTGGATGTCCTAGTGATTTGTGTAAATGTCTTAGAATAATTCATGCAAAATTTGCAGATATCATCAAATGATAATTGAGAGATAGCCCCCCATCTAATGAGATTGAGGTCATCCATACAATCCTCATTGAATCCTCTCAAGAATACCAACTTGATGGATTCTTCAAATAACTTATTTTGGGGGTTTTTCTTCAAGGAAAACTGAAATCTTTCCACATAATCTTCTAGGGGCTCATCCTCCTTTTGTGTCATTCGAAAAACATCATCCTTCCTTCTACCAGGTCCTCTGCAATAGTCTTGATACTTTTCCAAGAAGAAAGTCTTCATAATATCCCAATCAAGAATATCTTTACCTAATCCCATAAACCATCTTAGGGCTACATCCTTTAGGGTGGCAAGGAATAGTTTGAGCCTATGAGCATTATAAGTATAGTCATAGCTTCTACATAGGACATCAAATTCAAATAAAAATGTGTCAAGGTCCTTAGTCACCAACCCATAAAAGATTGGTAATGCTGAAGGAGGGATATTTTTAGCATAGTAGCCCTTTCTTAGTTAGTGATAGGGAACTCAAAATCTATTCTCTCATCATCATCCACTGGTACATCCCCCATGGTGCAGTATATTCCTTCTATTCATGTGCTAGATGTTGGTATAATGAGATTTCTTCTTCAATGTTATAGTCGCTCTAAGTGTTGGGTTCTCCAATTTTTTCTATAGCTTCTGGGCATGTAGAGGGAAGGAACCTACCCAAGGAATCCCTCTACCTCTGCATACATGAAATATGACTTTATGTTTAGTGGTCCTGCATAGTGTTAGTATATATCTGGTGTTGGAAAAATATTGTATCTAACAGTCGTAATGCTGAAAGGAAAGTTAACTATGAAAAATATAAACACAAGTCTATGAAGATAGCACCATCCCTAGCAACGATGCCAAAAATGTAGAGTATAAGCTAATGTATTGTAAACCTAGGTAGAATCTACTCAATTCAGAGGTCTAATTGGCTAAATAGTCTACTTTACATTGCTTAATACCACATTAAATTGTAAAGTAGACTGTTTTCACATTGCTCACATTATTATTATATGCATGCATTAGTGGAGAATTGTAATTTTGAAATGAGAAAATGGAGTCTTCAACTCGCGAGAGAAAATGGTCATCGAATGGCTATAATTTTCAAATTTCTCGCCATGAACTTCAACAGCAAGACTTCCAAGGCTCTAATAGTCAGATCCATCATCATCAAATTGGCAGTAGAAGAGTCAACGGACACATTCTGATAGGGAAAGTTTTTATAATTTTTACTAGGCCCCTTTTCGTCCTCACGGATGATTGCTTCAAGAAAAGCAAGATTCCTAGACATTTGTATAGATGATAGATCAATATATTCAGAGGACGTAGATCGTTTAAGGTCTGGAAATTTTTCTCATCAATATTTTTGGCAAACAATTGTAAGGCAACAACCCCAAAACCACTTCACTAACAGGCTAACATAAAATCAAAAAACAACTTCAATACAACTAGGTCTTCCTTTAAATATCATTCAAAGGGTTTTTGGAGGGTTTTTGGTCATTAGGTAAAAATGCTCATCATACACATGCAAATGACTAGAACCCTTACAATAATGTTCGCATTCAAGAAGTTGTTCCTCCAAAACCAAAAGCACAAAATATTCAATGCTTAGAGGTATTTTCAAAAGAGAAAATGAGAAATGAGAAAGGTGCTCTTTTCAAAGCAAAGTTTCAGAATCACAGTACTCAGAAGAGCAATGATTGTTTAAAAAATCAAAAGAAGGTTCAACATGCATAGGTTCAATCTAATCAAAAGCAAGATCAACAGCCATAGGATCAATCTAATCAGAAGCATGATCAACATGCACACAACCTATCTAAGAAAAAGTAGGAGCAAAATGCACAAGGTCAAACTAATTAGAAGGAAAAAAACAAAGATTATCATGCAGGGGGTTCAAATAAAATCCAACAAAGGAGGCATAATAATAAGGCTAACAAAAATAATGGAAAGAAAAAGGCATCATCTAGCACCAAAAGAGGATCTCTGCAATGGAGGCATAAAGACTCAAAACTAGGTCAAATATCTTTGAAGCAGTCCTCGAAAAACCAAATCCAATCTAAAGGATTGAATACAAAGCAAAAGGGTATTGTCAATATTACCTTATCTGAGGATGTGCTAGAACCTCAAATTCAAGATCTTCGACAAAGAGCTCTAATCTGTAAGTTTTGGAAACTCACATTAGATATAGAGATTCTAAAAGATTTATTATTTGAAGAATGTGATGGAGCTAATAAGATATTCTATTTAGATCAAGTAAAGGGTATTTTTCTAGTTCTTTTTTATTCAAAGTCCCAAAGAGATGCAATTTTTAATGTAAAATCTTGGGTCTTTGAAGGATCTGGCTTATTTATGCAACCATGGTTTCCAATTTTTAAATATGATAAATTTGTGACCAAATTTATCCCCTCATGGATTTAGTTGCACTCTCTAGCTCTGGAATATAGGGAGCTTAAGCTAATAGAAATTCTAGCAAATCATGTAGGAATTTTCCTTAATCATGATCTTGTGTTTTTTCATAAACCCAACAAAACCAGTTAGGGTTTGTGTTTTATTAGACGCTACAAAATCTTCCTTGAGTTAAATTCACACACACTCCAAGCATTGCAAATGGATTCAAAATATCATTATGGAAAATCCAAAGAATGTGTGTTCCATATGTCATTCCTTGGAGCATATTAGTACCACATGTCATGAGATGGAGAGTGTTAAAGCTCGGGTAAAGTAGGGGAAAACACCACAAATGTCTAATAAAGAAAAAGAGAAGATCCTTGTGCTTTACAAAGATAATAGAATCGGTCTCCTCACTCACTCTAAGTCTAAAAATAAAGGGATTCTATAATAGTATAAGGGGACAAAGCATCCAAAGAAATGTCTTTGGTAGTTGGCAGAAGATTTAAACAATCATCATTTTCTGATACTGATCTAAGAGAAAAATACCATTATTTGCAAGTGAAGAGAATGGGATTGAATATATATATCCCATCTCTTCTAGAAATATCATTATATCAGTTGGATGAAATTATCAAATGCTTAATGTTTAATGGGGGATTCATTAAGATTTCTTAAAATCGACCAAGAAATGAAGTAGGTTGTTCTACACTAAATCAGATTGGCAGTTGCTTCCAACATAAAGAATTGTCGGACAAAATGGAAATATCAAGTATTGAAAGATCTAAGAGCTCAGATCATGTAAGTCTGAAGCATTTGGAGGGTTTGGATGATTTGGAAGGGTTAGCTGAAAATATTCTCTTTTCAATAGGGTTTGATTTATTTGATGAAATAGCAGAGGATGTAGTGAATGAAGAGGATGATCCTTCACACTTATAGACATCACCAACCTTCCAAATTTTTGATGATCACAAAATGGAAGAAACAGATAACTTGGTGAATAGTGTAGAAATGGTTAAAAAAATTGATTACTCAAAAAATTTATCATTTTCATAAACACCAACTTCTCAACCAATAGTAAAAAAATATTCAAGGAAAAGGGGAAGGAAATCTAAAATTTCTAAGTTGAAAGAAGAGATTGATGCAAGGGTTCAAACCACCCTAGATGGAAGCATTATAGTATTAGTAAGTAAAAGGTCGAGGAGAGAGTGTTGCTCTCCTCTCATAAAATGATTTTGTTTTCTTGGAATTTCAGAGGCATTAATGCCTCTGACAAGCGCACCCAAAACAAGTGCCAACTCGATGCTTGTGGGCCAACATAATCTTGTTACAAGAGACTAAAAATTTAGAGCATAAATATGAAGAATCAATTCAGAAGTGGGGAAAATGGAATTCAACTCATGTTCATGCATAATGGGGCATCTAGAGGTTTAATCACTTTATGGAACTCAAAAACTGTTCAAATAGAATTAAGCAAAAATGGCCATAATTGGCAGCTAATGAAGGTGACAAGTTTTGACTTGAAATTCTGGTTGCTAAATGTATATGGGCCAAATTCTACTATTGATAACAAAAGGTTATGGGATACTCTAACACAAATTATTCATGGGCTTGGAAATGAAAAAGTGGTATTAGCAAGTGACTTTAATGTAATAATATCATAACAAGAGAAAAAAGGAGGTATCTATCAGCCTCATAAAATAATAGAATATTTTAGTTCTTTCATTATAAGTAATGCATTAAAAGATGTCTTACCTATAAAAGGTAAGTATCACCTAGACAAAATGTAGAAAATATTTCTTACAAATCTTGTGGAGCGACTTGATAGATTTTAGCATCACAAAACTAGTTTCTAGGGTCATACACTATGATTTAAAAAATATAGCCTTTTGTAGGTTCAGATCACTATGTCGTATCATTAAATATATCAGGGGAAAATTATTTTTCCAAACATAAATCTTCTTTTAAGTTTGAGAAAATGTCATTTAGACATCCATATATTTTACCTCTTCTCCATCAATGGTGGGTTAGTGCGCCCTTTGAGAGACACTCAAAAATGTTTTAGTTTTGTAAAAGTTGCAATATGTCAAACAACAAATCAAATTGTGGAATGTCCAAGTTTTCAAGAATATTTTTGAGCGAAAAGAGAGAGTATCAAAATAATTAGTAGTTGTACATGACCAAATAATTAATAAAGGTTTGGATCCATCTATATATGGAAATCAAGAAGGGTTGCAATTGGAGTGGGAAGAACTAGGAAAAAGAGAAGAAATTTATTGGATTCAAAAATATAGAGAATTATGGCTAAAGGAGGGTGATTGAAATACAAAAAAAAATCATACATATCCACAATTTAAAAGGGTTGCACAAACTTTTTTCTCAATTCAGGATGCCACAATAGGAAATCTAATTACAAAGGAAAAGGAAATAAAAGAGGAGGGGGTCAAATTTTTTTCAAATCTTCTCTTAGCTCCTCAAGGTAGGCCAACACAATCTAATTAAGATGCACAATAACAATTAGATGTAGTACCAAATCTCATTTCCCCAGAAGAAAATAAGAACCTGATGAATCCTTTTACCTTAGAGGAATTGAGAAAATTAGTTTTTTCACTCGCACCTGATAAGGCTTTGGGGCCTAATGGCTTTACAACCACTTTCTTCCAAAAATGTTGGGATTTCTTGAGTTTTGACTTACTCTTAGTACTAGAGGAGTCAAGGAAAACATGAACAATGTTGAAACAGTTTAATGTAACAAACATAGCAATATTGCCAAAGCTAAAGGAACCAAAGACCTTTATGTATTTTAGACCAATCTCGCTATGCAATACAATATATAAGATCTTCACAAAGGCAATATATCTCAGATTACAACATCTTATTCCCAAAATTATATCACAAGAGAAAGGGGGTTTTGTACTTGGAAAGGAGAAAGCTGAAGGAGCTTTGGTTGCACATGAAACACTCCAGACCATCAATTCTAATAACCTGTCCTCTTTCATCGTCAAATTGGATATGATGAAAGCATGTGACAAAATTGATTGGAATTTATTAATGAAAGTGTTGGCCAGGTTTGGATTTAGTAATAAATAGTGTAAATGGGTTCTTTCTTTCTTATCAGGAGTGAAGTTTTAAGTTAGTATAAAAGGGTCACCCACAGGCATTTTTGGTGCTACACAAGGGGTCAGGCAAGGTGATCGTTTATCTCCCTTTTTGTTCATAATTATGGTTGAAGCTTTGAGCAGAACAATAATGAAGAGGCATAATCAAGGTTTATGGCAAGGCATTCACATTCCTCATACAAATATATTAGTTATGTACTATGTCTTTGTTGATGATACTATATTATTTGGTAAGTCTAATCTTTCATAAGCTAATTAGATTAAATTGATCCTATATAAGTACTATATAGCGTTAGATCAGAAAATTAATGCAAATAAGTCCAAAATCTATTTTTTTAATACAAGACCAAGTATCAAAAGAAATATTGTTAAGACTTTAGGATTCCAACTAGCGGAGCTACCATGTACATACTTAGGAATTCCATTCTTTATGGGAAAATATAAGATTGCATACTGGACTAAAGTTATAGAAAGGATCAAGTCAAGAATCTTGGCCTAGAAAGTTAAATGGTTATCTTTTTCTGGTTGTATATTATTAATAAAATTAGTTTTAGTAGCAATACCAAATTATTTTTTAGAAGTCCTCAAGACCCCTAAATCAATTATTCTTTAGATTGAAAAGATTATCATAAATTTCCTTTGCAAAGCGAACATGAATGATGAGAAAAAGGTCCCTTTAATTTCTTTAGACAACATGTCTTCTAAGAAAATCAAAGGTGGAGCAGGTATACATAACATTTCCAACAAGAACATGGATTTTGGGGTAAAATTGGTTTGGAAAATGTATACCAAAATAGATTATAAATGGTGTAAGATAATGCAGGCCAAATATTTAGACAATGAAAACCTAGAAAGAATCTTCACTATATCCAACCCTCTTGATGGATTAGCTATGTGGAATTTTTTAATTTCATGTAGGAAATTCATCACTTCATACATTACTTGGGAAGTACAAAAAGGAGAGGAAGTTCATTTTTGGAATGACTCATGGAATGGCAACCCACCTTTGAAGGATGTACAAGAGTTGTAGTCAGCTATACCAATTTTATCATAGATATGGGGTAGCAAGTTAAGTGACTATGTTTGCACAACAGATGATGTATCTGGTAGAGTGGTATGGAAGGATTTCACATGGTCCTGTGAGATGAGGATTGTCAGGGTGGGTCGATTATGCTTGATCCATGATGAATCGAAGCATAATTTGTCCACTAAACCTCAATCTTACAAACAAGATCATTCAAATTGAAAGTTTAAACTAAGCATTTATTGAAACTAAAAAACTAAAAACTACAAAAGTAATTAAATTCCTCCTTTAACCCATTTGAAACTTATCCTATTTTGGAATTGGTGTCGTGTTGATGTGAAACAACGACCCTTTCCCAATCCTATGATTTGTGAGCCTGTTTCAATCGATTATATGGAAGAGAATCAATGAAACCATCGTGATAAATGGATGGAAACCTAATTTATGCTAAAATGAACATGATGCAAGCTAAATTAACATGATTTTATGCTAAAATTGATCTAACTATGCAATTGCTAAGCTAATTTAAGCTACTTCTAAGCTAAAAGATGGAAACCCTAATTATAAAAAAACTAAGATGGATACATGGAAGCCATTAATGGAAGATTAAAGCTATTATTCAACTAAAAATGAACTAAAACAAGATAAAAGTGAGTAAAGTGAGAGTGTGAATGTAAGTGAATTCAATAGCATAATTTTGCAATTGAAAGATAGATCCATTTGTCTCCAAATAGGGTTCTATTTATAGGAGAGAAAATGAGAAATGGAGGGTTGAGATCGAAAAAATTAATCAATGGTCAAGGATGAAAGGAAGAAGAGGCATGGATCATGGATGCTCATCAACGACTAAGAATGAAAGATGAGAATTAATCAATGGCTCACATTTGTTCTAAACACACAGACTTTTGACTTGCACACACAGGTCATAAGGTGACTTGCTCAAGAGGTTACAAGATAACTTGCATTTGAAGCCAAGTGAGATGATTGGAGGAGAGAGAATATTCCTTAGAATACTCCCATGGTGAGGATAAAGAGATCTTTCAAATTAAAAGAAAGTTTTAACTGTGCAAAAAAAGGAGATAAGGAGTATTCCATGGGAATATTCCTCTTTTAGAGGAAAATTAGTTTAATTGTAATTAAATAAGGTTTAATCACACAATTAGGGGATTAGAAGAATTAAAGTGGTATTCATTAGATTAAATAATTTAATGAATTGAGGGGATGAAACGATATTTAAATAAATAACTTAGGGTTATTTAATTAAATTAGAAGATTTAGGGAATTAAATTAAATATTTTGATTTATTTAATTTAATAAGATGAAATGTTAGTGTGAAAGGGGGTGAATTAACCCGATTTGATGAATTAGGTTAATAAATGAAAATGACATAATTAATTAAATAGTTAGGCTAATTTAATCAATTAAGTGAAAAAAGGATGAGCTTAAAGAGGAAATGATGTTAGTAAACCTATTTCGAGTGCATGATATGACTTAAGACATTTTTCAGTGTCTAAATTTTTCCCCTCTTTGAAGCGAGGTACCTTGTGCTTTGGTTCAAAGAATAACGATCTTCAGATTAAAAACTGCTACCCAAATCAAAAAAAAAAAATTTAAAAAAAATTAGATGCCCTAGCAGAAGGATAAAGTTGATTCCCTGCCCCCTCGAGAAATTGGGCAAAAATTTTGAATTTTGGGTTGATTTCTCAATAAAGGTTAAAAGCTACCCCAAAGGGGTCCAGAAAGGCTTTGGGATGCAATAATTATGCCAAAAACACAAAAAATGATGCAAAATTAGGTTTCAATTGGAAAAATTGGTGAAAATGATGATAAACCCTAGCTTGAAGGTGAAATTAGGGGAAAAAAATCCTAATTTTCTAGCATAAATAAGCCAAGAAGGGTCACTTTCAATTCATTTGTGCATTCACACCTTGAGGATTCTTGTTGTTTTGAGCACCAACCCTTTGACGAAATGGTGCGCCAATAGCTTCCACGACACATTTCTAACTGAGTTCGAGAGCATTAGCGGATTCTAGGCTCAAGACCAACGGTATGTAACTCAAAACTTGATTTAAAGTTTGACTTTTTGATGCATTTATTATGCTTTGGATTTTAAACTTTGGAAGCATCACTATATAGCAACTCCCATATGACAATCGACGATGCTAAAATGAATTATAGCGACACATATGTATATGGTGACGCTATTCATGATTTAAAATTAGGGTTTCTAATTTTCAATTGTGACACATGCTTATATAGTGACACACTTGCCAATTTAGAAATTAGGGTAAGGGTTTCCAAAGCTTCAATTGTGATGCCTATGTATTTGGCGATGCATTTTGGGATTTGCAATTTGAAATGCCTTTGGGAGTCGCAATTTAGAATTTAAATATGTCAACGCTATTGCAAATAGCGATGCTATTGTGATTTTTGAGCTGAAATTTCCAAATTGAGTCAAATTTCCTTGATTTCTTGATGCTACACGCTTCATAGGTGCAGGAGGTCATTCCACCACTGATGTTGTGTGAGCATAGACCTATAGTTTTGGAGCGACTGGGCAATTTTTTAGAGTTACGCCAAGAGAACCTAGGAGAGATCGGCCTTTGGTATGTTGCATACGCGCCTATCATCTGGACCCATTTAGCTATGATGGCTACCCTGTGCGAGAGATGGCACAATGAGACTTCATCATTTCACCTTCCGATAGGTGAGGCAACTGTGACCTTAGAGCATGTATGAAGTATTCTACATTTTTTGATACATGGTGATCGTGTGATTTATGATGTTGATACTGGATTTGATGCCTGTCATGAGGGTATGAAGTTAGAGAAAATTGATCTTGTGACATCATAGATCGACCTCAATATGTATAGAGGTCATATGCCTAATTTTTGATTGATCATTGCAGCCATCATTTCAGGTTTGGTTGCCCCAAACCGATGCAACAAGGGATTCTGCCCAAGATGGGGCCTAGCATGGCATAGGATGTTGTATAGGAGGACATAGTTTGCATGGAGGCCAGTGATTTTGGCCTCACTATATCATGATATGCATGACTTTGTTTACTATGATGATAGGGCCATTGGAACAAGGGTGATCGTGCTTCATATTTGAGCGTGGGAGCATATAGTTGTGCTCCGACTGATAGTACAGATGGCAGATGTTGAGCCAGATAATCTTATGATCTGGCAATACAGAGGTTCTATTACTCTACGACACACCAGACAAATTGGGCTCCTGTACTGGCGGTGGGTTTTAGATGCCAGCATGGTACGATAACACACATCAATTATTTTTCGCTAGACAGACCCGATACATGTAGGGTCGGGAGCATACCATTATAGAGAGATATCTGCCAGATAGGGTGGCCAGGCGATTTGGAGAGCAGTAGGACAAGCTGGAGGATGCCTATAGGGCCATTTTTGTGAGGTCTTCTCAAGAGGTTCCCACATGGGGACCTACTATTCCAGCTCTAGAGGCAGTAGAGAGCTTCAGACAGTTGGTGGCCTAGCCATGGGCCTATGATCAGGGTCAGGCAGTAGCGCCAACTATGCCTACTTGCGATGCCTACTTGTTGCCCCATTCTTTGACACAGGTATACATTCATGGGCTCCTTTTTTATAACCTCCTGGATATTTGTATTTACGATCAATATACATATACTGATCTAGATTTTTTACCATGACATTTATTTTTTGATATATATGATACGGATATGGATTCGATATGATGTGTTCATCTTATTGCATGTTTGTGATGTATGGATGCAATGATATGCTTATATTTGATCATGTATGGATGCAATTTATTTATGCTTATGAGACTATATGCGATGCTATGATATGTATGGATGCAATGTTATATTATTTTTCATTATCTTTTCCATGATATGATATGCAAATTTTATGCTATGATTATGTATACAAATGTTATGGATGCATTTCTTTTTGTGTATTTCCTATGCAGTTTTATGATGAGATGATGATGTATGCATATGGATGTATGGATGGATAATGTGATGCTTATGCTATATGTAATGCATGTGTATGGTATGTGATGCAATGATTTAAGATGCTTAGAATAAAAAATCTATATTATTCATCACAACTTAAATGATGATGCAAAATGTATGATGCAATATGCAGAGATTATGTGGATGGATTCTTTATGATTATGCTATGATTATGAGATGGATGTATTCCAATGATTTATGGATGCAGGATGGATGCGTTTGATTTCTTTTTTACTATCATGATACTAGGTTAGCATAGAGAGAAGATAGAAGAATAAAGAATGACTTGACCATTGATTTTGATGATTGCTTCAAAAATCCAACAAGTCCATGATACGTCGAGACTTTATTAGAGATGGTGATGAGACAATTCAAGATGAGGATGAATGCAGGATGATGAGTTGCTCACATATCAGGATTGGGAATTTTTGTCGTTCTTTTTTGTTTGATATAACACATAGACACGATGTATCAAGGTATTAATAACCAAGACATTGTTGTATCTAGTGTAATGGACTTTGATTTTGCAAACAGATAGGATATTTCTTGTTCACATCTTGACCTACGGAAACCTCGTTGGAATGCAAGTCAAGATTTTAGAATATATTGGACCAAATCATACACAATAGTCAACAAAATACCCCAAACAACTTTCCTACACACAACTAAGCAAGTATGCACCAAGATTATTTTACAAGAATGTCCACAAGCACAACAAACAAAAGATCATGATCAATGCCCCATTCCTTTATCTCTATATCGTTTTGATAGACACCATCAAGAGGTCCTTGGAATGGGTCATTAAGATAAATCATAAGAAAAGATCAAAGACAAATAGTCAATGTTATCTATATCTCTTGCCAGTTTAAATTTAGCTAAGGTGATTTTTGATATTAATGACCATCGCAAGAAGGATACATCCTAGGACATGTTGATTAGAGGGTTGTTTGATGTTAGGATGATGATGATGAGCTTTATGATAAGTTGATATAAACTTCACTGACTCGTTTACCTGTGATCTAGACTTTATAATTTTGCAATTAAGTTCTCACTTTACGACTCATTATACTTGATTTCTATTTGTTTTGCCAAAGGTTGAAGGTGACACTTGATTTTATTATGGGTGAAGGTTTATTGCAAGTTAAAGAGAAATGGGATGGATGGTTTTGAATTTTTTGGAATATTTCAATGTTTTTGGTATTTTGAAAATGATTTGAGGTTGTTTTTGGTATTTTTGAAAATTTATGCGAGTGTTTTGGCTTTCAATTATTTGAGGATTTTTAGAGTTTTCCAAGGTTTTCAAATGTTTAGGGCTTTCTTTATTTTTCAATGTTTTTGTGTTTTTTGATATTTGAATGTTTTGGGGTTTTCTGATAATTGGATGTTTTAGGCTTTTCTAAATTTGGATGTTTTAGGAGTTTTGGAATATTTGAATGTTTAGGGATTTTCTAAGTTTTCTAAATGTTTAGGGATTTTTCAAGTTTCGACCAAGAACATATCCTAAGGGTCTCAGGGGCTGATCAAAGATAATTTGTGCCTACATTCAAGCTTAGAGACGACATAGTTAGACTGACTTGACTTATTAAAAAGATGAGAAATGAACAGATGATGGAAATATCAATTTATTATGACAAACTCCTAAAAGATTGACCTAGGGTGTCTCAGGGGCACATCAATGATGTCCTTTCCTACGATCAAGCTCAGAGATGACGTAGTTTGACAAGGGGAATGCTTTTGGATTTTTTATGTTTTCTGGATGTTTTGGATTTTGACTTTACAATTTTGCGAATGTTTTTGGATTTTAGTTGTACAGGATTTTACAACTTTTTTCGGATTTCTAATGATTGTTTTACAAATATTTTGGGATTTTCTGATGAGCTTAGGATATACAAGAATCTGATATGATCCATAACAAATTTACCCCGGCATGAGATAATAGACTACCTCAATATAGGTAGGACAAACTGACTTTTGGAATATGCCAAGTAGTGCTAAAGAGATACGATACTTCACATCATCAAGCTATGATAAGGATGTGGATGGGCAATGGATGAATGGTGGTGCAAAGAATGATAGGATAAAAGAGCCAAAGAATAGATGGAGGTGCTTTATTTATGAAAGGCACCTTTTTTCTAGGTTTTCACCAAGGTACTTGCCCAAAGCACCACCGAAGTGGTTTTCACTAGATGATGGTTTTTTTTTTTTGAATTTTTGATTTTTTTGTATTTTTAGATTTATACCCTTCAAGATAGCATAAATTTTTTTGAGATGCAAGTTGTTAGTTGGCTCCTGCAAGGGTTCACCTTCAGGTGTTGATAATTGATATGCTCTTGATCCATAGCTTGTTGTGATGAGAAAGGGACCCAACTAGTTAGGCTCAAACTTCCCTTTACTGTCTAGATCTGGTAGATTCTTCTAATTCTATTTTAGGACGAGATCCCCTACCTGAAAAGACCAACACTTGATCCTTTTGTTATAGATTTGTTTCAGTTAGTTTTGATAAACTTGCAAGTCATTAAGAGCATCAAGATGACGCTTGTCTAGGAATTCTAGCTCATTCAACTAAGAGACTCCGTATTCTTCATCGATGATCAAGTTTTGTAGTGACACTCACAATTATGGGAGACCAACCTCAATAGGCAGGATAGCTTCTAATTTGTAGGCCAAGGAGAAAGGGGTTGCACCTGTTGGCATGTGGATACTGGTTTAATAGGCCCAAAGAGCAGGATTTAGCTGTAGATGCCAATCATAGCTAGTTTCATTGACCATTTTCTTCAAGATTTTTAGGATAGTTTTGTTTGTAGCCTAAGCTTGGTCATTGCCTTGGGGATAATACAAGGTAGAGAATCGGTGTTGGATGTTGAATCTTTGACATAGCTCTTTCACATCTTGATTCTTAAAGGGTGTTCTATTGTTTGAGATTAGGGTTTGTGGGACACCATAACGGCAGATGAGGTAGTTCAACATAAACTTTACAATTCGCTTCTCTGTTATGTAGGTGATAGGAATAACTTCTACCCACTTAGTGAAGTACTCAATGGCGGTTATGATAAACTTATGGCCATTAGATGAGGTTGGGATGATTTTTTCTATGAGGTCAAGTCCCCACTATGAAAAAGGCCAAGGTGTGATCATCAATTGCAATTCTTGAGCTAGTGCATGAATCAGATCTCCATGTTGTTGACATTAGACACACTTTTGCACATACTGATGAGCTTCCTTTTCCATGGTTGGCTAATAGTACGCCATCCTCAACAATTTCTTAGCTAACGTCATACCGCTAGAATGGGAACCACAAATGCCATTATGTACTTTTGTTAAAGAAGTTAAGGCTTCCTCTTGGTTAAGACATTGCAATAATGTCCCTTCGATGCTTCAATGATAATGGGTATCACCTAGGATCACAAATTAGGATGCCTTTTTGATAAAAGGTCTTTTTAAATTTCGAGGTGATATCAGATGGGAGGGTTCCTTTTCTTAGATAGGTATAGATATCATGATACCATGAGGATATAGGACCAACAATGACACACGTGATTTCGGATTCAGGGATTTTGAAATTTGGTACGAGAAGTTGTTCTACCAAGAATTCACATTGGAGGATGTTGTTCAACATGTCTAATAATGATCTGATATTTTCCATGGCGTTTGTTGCTTTATTGTCCATATGAGGAATCTACTCAAAATTTGTCTATAAAGAGATCTTTGTGATTCTCTACCATCTCCTTGTAAGGAGTGATCTTGTCATCCTTGGTTTGATAGTCATCATTGACTTGGTTGATAACCAACTGTGAGTCTCCATAGACTTGAACATCTCTTGAATATGCCACTGAATCACTATCCTTAGACCTATGATTAGGGCCTCATATTCAGCAATGTTGTTAGTGCAAGAAAATGATAACCTGTATGACTTTGGGATACAATCACTTTGAGTGGTGATGAATTTTTTTTTCTCTGGATTCATGTTGGGTGAACGATCCATCAAAATACATCTTCCACTGAGCTGTGAGGTTGATTAGGAACACTAATTCATCAGGAAATTATGATATCAAGGGGTTCTCTGCATAGATGGGTGCTTCTGCTAGCTGGTCTATGATCACTTGTCCCTTGATTGCCTTGTGCTCCGCATATTCTATGTAAAATTCAGCTAAGATCATCACCCATTTGGCTATTCGCCCTATGAGGGTTGCTTTAGATAACAGGCATTTCAATGGATAGATCTTTGCAATGAGCTTGATTTGATGTGACAACATGTAGTGCCTAAAATTTTGTGAAGCAAAAGCTACTTCTAGGCATGCTTTTTCAATGGGTGAATAGTTCATTTTATAGCCCACCAATGTTCTGTTGATATAGTAGATAGCCCTTTCCTTTCCATTTTCATCATGTTGTGCTACAAGAGCTCCTAGTTTTGTTGATGTTGCTGAGATATATAAGATTAGTGGTTTGTTTGGTATTGGTGGCATGAGCACTGGAAGTGTTAGTAGATAATATTTGATATGTTGGAAAGCTTTATCACACTTTTCATCTCATTTATAGGTTATCCCTTTATGAAGGAGATAAATAATATGGTAGAAGCAATGGCAGTTCTTCATGGTCTAAAGCTTGCTACACATTTAGGTGTATCTAAAATCCATGTGGAAGGGGATTCTTTGCTAATCATAAATGCATGTAAAGAGAGAAGCATTCATAATTGGCATTTAAAGTATATTTTACAAAATGTTTGGGCACTGTTATATAAATTTCAATCATATTAAATTTCACATACCTATCATGAAGGGAATAAACTGGAAAATTGTCTTGCAAACATGGGTTGTGATAAACAAGAGGTGGCAATTCCTAATGACAGTGACAAAGCTGATTATTTCCCACAACTCATTGAGATTTTAGTAAAGGAAATCATCCCCCCATTCAATTCATAGAGTTAACAGGAAATGTGTTAGTCTCTTGGTAAATGACCTGATCTACAAATTGGTTTGGCTTGAATTATATATTCAGTCAAAAATGGTCTTCTATGCAAAAGCTACAAGTCTTCGCACAAACTAAAGAGTTGTGTTATTACTAATATAGTACTATCATGAACAAAGATTTTATTTCCTCATGAGTTTTATGCGACACTAAAGATGGAATGGCGTCAAGCTAAACTCTAATTTGAGCTTTCTAAACAACATATCTATGCACCAAATTTGGCATAAGCTAATTCTTGTTGGCTAGTTACAGGATCATAACTTTTTGTGCAGGGCGTACTTTTGAGCTTAAGCATTCATAATGAGGAGTAGTGTAATATCCCCAGTGCATGTCAATCTAGATTAACTTGTAGTTTGATAAGACAAGGGTGTACATTCCATCGCTTCCAAGTGCATCATCCCACATACAATTGTGTGGGTGATATCATTTAAACATTGCATAAAGTCAATTTTTGCAACAATTAAAGTCTCACCTTGGTAACAGTTCATCCACTGTTTTCTTTGTCAGGGTCTCCTTCCAGGTTTCTTGCTATTACAATGCCCATATGCATCAAGAAGTATCTTCAAGCAACGAAGAGGTGCGTGTGGAGTCCCAAGTCTATAGAGCTTGCCAAAAATCAATTATGGAATACTACCCATGCAATTGCAAAGCTTTTATTTTGGTGAACAGCTGGGAGCTTCCATTCACAAAAGCCATTGAAGATGCATAATTTCAACTAGTTTTCAAGGTTCCTTATCCACAGGTTTAATAAATGCATCAAGAGGGTCATAGGGGATGAAATACTCCAATCGAAGGCAAGACGACTATTTTTTCCCTCTCAAATTTTGTCCATTTTTGTCTTAAATCTCTTTGAATTATTGCATTTTTTTCGGTCAGTGGAGCTTATAGAACAATGTCCTTTTAAAAGCCTCTCAAAACTATTACCTATGGATATGCTGGAGGTTTGTTTCCTTGACATTTTTTGCTGCATAGGAGCACCTATGTATCTATGTATAATGTAATTAAGAGAACCTTGGAGATGCGAAAATCAAATTACTTGGAGGTGGCTCTTGATAGGTATGCAAGGGAGCTCACCTATGAATTAACTGAAAGGGTCAGAGTGAGGGTAAATGCAATTATGGTGTTGCTCACTCATGAGTGTAATCCTCCAGTCGCAGTGGTTCCAAAAGTTGCAGACATTGATAATGATTCTCCAAGATGTTGCAATGTCATGCCCCTAAATCCGAATGCTCTACCACCAACATAGTCTAAAATGGAAAATCTACAGGAGCACCAAGATGAGAATGACATCCAAGTCGACCAGAGGGAGAGGCAGCAAAATATAAATTGTTCCTTTTTTGTTTTTTGAAATTTGCAAAGGAATGCTTAAATCCAACCCCAAATTTTGTTAGGCCTCTAAATATACTGCAAATGTAATGCTCAGACATGGCCTCTTTTTGTTCGGCCTCAAATCATATGGTATAACTAGGATACTAGGGCCAAATTTTGGCTATCTTTGACTGTTTTTTATAAAATTCAGAAGGCTCTGGTTTATTTTGATGTTGGCTAATGAGAGCTATGGAATCATAATCCAATGTACATTTTTATAATAAATATAAATATATATAGACTTATAGCCTTTTGCCTAAAATAAATAAATTGTATGCATGCATTTATTTATATACATTTAATTAAATGTATAAGTATTTATATATTTAATTTTTAAAAATAAAACAAAATTATAAGATAATAATGCATATAATTACATGTATAATTATATATGTATTATTATTTATATATAACTTTTAAAACTAAAATAAACTAAACTAAAATTATAGAATAATAATATATGCATTTTAACTATATATGTTTAATTATATATATATTCATATAATTTTTTAGATTTTACATATACATAATATATACATAACCATATCTACCTTTATTCTTTAATTTTGTTATTCTTTTGTTTTTTATTCTTTCCTCTTGATTTTTTAATGAGTGTAAATTATGATTATTCTATTAATATACTATTTTTATTTTTTTGATAAGTAAGATTTTTAATAATTATTAATACTAAAAGCTTACAAGCATCTGCTCATGCAGGAGAACTTCAGAATCCATGAGAACCATATTGTTTTAACTACTTAGCCACCCATTTTAAACCCCCATCCAAAATTTGTGTGAGCCAAACACATAAAGACCTTAGCCCATAGGCCCAATTCAAACCTAACCATAAACTGCCCAACCACCACCCAACCACCACTACCTAACATCCACAAAGATGCATATACTCCACCTATACAAAATTTCAAAAAACCATTCTTCATCTTTTAACACCTCAACCCAGACCCAAACAAAACTAGAAAGCAAACAAAGAAAATTCAAACCCTAAATATTGTGGACTCACATAAATCCATTGAGCTTGGAAAAAGCCTCGAATTCTACAATCCATTCAATTTCTTGCACCGCCATGAGTCCGAAAAACCTTTTGATGTATTCCACAGCCATGACGACGATCATTTTGTGTCTCATAAGAGTCAGACCCTTTAAATCTAGTAGAAAGGGAAAGATCTTCACCCCCTCGTTTGAATCCCTCAACAACTCCAAATCTCCAAGATGAGGAATACCAGTCCCCACAATGGCTGCCTTTTGCACCTCATCCACTCCCACCAACAATTCCTTTATGAAAATCTTTTCCAACACCGCTTTGGCCTCCACCTTTGGCACACGACTATGTAACAAAGACGCCAAAAACCTAGAAGTGACATAAGTGTTGTCTCTCCCATACTCATTTCTAGAATCATGCCCGTCACCCAACACCATCTTCACCGCTGCAACTAGCAAATGATCGTTATTGATCATTATCCTTTTCAGGCACTAGTTTGTTATCGCCCTAAAAGGCATTTGCCTAGTCTTAGCACCCAAAGAGATGGGCGTATCTGCACCAAACCCCACCACTCCCTCAGCTAAAACTTCAATTATAAAGCATGAATTCCCTGCCATCACAGTGATCTTCCAACCACCCCGCAAAGCCAACACAACAAGAAGCACACACCAAACACCAGAGCCAAGTTTTTAACAATGACTGCTACAACTTCCTCCACTACATTTAAACCCAAAGAAATCTATAAACGCCCATTATTAAACAAATCTTGAAAGAAAATGGCTTTAATGCCATGACACAATGCATGAGAGAGGTCATCCTTAGCCTCAAATGCTAGGCTAAACTTCTTTGTGGGAAATCACATCAACATGCGAACTGATACTTAATATCTGCCACATTATCAACATGTCATTCCTTGTAATAAGTGCCCATAATGGGCTCCAACTTGTCACTCTTCACATGGGAACCAACCAACATTAGCATCTAGTGTGGACATATCGTCACACCACCCTTGAAAAAAATTCATGACAGATAAAGCCTGACAACAGCACACCATCCCCATCCACTTCACCCACCACGTGCCCTCCGCCACTCTTGGAGGGCCGCCCACCCTACCACCCACTTTTATTAATATACTATTATTAAAATAAAAAATAATATTTTATTATTAATATATAATATATGTATATGCCATGGGCCTTTTACCAAAAAAATAAACAAATAAATAATAATATTTTGTTATCCTCTTTATTTTTGTATTATTTATTTATCTTGAAAATGTCTCAATATTCTAATTTGTTATTCTTTTGGTATTATTAATTCATTCTTTTTAATTTGGTTATTCATCATTGAGATTATCAAAATTGTGATTCCTCATCTCCTCTTTTGGTCTTCTTGGTTCACGTACCCATTAACCCCCTCCCTTTTCTTATCTTGATTGGTTTGCTAACAATCATACATTTTTCCTCTCTTGTCTTGCTCTCTTCCTGATGATGAATCATGGAGTTTGATCTAAAACAATGAGGAAAAAAATTCACATAGTCAAAACCAGAAACTATACACAATAATATTATGGACTGTGAAAATCATATGTCAACAAGATTTTGATTTTTAACTTCTTTCTCTAGTGTCTTATTTCTAAGAACCTATGTTTAGTATTCTTTTGTTTCATTTTTTATCTATTCATTAAAATTTTGAAAAAAACTACTTTTTTAGAATCTAGACTCTATTCCACACACATTCAAAAAATAAAATTTTAATTTTCAATTAGTTTCTAGAAAAATTAAGTAGGAGCACACGCAAATTTTATTTTTCAAGATGTGTCCACTTTAAAAATTAGTAAAAAAATCATATATTCATTAGAAAATAGCAAAAAAGTCATGCATAAACTACATGGTGTTAGCTAATTTTATATTGAAGTGAATTTTGAAATACTAAAAAAATAACTTTTTAGAAAGAACACACCAAATGCTATTTATGTTTTGACAAAAAAGAAAAAAACATTTTGTGTGCTCCCCCCCATTTGAACACCTTAATCTTCACCATTTTCAAAAAGAATAGTAGTTTGGAAACTAGATTCAAAACACTATGACTCTTGTTCTTTTCATGTCTTCAAATTTTGAATGTAAATATCTTCAATTTCTCATCCAAGATCAATTTTTCCTAATTTTAGAAAAGAAAAAAGGTAGCCATTTAAGACCCTCTTTTGGTGCCCCATTTCCATACACTTACCCTCTAGTAAAAAAATAACTTAATGAATTATTTTTTCCTCATATTTTGGATCTAATACAAATGCAATGGGTCAATTTTTAAAATTAATTTTATTCAACCATTTTATTTTTAGATTTTTTTAAACATGTTTATAATAGACTTTAATAACATCTTCAATATAATACATACATATATATATATATATATATATATATATATATTCACTTATCAAGAGGATGTGTGTATATAATCTTTGGAATGAATATTATCACCTTAGGAAGATCTTAGTATTTTTTACCCCCTCAACTATGGATTGCTCCAAGAAGAATGGTTTTATTTGCAACACAACATACAAATCATGTGCAATGAAGTAAATGCTTAACATAGTGCCCTAACCAAGACAATCTTATGTGTACCCTATGTCCCGAGCTAGCCATAGCCTATATGTCTCTTCTCAAATATTTGTGGCTCATCGAACCACCTTATACCTTGAGTGATCTATCTTGCCCCAAATTTTATGAAACTAAACAATACACAACCACCATTTTTTTGAATAAACACTAATAATTGTCAACCACACATGAACATAGCAACATACTAATGAGAAGATGAACATTAAATATCCCTAATCACAATTATTTTAATAATACTTATATTAGAATCATGATTACCATTATTCTTTAACATTCCCTTTTTAATATTTATATTCACTAACATTACTAATATGGACACTATTATTTTTTGATAAGTAATGATTATAATAATGTTACATTTAACACTCAATATTAGTATTTTACTTCTCAATACCTTCCTCATAAGTACCAAGTTTAATATTAATGCCACCCATAATATCTATATTTAACATTATCCTTTCATATTTTACTAAAGATAATATTGTCAACTCTAAATTTACATAACATCATTATTCACGGGCTACATATATGTATTTACTATTATTGCTAATATTTTTACCAACTATAAATTTCACCACTTACATTTATAATATTATTATTGAATCAAAATTTATCACTTACTAACTTATTTAACACTAACAATTCAATATTGACATACTCATAATTTTTTTGAAAAGATAAGTAGCATTTACAGGGTGTTGTAACCTTCACAAAGGGCCCAAAGGGCCAAAGGACAACATAGTTCAAAAAAAAAATTGAACTATAGGAACAAACAAAAACAGTTGACCGACAACTGTTGAAAAACAAAGAAAATTGAAAAGAAACAACCTAGGAACCAGAGGAGACCAAGCTAACTCCCTGAACCCGAGGCCGCAGAGAAGCAACGGTTTTGGGGAGTCCCTTCTTCTTTCTCATCACAACTGACCAAGAAGGCTCGAAAACAACCACCGAGCAAGGCGAGGGGAGAGGATCACCAACAACCACCACAAGCGAGGAGTTGGGCGCCTATACCAAAGAGGAGGAGACCAGAGTGATCATCATACCAACAAAGTCGTTAAGCGAGGGATGAGTAGGAAACGATTGCACAACATCAGCAGACCGAGGCAGCAAAGGATCAACAGTAGTGGTAGCCAAAATAGGAGCATGGGTAGGCTCAAACACTAGAGGAAGGATAGGAAGATCACCCTCCTCAGAGAAATCGTCAGAAGAGTCTGAAGAGTCCGAAGAGGGAGAATCGACTATGAGGTGATCTGATAGATCATTCTTCCACCAAGTAGTAGCACCCTTGCGACGAGCAAGAGGACAACTCGAGGCCAAATGACTTGTAGAAAAACACCTCTTACAACGAAAGGGGAGGCCCTCATAGTCCAACAGTTGTGACCAAGGTCTGTCCAACACCATCAAAACCACATCACCATGAAGGGGTTTGGAAATATCCAAATCAACCAAAATATTGGCCACCGTAGTGTGCCCCAGATCCCGAGACGTTGAGTCCACCTTGAGGAAATGTCCAATGGAGTTACCAATAGCTTCAAAATAGGACAACTCCCAATACTGGAGAGGGAGATTCGAAAGACGGACCCAAATAGGTCTGATATTCAGCAGCTCAGTAAGCGGGTTGAAGGAGCGCGATCAAGGCCTGATGGACAGTGAGTGGATACCCCACATCCATCCCCTATCCAACACACAGTCCCTATCCACAAGGGAGGAGAAGGTGACAAAGAAAAACCCCCGAGCACTGGGGTAAAGCTCAATCTGTCCAGAGACAATGGGCTTCCAAGAAACAGAAACCCAATCATGGAGATCTGGAAGGGAGGGCCACAGTACATTAAACTTGCAAACCACACCCTGCCTCAAATAATAATCTTCATTTTCAACCACTTCAGGACCACAGACAACCAGAGGGGAAGCCCAAGCACAAGGAAGAGGATGAACCTTAGAGGGAGCAGGTGCAGACCAAGTACCAACCTTAGATACCGCCTCAAAGAAAGACTTCTAACCAGCAGGAGCACTAGAGGTAGGAACAAATGACACCTTAGGGAAAACAGAGGGGACAACAACACCCACACCTGGCAGAGCAGTGTCCACACCATCCCCCACCAAGGAAATGGGAGGAGCTCCCACAACATAACCCCCATCACCAGAAACTAGAGCAGTCGCAATCCTATCAACATTAATCTATGCCCGGAGGGCATCGCATACACCAGACTTGCTCTTGCAAAGCGAATCGGAAGGGGAAGAGGGGACAGGCCCGCCCACACTAGCACCCACGCCCAAGGTAGCCTGCGGCAACCCCACACAAATCCTTGTTGTTATTATGATTGAAAATAACAACAATAATATCATCAGTAAATAAGGTTTGCATTACTCTTCATTACTCTCTTTTAACATCTTCTTAATTAATAGTGCTAAAATTAATACTAATTAAGCAGTTAGAATTCTATATAAGTAAATCATTACTCCAAAAAATAAAGCAAATAAAATAACACCATACCCAAATGTAACCATTACTTATGGACAACTATTTAAATCTTTAAAAATAAATCATGATAGCAAGTTCGATAATCTTAATTTGAATAAATGTTATTGTTACTTGATTATTTGTCTATTCCATTAAATTAGAATTGAAAAAAAATCAAATAATACATCTAAAGTTATTAATGAGGGTCAATACAAGATTAGAATAGATCTAAGGTTGGGTTCAATTTCTTCGCATAGAATTAAAAAGTTGAATAATACATTTATAGTCTACTAAGAAAACCAAATATTATAGAAGCATCAAAGGTGGAAAATAAATTTCAATTCATTATCGTAAACTCTAATATTTTATTTACTTTTCAAGGTTGCCTACATATATAAAAATGAAATCAATATTTTAAACAATGCTTTAAATAATTCTAACAAGTATAGACATGCAAGAATAAGCTACCAAAAGCTAAACCATCCAATCTAAACACACTAACGCCATTGGACTAATAACTCAACAACTTAAGATTGATTATGCATATTTTCAATATACACACAATTGACTATTTTAATTCATTAACATTTATTAGTAACCATGTTTTAATGGATTTGGAAACCTTAAGATTTATTCTACAAATGCAATTGTATTCCTCCAATATATTGTTCTACCTATAATAATATTTTTCTTACATCACTTTTAGATGATTAAAATTATCAACTTTTCTTTAACTATACCTAGACTCTTCTTTGTTAAGTTGTTTGAAGCATATTCATCTAGATAGAAATATTCTTTTTCTTGGATAAAATGGAGATATTGTTTAACCACCAATTAACCAAATAGATTATTAAAACTCTCTAACAAGAAACCAATCTTACAAATAAATGAATAAATAAAAACAATAAATTGAAACCATTATTTCTAAACTCTATTTAATTAAAAAATTTAATTGATAACTAGAAACTAATTTCAAAAAACTAACTCATGAATCATGAATCTTTATAAGAGATTTCCTCCTTTTACAATTCTATTTGCAATTTCAACTTACAAGATGGATACAATGTTCTTGGATGTTTTCAAATATTTCTTGCAAAAACAATGAATGCAAATATTATAACCGTTGATGCTATTATTTTGTACAAGTTGCAAATATATATAGGCTGATCGACACAAAAATCTGATCAAGTGCAAGAAATAGATTTAAACCCTTATTAATTTCCATATTATTGTTACCTATCAAACCATAATTTGCATTCAGCCTTGAGTATTACATTGGACTCAAACCCTTAATAATGTATTTATCCATGGAGGGGTTTTGACTAGGGGGTCAAGCCCCTTTATAAAGAATTTTTTTTTTTTTTTTTTTTGAAATAAAACCTAGATTCATTCGATTATGCAAATCATTTTTTTATATGTTTAGTATATATTGAAAAATTCATAATATGTGTTTTAGATAAATATATGAATTTAATATAAATTATTAATTATTTGATGACTATTATATTTTTTTAGTTATAATAAATGTGATAATTTTTTATTTAAAGAAAATATCAAAATTTCATAATAATTTTATTATTTTTAGATTATTATATTTAAGAAAATAAAGTATATATGTATTGATATTTATTTTTATCATTTAAATACTTTTGTATAATTAATATATATATATATATAAAACTAGTTATATTATGAATAAAATATAATATAAAAAGGAAAAGATCATGCATTTAATTTATCCTTGGAATTAAGACTTAAGGAAACCTTCTATACATGTTTTCATTTACTTTTCTATAAGAGAAATATTTAATTTAGACCCTATAAGAATTTAATTCCTTCTTCTTTTTTTCTCAAACAAGTTAGGGATCAAGACACAATCTTTTATTTTCTTAAAGATTAAAATAAATGGCTTCCATGATTGCACTTATCCAATTCACATTTCCCCAACATTAATTCCTTATATTTAGAGATTGAAGTATGCCTAATGTTTCCTTGAACGTACACATCTAGTTGTAAGAATAAACACATTTACAAATTTGAACCAATTGCCATATACACAACAATTACATTTTTTCACAACTTCACTCTTGGAACTCAAAACTCTTCCTAATTCATAAGACTTATTTATTTTCTTGAATCCTAATTTTGATAGACTTTACATAGATTTCTAACTTCAATATGTGCACCTAAAAGGAGAAGACAACAAAAACATTATGGCCACAAGCTCTCCTCCCAACCATAGGATTGATATTCAATCCACCCCCGAGCTCTAAGGGTCACGTAGCCCTTCCCAAGCACACACACATAACCATTTTACACATGGATAACTTCAAAATTTCATTCCCTACAACCATTTACACATTTATAATCATTTGCACATTTACAACCACTTTTACTCTCAAAACAAGAAAGTCCCAATGCACAACTCACAACCCAAAGTATAAGGAACTTCAACATAGATTTTTCACAAAAGAATTAAACACCACAAATAATCATTACTCATCAATAAGGAACTACAAAGGAAAGATCTTACTATAAGATTGGTATCCAACATGTGGAAGCCTCTCCTCCTTAAGCCCCTTCCTACCATTCTTACAAAGAGTTCTCCTCCAAAATATGAAAGCAACCAAAATACAAGAGCAAAGCAAAAGAGAGAAGCCCCTTATCCTCTCAAGGAGAAAGAATAAATAGAAGGAGAAATGCAACTATCTCTCCATAACTTCCCAACCACCCAACCAACTCCAATTTCCCCACTTTTCATAAGTGGGTAATTAGAGTGGGTTCCTTACTATATTAACGAGGTTTTATGGGAGAAAAATACCCCTCCCATAAACCTACCACCTAGGGAACTTTTTAAACAAATAAGACCACATAAGGACTTCATAAAGCATAAAATAAGTAAGCATACCTCTCACATACACACGAACCCTACCACACAAACAAGGTTAAATCACATATCCTGGACAAGCCCAAAAATCCACACAAAAATAAAGTAGCTATCTGACCCCTTGATCAACATTAACCATTTTTTTTACTTGTTTACCCAACCATAAAAAGGTGTCAGTATTACTCATGATTAATAATAATCAAAGCAAATGACATATGAAAATAAACATTCCAAGAATAGTAATCAACTAGAAAATTAAATCCAAAAATCTACACAAGTAACATATAATTTAACACTCCCGACTTGCATGATACCTATTATAGTCAAACAATAATTGGTCATACTATTTATTATCAAAATATCACCACTTATGTCAATAATTTTTTTAACTTATAATGAATACTACTACAAGTAAAGATTGAATATCAATCATCATCTTTGTAATCACACCTACTCACACCCATAGTATATAATTACCTAACATAATGTAATATTACCAATAATTAAACATCTTGATCATTATATACTTACATAGACTAGAATGGAACTCATCTAGCTATCACAAGAAAACACAACAACCATTAGTTAGATAGGATTGGCCAATTTACCATATCCATTAATAATCGAAATATGAGTATCTTTGATGTATAGGAACAAATATCACTCATGTGTATTATCTAGCATAAAATAACATAAGATATTAGACATAACCATCAATGACTCATAGGATCAACATGATCACAACAGATGGGGTCTTACATGATCTTCATGTCCTTTCCAATTTTATTGCGTAATTTACATAATATTTTAAGGGGTGGTTTCCAACCCATTGTATCCTTCCATGTTACAAGTATCATTTAATTAATTCATTTTACTTATTCTGTATCAAGACTATCCACTCTTTACTTTTCACTCAATAATAACTTGTTTTCTAAACCTTTTCCAAAGGTAGTTAAAAATTTTGATTTTACCCCTTATTTAACTTAAGGGTGATTATCTATAATTTTTATTTTTATCTTTGAATTCCAAAGCATCATTTACATATGAAAAAAAAAGAACACTTTACAAAAAGGGTGTCATAACACTCCACATATTCTGCTTGGAGTGGGATGGTGAGGGTCTACCTTAATATTTAGGTGATGTGTGAAATTGAAATAGTTGAACTAATGTTGGAAGAAATATTATGATTAAGTATGAATGTGTGAGTAGATTTGGATAAATTCAAATATAATCCATCATTTTGCTTCAAAATATGTTTGATAAGGTGTGTATAGTTACAAGAATAAACAAGAGGAGAATGACTAAGTGGTTAAGTGAGAGATGGAGAATGAGTAGGAAACATATTTAAGAGCTCATAGAAAAGATGAGGAAATAAATTGTATGAATTGAGTTGACTAAGCATGCTATAATTAAAGGGATGAAGAAAAAAGATGTTATAAGAGATTCATCACAACACAATTCATTCATAAATCTTAAAATATGACACATTGAATTTAATGTAGAGAGAGAAGACACATAATAGGTGCAAGACTATCATTGTTGGAAGGAAGAGAAACATTCAAATATTCATCTCAACATGAGTTTAATGTAATATCTATGAGATGAAATCCATAATATCCATAGTATTACATGTATTAAAATAGTCATCTTCTCATTCAACTAAAAATGGTGTGGGTGTATTACTATGGGGGGAGGAAGGAGGTATCAAATCATGATAAGGTGGAAGGAAAAATCAATATATTGAGTAGATACTTGGTTGGGTATAAAGTAAAATGGAAGGAATCATAAGGTGAACGCTAGGCAAAGAAGAAGATGGTTCAAATGGTGTAGGAAGTGTTGAAAGGGGGAAAAACACAAAAGGACATATATTATCTAAATCACTAGGATATGCACCAAGATAGATAGTGAGGGTAGGGAAAAGGGGGATTTGATTGAATATGAATTCAATAGAAAAAATGATAATATTATAATTCAAATGAATTTGAGGAGATGGTCCAAAGCAAGGAGGTGAATGAAGATAGATTAAGGGAAAAATTGGAATCAAGGAAAGGCATTGAGGGAAGAAAGAGGAATAGGAGGAACCATAAGGAAACACAAACAAGAGAAAATTTAAGTTATTCTAAGATATTTACATATAAAAAGGAAGAGTAGAATGTGAAGTGATAAGTGATATGCAAAATTACTAAAGATGCAAAAAAAAACTTGATTTAACTTTAATGGCATAAATTTGCACCTAGGAAAATTTCCCATTAATTTACCCTCAGTTTAGCCTTACAAGTTTGATAATGTAAATACCCGTCACTTTTATCCTCCTTTGCCTGTGTGTCCTTTTTGTTTTGTGTCGGTGAGGGAATTTTTTCGAGGACGCACATGCGTCACGTGAACATCCACTCATTGTGTTGTCGTCTTGACAATATTCTTGCATCAGGAAGCAGCAGAAATGTTACAATTCCTTACCACCTGCAAATGTAACGTTCCCTGCCAAATCTTGACCAACGGAAAATGAATATTTGCCTCTATTTTTTCCTTTCAAACTCAATTCATTCACTCCTTCACTCTCTTCATTCATTCTTGCAACATTCTTGATCATTCTAACACTTCTCTTGGATTCTCTATCACTCTTTCTTGTTGCTACCAACTTTCTACTTGGTTTCTACAACTTCTTCTCATTCCAACGTCATTGACATTGCAGGTTCATGAAGCTCTACCTCCTTGACATGGTGATATTGCTCTCCTTTTTCCTCTATCGACCTTGAACACTTGTAGAAGGGAAGGTGATATTGTGTCCATTTTCTTACTTACTTGTTTACATTATCGTTCTTGTATAGTAGCATCCAAGTTTTCATTGCTCTCTACTTTATCGTGTCTTTTCTATCTCCCTCTTTATCACTTTCCTACAATATTGTTGTCTATTGGCTATCCGTGAAGGTGGGAACACCGAAATAGGGACTTAACTAAGGCAAGTTCCAAACACAACCCCAACATTTTTCTTATTACTATGTGTAGGTGTTGTTCACTTGCTTGGAGATAGCTAGTGAACTAGACCTTGAGTAAGTTGGCATTCTTCTTCTTTCTTTGTCATTTCATTATTAGAGTATATTTTATATTATTCAAGTCTTGTTTTACTTCATATTTCCTTTACTTTTTTGTCAAATTGTAAAATTATAATATTTGAGTCATCAATAGACTCTAAAATTTTTTGTTTGTTGCTCGACCCTCTGTTCATACAACATGCCAGCGCATATCTAAGAGTCTAGTGTGGTGTGTTGAATTCTGAATCCCACACTATTGTCCCCTGGTAGAGAGTTGTTTGGTTCACAATCTGAGACCTATGCAGTTTGTTCACCCGTTTCCTAAAAACACCTGTCATAATCTAAAGGGAAACAAAGTCCTATTTTCTCCTCCTTTTTAACTTATCCTTTCTTCATTAACTTATTAGGTAGTCTAAGGTAGTTTAGGGAAATTCATTCCCTTAGGCTCTTCCGTGTCTCGAGGGCCTTGGGTGTGACTAATTCCCCTTCTCTACATTTTCGGTGAACCTGGCATGAACTTATTGTTTTTATTTCTTTGTGTTGAAAATCTTTCTCTCGTTTCTTGGGTGAATTATAGATTCGTGTGTCATAAATCTTTCTGAGATTTATGACTCAGTATACAACCTCCAGGTATGTGGCTAGAAGGATTTTTGGACATATAGGGATGGAATCTAAGAAGGCCAGTCCTACCTTTGAGGAAGTAATTGCAGGGATGTCTACTAGATTCTCCATCCCCTTTAGAGAAGCCACTATACATGGTCCTACCCCTCCTTCTTTTCCTTCTACTTCATTTGTGGAGGAAGATGATGCTCTTGAGGTCCCCATAGAGAAAATTATTTCCCTAGATAGAAGACTCAGGGAGTTCAAGAAGCATTTGTAGAAAGATAAAACTCTTGTTTAAGCTGCCACGGTTGTTTACAGATTGAGAGCTATGTTGGAAAAGGATCAAAGAGGTCTAGAATTTCTTTGGGGCCTTTTTTACATTGTGGACACTCATGTCCCAACCTATAATCCTAACTCGGGTGTCACCTGAGACCTTGGATCTGAGATCGTTGAGAGACAACTAGAAGCATCGATGTCTAGGGTGTCGATATGTATGACCGAGACTATCCCTTATGTTAACACCACCTCTAGACCTCAGCTAACGCCCACCATTAAAGTAAGAAAGATACCCTTGGGTTTTAGTTCTGCCACTCTTAATGCTTTTGATAGTAATCCTAGAGCCCATATTGGTCCCGATGGTGGGGTCTCTACTAGTATCAGGGTTGGTGGTTCTGGCAGTGGTTCCACTGGTCCTGTTACATCCTCTAACCCTATCTTAAACACTTTATTACAAAATATGGGACAAATGCAAAACCAATTGGGAAACCTTTCCACCTCTTCTTCTCAACCTATGTTTCAACCTTACTTTCATCATTGTCCTTTGTCCATCACTATTTTGAACACTCCTATCCCTCAAGGGATGGAGATTCCTAAATTTGAAAAGTATGGTGGTCATGGAGACCCTCAGACGCATGTTTTGGCATATAATGTTATGTGTACTAACTTTTTCCACCATGATTCTTTGATGGAAAATATTTTTTTGCAATCCCTTAAGGACACTACCCTTGAGTGGTATTGCAATCTATCGGATAATTTTATCTTTTCATTTGATCAGTTGGTGAATTAGTTCTTGAAGCGGTTCCAAGCTAACGTCAAACCAAAGATGCTTTCTTTAATCTCATCTAATGCAAGCAAGGGGACCACCAAAAGGTAACTAACTTCATTGCTCACTATCAAGCGCTATTTTCATAGATCTCTTATCCTTTACCAAGATTCGATGTTCAAAATTTCTTCATCAAGAACTTACAGAAACAGTGGCAAGAGAAGTTTTCCCTAATGAAGTATCCTTCTTTTGCACACCTATGTGCAATACTACACAAATACCAACAAACGATCGCTCAGTTTGGGGGTTCATCCTCGCGCTCCCATCTCGATAACCAATCAATAGTGTCAGTTTTTGGCAAGAACAAGGCTATTGTAAATGTGGTCTCTACATCTAAAGACAACGACCTAGAATGCAATAGAAATTTTACAAAATTATCAGAATCTTATACCGTTGTTTTAAAAAATTTATTGAAAGATAAAACTATAACATTGCTAGAAGTCTAACCTCTCTCTAAGCCATACCTTGAATGGTATGATGCACAACAATTCTGTCAATTCCACCGAGTGCACAGACATTATATTGAGCAATGCATGTGCCTATTTCATGAGATTCAAGACTACATCAACAATGAGACTAACCACCTTGATCGGAAGAAACAAAATCCTAATAAATCAGTAGCCAAGGCTAACAGTGAGTTACAAATTTATATTTATGCATTCCCTTCTAACTCTACAAATTTAGTCACACAATCTTCTACATCTTCTGAGTTGGTCCCATCTAAGTACATGAGCATGGTCTCATTCACGCATATCCCTCTTGTTGAGAATGTGAGTGCAATGCCAAATATAACTTTCACCTCACATGATGAGCGACTAAATAAGGAGCCTTCCCCATTATATATCCATGCTTGTATTAATGGAAACATCATAACTAGTGTCTTGGTTGATCCAACGAGTTGACTAAATTTGATAATGGAGGAAACTTTGTTCATAAACAATTTACATAAGGAGAGATACAAATAATCGTAGACCACTCTTTGTACCCATGATGGACTCTCTATTGCCCTTATGGGCACCACTTTTTTATCAGTCTTGGTAGGACCCAAGGTTATTGATGTGTCATTTGTTGTGATCTCAAGGTTTGACCTATTCAAATTCAAGCTAGGAATCTTGTGGCTAGCCTCTATGAATGGTGTTGCCACTATAATCTATAAATTTTTAAAGCTCCCCCACAAAGGCAGTGTGCACGTGGTGCATGACACTGGATATAAACCACTACTGTCACGTGGGGCTTCTCTTTGGAGCACTTTTGGCCCACTCCAGTCAGACTTCTCCCTCCAAGGGGATATTTTTTATATAGGGCTTATGTTAAATATAATATTGGGGCCTCAATGTTGAAGGTTAGTTATCCTATCTCTCCCTATGTTGTTTTTGTAAAGGATTCTATGATAGTGCAACAACAAGTTGTATCTTCGGCCATGTCAAAAGGGAAGGGGAAGCTTGCTTGCACTCTAGAGCCTTCTCCTTTTGTATAATCTACTCTGCTTGCTTCTACTTCCTAAACCATGGTGGGATCCTTGGTTCCTGCTCCTATGCCTTGCATGGGGAGTATGATAGTGCCCGCATGGCGAAAGGTAAAGTGTTAGGATTTTCAGTTGCTTGTTCTGCCCATGAATCTCCAACCCACTATATATGGAAAGGGGAATAATTTTCATGGGGTTGTTTCTACATCTTAGCCTCCATGGCCTCCAACTATTCTTCCACCTACCCTTCAGGCAGAGAATGAGAAGAGGCCCACCGTCAAGGCTCTTGTGTTTGTTTCTCCTCCTATTACTATTTTTGATTTTGTGCCTCCTCCTCCTACTCCTACTTAGGCAACCACCCTTCCACTGGAAATGGTTGTGAAGGATTCTCCTATAGTTGAGCAATAGCCACAGGCCTCTTCTTAGGCCACATCCTCCAGTGCTCATAGCCTATGTAACCGGCTTGCACATGAGTGCAAGCATAGGAAAAATGATCTAGCTGCAAAGCATGCTACCTCACAGAAGATAGAGGGGGAGCTAGTTACATCTATTTCTACATCTCCTTTTGTTCTCCTATTTTCTTTTATTGTTCCTACTTCAGTTCTCATTGCTTCTATATTGCTTTTGGCTCCTCTAGTTAGTCTTGATGATCCTCACCCCAAAAGGGTGCAAGTCTTCATTGCTCCCTCCATGGAGCCTCCTCTTTTGATTTCCCTCTCAAACATACCTCCTTTATCACAACCCATTGGCATCCTCGGTGGGGATCCTCCATCCTCCGCTAAAGCATAAGTTGGAGGATGATCTCACCGCACATGATGGGCGTAAGAGGGGTTCCCCTCCTTCGAAGGTTGATTCTATCTTGGCTTGTGTCATCCTTGTGATGGAAGCAACCCTTACTTTCTCAGAGTTTTTCACTGCCCCTTTTGTTGAGGTCGATAATGACTCTTGGGTGCCTTGCCCTTCTCTTGCCCAGTTGCAAGAAGGCACTACTGAGAATTGCATGTTCAATTCAATGGATGATATCTTGGCTTTGTCCTTTATTTTTGTGAAATCAATGACTTTCGCTTCATAAGAACTCAGAGAAGAAGACCTTGAGGGGCCTTCTTCCTTGGCCCTTATTGTAGGTGAGTCAAAGGGAACTTCCCTTGCTATCCTGCCCTTGTAGGCTCATCCTCCCTCCCCTTATAATGATCTAGATTGGGAGTAGGATGACCTACTAGTCGATGAGGACTAGGGTGGTGCCTCTTCTACATCTATATATTAGATTTGTTTGTGTGTTTGTGTTCCCTCATGCTTGTATTTTTATGTATGTTCCTTTCCCTTCTCTTATCCAGTTGCAACAAGGCACTCCTAAGAAGTGCATGTTCAACTCAATGGATGATATCTTGGCTCTGTCCTTTATTTTTGTGAAATTGATGACTTTCGCTTCACAAGAGCTCAAAGAAGAAGACCTTGAGAGGCCTTCTTCCTTGGCTCTTATTGTAGGTGAGTCAAAGGGCATTGCCCTTTCTATCCCGCCCTTGCAAGATTTTTCTCCCTCCCCTTATAATGATCTAGATTGGAAGTAGGATGACCTACTAGTTGATGAGGACTAGGGTTGTGCCTCTTCTACATCTATAGATTAGATTTATTTATGTGTTTATGTTCCCCCATGCTTGTGTTTTTATGCTTGTGCCTTGCCCTTATCTTGCCTAGTTGCAACAAGTCACTCCTGAGAAGTGCATGTTCTTGACTCAATGGATGATATCCTAGCTTTGTCCTCAACTTTTGTGAAATCAACGAATTTCACTTCACAAGAGCTCAGAGAAGAAGACCTTGAGGGGCCTTCTTCCTTTGCCCTTATTGCAGGTGAGTCGAAAGGCACTGCCCTCGCTATGCCGCCCTTGCAGGATCATCCTCCCTCCCCTTATAATGATCCATATTGGGAGAAGGATGACCCAGTAGTCAATGAGGACTAGGGTGGTGCCTCTTCTACACCTATAGATTAGATTTGTTTGTGTGTTTGTGTTCCCCCATGCTTGCATTTTTATGTTTGTGACCCTACCTAGAGGACCCTTGCTACCCTTGTAGGTACTTGGATACAGGTGTGGAATTTTTTCATACATTTCTTCAATTTGTGTCATCATTCTTCTATGTGTCGTAATATTTCTTTTTGATATTGGGGATAATGCAAAGTGTTGGGGGCATTTAGGCCTAATTCCATGTTGACCAATTTTTATTTTCACTTTGTCTTCATGTTCTGAGAATTGTGGGGATTGATGATCGTTCATACACATACCGTATTAAATCTATCTATTCGTATCTATGGATAATTCTAACCTCGAATTCTCAAATCCCTTGTCTCTTGATTTCTTCATCTCTGCTTGTTTGCTTCTTGATGTTGTGGTTCTTATGTGTTGTCCCCCGTGTGTGTGACAACATACCACAAATACATCTTGCCATGTATCTCATGCTATAACATCTTTCCCTCTCCTTTCTCTCCTTTCTCTCCTCGGGATTCCATGTGCTCCTCTGCATAGAACACACCATCCTAAGGGGGGGCTACCATGCTTCTCTAATTTTCAATAAGGTGAATTCTTTCAAAAGGATTTCTTGTAGTAATATTTTTTGTACAATGAATTCCTTGAAAAAAGAATCCCTTATTGAAAAATATCTCATCTTCCAAAATATTGCATTCTCTCAAAAAAGGACACCCCTGGACGAAATTTTCTTTCAAAAAGGATTTCGTAGCGAAAGAGTAAAAATTTTCCTTTCGAAAAAGGAGCACTTTTTCTAAAATGAAAGAGTTTGAAAACTTTCCTTTGAAAAAAGAGCATTATTTCCACTGGATTCCTTGATGAAATATTTTTCAAAAGGATTCCTTGATGACAAAATCACTTGTGGAAAATGGTGTGTCTTTCAAATGGTGTGTTCCTTCAAAAAGGACCCCTTGGTGTCTTGATGTCTAGAAGGTTTCCCTGCTAGAAGAACCCCTTCTAAAAGCCTTCTCCTCAAAATAATTCTTTGGTGTTTTACAATTTGTGTCTGCTATCTAATATTTTAAATATGTTGTGTGTCTCAGTGTCAAACATCTTATATCTTGGCGTCTAGCTTGGGGGCAGCTTGACTAGACCCGCCTTTTCTGTGATTGTCTTGTAACATAGTTTGCAATAGCCACAAGCTTATCTATCTAATCAGATTGTGTCTTGTGTCTTACCTGATTAGGATGTGTCTTATCATGTTGGCTTGTGTCTTCTTATGTCTTATGGATGTGTGTTATGATTAGATTTTTTTCCTAACATGTATTGTTTGCAGTCTAACATGTTTGTGGTGAGATCACAACTAGCTTTATAGGATCAAAGACCCATGTCATCTTCACATCTTAGTGGAGCTCCCTCTTTCACATCAAGGTACATTGGATTAGAGATCTACTTCCTCGACATTTTCAGTATATTCTATTCAACCTCTTTCTACTTTAGCTCACATATGCACTGACATGTATGCTCGCTAAAGTGGGGGAAAAATATAATGGCATAAATTTGCACCTAGGCAAATTTCCCATTAATTTACCCTCATTTTAGCCTTACAAGTATGATAATGTAAATACCCACCACTTTTATCTTGCATTTCCCGCGTGTCCTTGTCATTTTTTGTCAATGAGGGAATTTTTTTCGGGGACGTGTGCACACTGTGCAAATGTATGTGCACCACGTTGTCATCCAAACAAGATTATCACATCAAGAAGAAAAAAAACATTACGATTCCTTACCACCCGTGAATGTAACATTCCCTACTGAATCTTGACTGACGAGAAATGACTATTTGCCTCCAATTTTTGCTTTCAAACTCAGTTCATTCACTCCTTCACTCTCTCCATTCATTCTTGCAACATTCTTGATCATTCTAATACTTCTCTTGGCTTCTCTATCACTCTTTCTTGCTACTACCAGCTTTCTACAACTTCTTCTTGTTCGAGCACCATTGTCATTAGAGGTTCACAAAGCTCTACCTCCTTGACGTGGTGATATTGCTCTCCTTCCTCTATCAACCTTGAGTGCTTGTAGAAGGGAAGGTGATATTGTGTCCATTTTCTTACTTGTTTGCATTAGTGTTCTTGTAGAGTAGCATCCAGGTTGTCATTGCTCAAACTACTTTATTGTGTCTTTTTTATCTCCCTCTTTATTACTTTTCTACAATATTGTTGTTTATTGACTGTCCATGGAGGTGGGAACACCAAAATAGGGACTTGATTGAGACAAGATCCAAACACATCCCCAACAATTTTCTTGTTACTGTGTGTGTAGTATTCATTCGCTTGCTTGGAGCTAGCTGGTGAATTGGGCCTTGAGTAAGTTGGAATTCTTCTTCTTTCTTTGTCATTTCATTATTAGAGTATCTTTTATAGTATTCTTCTTGTTGTACTTCGCATTTCCTTTTCTTTTCTATCAAATTTCAAAACTATAACATTTGGGTCATCAACAGACTCTGTGAGTTTTTGGTTGTTTCTAGACCCTCTGTCCATATAAGACGCCAGTGTGTATTTGAGATATCAATGCAGGCACTGAAGTTTGAATCCTATTTTTTCATCCCTTGATAGAAATTTTTCTAGTTCATAGTCTGAGACCTATGTAGTCTACTCACACATTTCTTGAAAACACCTGTCATAATCTAAAGGGAAACAGAGTCTTCTTTGCCCCTCCTTTTCAACTTATCCTTTCTTCTTTAACTTATTAGGTAGTCTAAGGTAGTTTAGGGTAGTTCATTTCTTTAGGCTCTTTCGTGACCTAAGAGCCTTGGGGGTGAAAAATCCCCCTTCTCTACATTAACATATGCAATGTTATTAAAAATAGAATTAGAAATGCATGAGTAGTTGGTTTCAACAAAAGAACAACTATTTGCTATTAAGTGTGTTTAATTAGATATAGCATAAGATATTTAAAGTACACAAATGATCTGAAATATAACCTAAATTGATTACACTTTGAGCTAGGAGTAAATACACATGAGAGACCAACACAAGGAAATGGGAAATTATAAAATAAAATTGTAATGTGATCAAAATAATTGGAAGACAAATAATAGATGTAGACATGCTTAGAAAATTCTAGTAAAGCAACTAGAAATGGTTTATAGATTAATTTTTAAAGATGTAGACCAACTTTGGTGATGGACATAGGTAGGGTAACCTTAGTAGGGTGCAACAATAATGACCAAAGCTCAATAAACCTTAGTGGGCTAGGTAATAACTAATAATATGCCAAAAATTGATGAAATATACAAATTTGGCAAGTACCTTGGCAAGATATCCTTCCCTAATTAGCCCAACTCACTATAATATGTAGAAAATAGGAAAACCAAACAAAACAAGTTGTTAAAAATGTGTATGAAAGGAATGAAAACATGCATAAAGGAAAGAGAGGTGAAATAGAAAAATAGAACCCTAAGACCTAATCAAATCGGCTAAGATTATAGGGGTAAGCTATAAATAGAAAAATATATTGTCTCCTAGGAGTAGTTTTGAGGTAAGGTCACTCTAGTGGGGCAAAACATTAGTTTCCCAAGGTTAGTAAACCTTAGTGAGGTGTGATAATAATGATATAAGGGTTATAAATGACCTTGAGTCCAAATAAGCTTAAATTTTCATCTTTGTGTATTGATCACTCCTTATAATTGCACTAACTATCCAACACTCACATATTCTTCTGTACATGTCCTACAAGTAGAATTTTTATGTGGAAAATTATGTAAAATGAAAATGATAAAGGGGAAGTTACCTCAACCAACCCCCTAGTGGTTGTTCAAACATAATTCCATGTAGATCATGATAATGTCAACAAATATAATTAGACTATACTATGATAAGCATGGAAACAATTGAAACTGCATATAAAAATAAACCCTTAATATAGATACAAGTTGGAAAGGAGAGTACGAGTGGATAGTGGGAGAAGGAAAAGACTATGAAATGACAACAAGGGGAAATGATATGGATGGGAAGAGGGATGGAATGAGAGGGAGGAAGTCGCAACATATGTAGAAAATATTGGGTAAATTGGATTTTTTTGTGATAATGACTAAGGTGATGAAAAGAAGGAATATTAGAATAAGATCTACATGTCTATATTATGGTACCTCAATGGATGCAAAGATGAACTCCAAATCTCCAAGATAGTACTCTAGAAATATTTGAAGGTTTTAATGCTCAAAAATATTAATAATTTCCCTAAGATAGCTCCAAAATAACAACAATATAATGCAAAAAAGATGAATATTTGTACTATGGGTGTCTTAAATGAGAAAATGAGGCTCTATTTATAGATTTTTTATGGATTTTTAAGATCAGACACTTGGAAATATAGCTATTAGGACTAGAAATTTATTTGTGGAGGTCATAAGAGGGTGGATTGTCTCAACGGAAAGTGAGTGATCCATACTACAAGAAGGCCCAATTTTCCAAGGAAGAAAGATGGGGTGATATAAGGTTGATTGGTAGTATTTCCAAGTGATTTGGAGTTACATTTTAGATTTTGAAGCAAAAGGAGAAAGTGTCAAATAAAAAAGAAAATATACATGGGAAAAGGCAAATTAAGGGGGTGAGGATAATTAAGAGAATGGATAAAAACAAATATAAAATAAAAGATCAAAAAGGGGTAAATAGGAAAATAAAGGTGAAACACTAAAATAGGTGTCAAACATAATAAAGGGAATTGCAAAGTGTGTAATTTATGTTAGTACAAACAATTCCTTTACTAGGTTCAAAACCAAAAATTCAATTTTGAACTAGTTCAAAGATACGTTTTGGATTGAGCTACTTTTTAAAATCCAAGTTTAATACTAGCCCTAAGTTAACTCATTTTTAAAAAGATTTTGTGTTGACTCATGCCAAAAAAATTATAATTATGTACCTAGGGCTTGCATAAAAAAACATCAACCTCAAGTAATTTGAATCTTCACTTAAAATAAAGATTCTTTCTCCATCGAGAATCACTCATCACTAGTGTTTATGTCATCCAAAATCACTAATACCTATGTCATAGCACTATTGTGCGTCGTTTATTCAGATTGCATTGACCTTTTTACCAAAAAATAGAAAACCCTACTTATTGCACTAGGCCATTGCATCATCCACCATTATATTTTATCCATGACTAAGATATCCTCATCATCATAGTTTCATCATTTACATTTGATGTGTGTTGTCTTCCAACTTTATCAAAATAATTGAATAAATTAACATAGATTTAAAAAGGAAAAGGGAGGGAATAATCAATTTATTATCCCCAATATAGCAAGTTCCAATGCTATTCTTCAACACCACCAAGTTTTCAGCTGTAGGTACAAACATTAGGCACAAATTTATTGCATGTACCAAACATTTATGACCACAAGTTTAAGACCACGCCAAAAATATAGAACCACGCCATTGAGGCCTATTGGTCTCAAATTCAATTTATGATTTTGGGTATTAACCTTTTGTCATACTATTTTTAGTCTCCCTCTCTCTAGCATCAAGGTATGCATTTATGTTTTTTACTTTTTCATATTTTGAATTCGACTAGGTAAATGTTTCTAGACTAGCTCTAATATCTTAGCCAATTATTATTATTGAAATCTCATTTAGTTTATTAGATTCTACAGATTGAATCAAGGTTATTTTATTTCCATACATAAATTTGTGAACCTATTTAATCTTACACCCCTTATGGTTCTACCTTTGGTTTTTATTCTTCTTCCCCATTATTTTATATTTGATACTTTTGATTTCTTTCATTATACATTTCAAATTCAATTGAAATTGATTAAGGTTTGGATCCACCCTCTCTTATACTTCATTATTATATATTTCATTATAGATTGTACTCAATCATTACCATTGGTCTATTTCCATTCATATATAAAGGATCCTCATGCATTTTCATCACTTTTTACATCTTACCCATGGATCCTCAAGGACAATTTTTCTCTTTCTACCATATAGATGGTAATACATATTCTACACATGCATTGGTTGAGTATATTCATTTATCATCTTTCATAGAGCTTATTAGCGCCTTCTCATCTATTTTAAAGAACTTATCTTCACTTGTCTACATGATTCATAATGATCATACACCTTGTGTGACAAATGGCGATGATGACCTAACACTACCTTTTCATGATATGTCTATGGATCCTACTTCATGTGATGTTATTATACCTAGCAATCATATTCTTCCTACATGTCATGATATTTCCCTTCTTGCATATATGGAATCTCCTACATAGGTCTCTCTTGATTCATACTTGTGTAAAAAGCCTAATGATATATATTTTTTGGTTTTGGGATTAACTCAATATGATGATTATCCCAATGATAAGATATATATGATTATTGTATTTTTTTCTACTAGTAGTAATACATGATCACACACATGTTATTTATCTTCCCATAATTTTTGTTGATGAATCTTTAATTCATGATGCACCTATTGATGTTATGGTGCTTCATTTTGTAATTATAGTATATAGTTCATATTTTTACACATTATTTATGATTCTATACTATTTACATCTAGTGCTCTAACCCTAACTTCAAATGACATATCTAGGCTTTCTAACTCAATTAATGATGTTCTTACAATTAATGATGATGTTGTATCCTTGTCTCATAATGAAATCTAATGATGATCTTAGTATTGCTATTATGATTGATGGTGGTGCGTTATCTTCATTATCATGTGATGTTACAAATATTATCATGAAACTAACAACTACTAGTAATATACTTGTTGAAAATGTATCTCATAATTCTTTTAATCCTATGCTTTATAGTGATCATATTAATTAAAAATATATGGCTTGACATATGTTAGTGCTCTAAATTATTTTTTATGATTCTAAAGGATAAACATTAAAAGATTAACCTTGGGGATATAAGTTGGGTTAAAATGAGGTAGACCTTATAATGAAACAATAAGCCATTTGGGCCAATCAATAATAGTTACAACCTCCTCTATTCTTAAAGATCTATAAGGCTTGAGAGAGTTTTCCCTTAAGATATTACAAAATAAATTTAAAATAAACACTCACAACTTGTTCTAATCAAAGGCTACCCCAAATAACACAAAAGTAATCCAATATTTAGTCACTAACAACTCTTGATGTTAATATTTATATTTTTAAAACTAGAGACATTTAAAAAAAATGTAAATTACATCCTATTTAAGTGTATTTTAAAGAATTTTAAATTGACCACCTTATGCTTGTTATTTATATTTTTACAATAGTTAACAAGTTTATGATAAAATAAATTACAACAATAAAAGATCTTTTATAAAATTTAATTAACTACTACTTAAGACTTGAGCATTCATCCCTAGATAACAAAGTCAATTCTATATAGTCTAAATATAATCAAAATATGAATCATGTATGATCTTAAATAGGATCTAAATTGCTTTCATAACATATTATTAGTGATTAATCACACCATCCATATATTATTATATAGAAATTTCTACACCAAATGTGATGGAAGGTTGACTAACCATAATAGAATAATAGTACATGTTGTATGCTTTCCCTTATCAACTAATAATATGGGGCAACTACGTCATGCACTTTTAACCGATGGATTGAATTACCCCTTATCAAGTTATCATCAATCATAAGAGGTTGCATTTAATTGTCAAACTAGGGACGTGTTTATGAGATGATACCGATATCATATGTATAGTTGAGGACTTCTAGGGATTCCCTAAGAAGCCAAGTATAGCAATTGAATGTATTAAACTAAAAATAAATTCATATTAAGGAAACATGAAATTATGCTAATTGAGCTACAAACTATTGCTACATGTTGATGTTGTAGATAAATGTTATAACTACAGATTCTATAGTGGATATTGATCAGTAGTGGCTAATAGGTGAGAACTATAAACTAACTGAACAAACAATTGATAGCTTAATGAAAAATATTGAAAGAAGTAGTTAATAACTCTAATAATAGAGCTGTAGCATATCTCAAGTGGACCCTTCCTTGGGGTAATTGCGCTCGCTTAAATCACAATAACTATTAGTCAATCAATCACTAACTAACTTGATGCTTTTGGATTAAAAAATTGTTTTAATTGTTATTCAAAAGAGAAAGATACACTTACTGGAAAAATCACTATTACATTCTATATGTAAATCTTTGCAATATATAAACTAGCTAATTGTTACTATTGCAAACAACTTAGATTCACAATTTACGAATGTCAACTATTTCCTATAAAGTAGGAAGAGGATTATCCTTCATGAGGAAATGAAATGAAAACTCCAAAATAAAGTCCTGATGTAATTCTTCTAGTCTAAGATGAAGAAATTGATTCTATATGCATGCATAGGCAGGTAGTAGAGACATGCAACAAAGAATTATTTCCATTATTGGTCATCAGAGAGTATTCACTCCTCATGGTAGAAGTTTTACTAGTGGCAAAAGTCTTAAATGCTCTGGCCTCATCATATCGTGGCTTACTTGGCTACAGATGTCTGCTCCTTTCACTCCTTCGGCTACATGTTATGAATTTTTGTAGCTATAGGCCAACAACAATTCAACAGTTAAGGGTTCTTGTTTCCTTTTTTTGTATGACAGATTAATTTCTTCCACAAAGTACTTATTCATTATAATTAACACAATTCATCATAACATCACATCACATTGTAGCAATAATTATACACATATGCAAGTATTTATCAAACTATCAGTAATTAGTTCTAGTACTTTATAAATTAAACATAGAATTTTAGAAATGTTTGGAAATATCATGAAAATATCATCTCAACATTAAAATAAATTTAATTAAAAAGACAATTCTAAGACCCACCACTTGTAAACCTAGAGATTTGTCAAATATTTGAAAAATATTGAATAAAAGATAAAAGAAATCATAATTGTATTGTATTAACCTTCAAAAGAAGGGATTCTTACAACTTTGCTTGAAAACAAGAAAAACTTCAACAAGACAAGCAATTCTGAACTCCCCCAAGCCTGTTATGGATCATATTAGACTAACATATTTTAAGACACAAAATATTAATCATTAAAGTAGGAGGATAACAATGTTCACCTCACCTGGATAATTAACATTTATCCTTATAATACATCTTGAAATGCAGTTAATCTTTTTGCTAAAAGTTTGTCAGGGAGAACAACTCCTAAGACAATTACAATAGAAACTGCCACCTATTTTTCCCAAGGTTTAGTCCTCAAGGCGAGTCTCTTGCAAGCGCCTCTCGATCACTTCCACATTATTCTGGTTGCTATTTGATTGGGAGGCCTCTGTTGTAACAAGATCAGCGATTCCATTGTTAGTCATAGAAGACAATGTGGATGGTAAGCCAGTCCTATTATTAGAAATTAGCATTTTCTCTGACTGTGCCCACCTGGAGAAACATGATTTCTTAATGATAGCATCTTGAAAGCTATTCTTCGTAGATAGTCTTTCTGCATAAGATAGAGGGACAACATTATCCTCCAAAGAAAAGGGAAGAAAAAACTTCATAGATTTAATCCCTTCACAAATGTGTATAATTTTCAAAATTCGTGGTAATAAAAAATAAAAGATATTAGAAACCATATGACTTGAAAGACACTATGCAACGAGAATTTCATCTGTCTGTAAAAAGTGCATAATAGCATAGATATTTAGAAGACCCATAGCTCTGCTGCCTTCTTTAGGTAAATGAAAGTTGAAACCATCAGATTGAAGAAAGATTTTAAAGATTTACATAAAGGGAAAAGTTTGAGAAATCTGGATAAAATTAGCATTTATTGTAAGAAGATGAAGGAAGCTTGAAAACCTGGATCGTTTCTCAAGGTTAAGAGTTTGAAGTGCTCAATAAGTTTTCCCAAATTCAGGGAACTAATTATATTAAGATAAAAATGATAAATTAAGGGAGATTGGATTTTAATATAATACAGATAAAAGCACATGTGCACATATATACAATTGTCAGCTTTGCCTTTTTTCTAACTTGATCAAACATTTCAATGATTTGGCTCTCATGTTTTATATTTTCTTCCGAACATGGTAAATAAACAATTGTAATATAACTATATTGCAATAGCCATTCACATGGAATTTTGAAAAAGACAGGTTCAATGATGATATAGACAGCAGTTATTTATGGAAATTCATGCAGAATGAATTATTTTGGCAAATCTTTCAACCTCCCACAATGCCAGCTGGGATCATGTAAAGGATGTAGAAGGCTATGTTCATTCCTTACTGTTTAAGAATAATTATAACAACTTATGTGTGTAAAAACACACACATACACATGAAATAAATGTGCAGGTAACACACCTGATCAACAGCAGCTTCATAACACTTCGCTTCAAATTGCAAAGAAATCTTTTTGACTTCATTCATGCCATCAGGACCTGTAAATGTCACATGTCTTTGAACCGTATCCGTTCTGCGCACAAACACTTGCCATTAGAAAACCCCTTCCACGGTTTCTGTATGCAAACTAACCAATTGCAAGCATTTTTTTCCAAAAGTGGAACACCTCGATATATTTGCTGTAGATCACATTGTTTTAAAAGGTTAAAGCCTAAAGTTACCATTAAAGGGGAGGCATGTCATGTGAAGAAACTACAAGGTTAAGTTATAACAGATTGCTAATCAGTTTTCCCACAAAAGACTTCTCTGACAAAAAAAATCATTCACCCCTGCATATGGTGTTAAAACAGTGAAGGAAAAATGGCTTCCTGATAAATGAAGCCATCCTTGGCAAAGGATGAATGAAACTGAATTTTGATAGGGCTGCCAAGGATAATCTTGGCTGTGCAAGCAGAGTTGTAGTCTTCAGAAGCAATGATGGAAGGGTTTAAGCATTTGTGCTTAAATCATGGAAATCATCTAATATATAGTCAAAGGAAAAACCTCTTCTCCAAGGTCTCTCCCTCGTCATCTCTAATATGTGGCTAACTATGGAATTAGAAGGGCTTCAAAGTTAATTATTGGCTCCATTTTTTAGAAATGAGCCTCAAAATTGAATGTTAAATATGGTTCTTCAGGATATATCCTATTCAAAGATATTTCATTATCATCCCCTTTAATTGTGTTATAAGAGGTAACAATGTTGCAGATCTTTTAGTAAAAGAAGGGGTTGGTGTAAAGTCTAGAATTGGGTATAAATCAAAAGTTTCCAAGAACATGCAGACAAATAGCAAAGCACGTATCACTATGTGAGGTGATTTCCGTTAATTCTTGGATTATATGTCTCCATCAGGATCCCACCCTTAATCAAATAAGGCTTTCAAATATGAAATTTCGGAAGATACCATTCATGCTTGAAATATATCCAAGACAATTAGTACAATCTGGAGTTAAGGCTCCCCTTAGAGTAGAAACTTTCCTGTCCAACGGAGGCAGTCATGTATGCAGATAGTGACCATGGCATCAATGCAAGAATTGTTTTAGTGGTGGATTTAAATCACAAGCTTTTACTTTTCTGAGTACTTCCAGTTAAACTTGCAGTTATCTGAGAATGCCATTTTTTCTTCTTTAGCCTCCTTGGTTAATTGTGGTTTTGGATAAAATTTCCAGAGCTGCATTGGCCATTCAAGTTTTGGGTTTTGTGGTTCTCTTCAGTTGCATCCCTTGGTAATGAACTTCTACTCGCCTTTGTGGTTGTCATTTTTTCTCTACATTTCTCAGTCTGTCAAGTTGTCAATAAATCTTTAAACTCTTTTGTGAATTTTCTTTAGGCCAGTTTTCTTTCTTTCATATGGGGATTTCCTAAGTGAATTCTTGGTTCTGTTATTTCTTTTTCTGATCAATCTATGCTCCATTTTGTTGTGGCTTCCATGGGAAATTACAAAGGAACCATAATGCAAGGTTTAAATAAAATTTGTGCAAAAGGTCATGCAAAAGTTTGATTCCAACGAGACAAAAATCAAACTTCTAAGAAGATTACCCTCAACCATTCTAATCAGTTTGCAAAGGCTAAGACTCAGGGTAAAGGAAAACACCTGAAAATAAATTTGCACGAAAGGTCATGCAAAAGTTTGATTCCAAAGAGACAAAAATCAAACTTATTTCTAAGATCTCCCTCAACCATTTTAATCAGTTCCCAAAGGCTAAGACTCAGGGTAAAGGAAAACACCTCCCAAAAATAAATGCTATTTCTAGTATGTCTAAAGATGTCCTCTAATAATTCACTTAGGGGTGTGCCAACAAAATGATGCACGGGCATAACCGTTTCATTTCAGTCCTATATTTGGGATTCGTTCTTTATTTTGGTTTATCTTGTTTTTGGGCGACAATTTCCTTCAAGCATTTCATTCTTTTATTTCCTAGTATTCGCCTATTTTGGAAGGCAGCTCCCAGCCTGAAGACACATTAGGAAATTTAATTTTCCTTTATCCATTTTGATTTTGGTGGAGGTGGAGAATTAGGAGCAAGGAAACGCTTTTGTAGAGGAGTCATCCATATTTTTAAAGGCATGCAGGTTTTCGGGGCAAAAGGGTGATCACTGAGTTTTGGGGAAAATAATGTGAAAGAAAATTCTGCCATATGTAGTATCAAGTGATTTAGCCTCTGGTTAGGCGTGGCATATGAGATTTCATCGGTTCTGAGTTGCCAAAATCTTGAAGATTTCAGTTAGAAAAGTTTTTGTTTGTTGCTGAAGGTGGTTCAAGTCTGTTGGAGTGTCGTTCATATCAGTTTTGGGGCTTATAATTGTGTGGTAATCGCTGGTCATCGATAAGCTAGATCTGTAGTGTAGCTTTAGCTAAAAGCTGGAATTTTCAATTCTTGTGTAGTAGCTTAGTATGTATGCCAATAACAAGTCAAGTCAAGTGAATATGTAATGATGATACTTGGAAATAAACAATTAGTTGTTTTGTTCTGAAATTAGTATACAGAGTTGAAAATTTCTCTAGTTAAATTATTGTCTGTAGGCTGTTTGAGCCAATCGCCCTTCAATGGGTTCTTGACTTTGGTTTGCATCAAAAGTAGTATCAGAGCCAAAGTTTCTTTCCTTGGGTTGGAAAGTTCTGCTGAGTGTTTGAAAAGTTAGTGGATACAAATAGACTTCAAGTGGGGCGTTGGTAGACAACATGGAAGAGTTGAAGCATCTAAAACTGTAGGGTTAGCTCAAGAAATGAGGGAGATCCTAGTGAGATTAGCTGCAATCGACTGCCCAAAGGAGGGGAGTTCATCTTGAATATGTGAGTGTGAAGAGGGAGAAGTGACTCAGGAAGCTGAAGGAGATGAAGAAGAAGAAATGAAGGATGCTGCCAAGACCAAATTTCTTAGAGCCATGAGAAAGATTGGGAATACGCCTAAGTTAGATAAACCCTGTTAAAATGGGAGCTTAAACAGTGAGGAACTCATAGACTGGATTATAAATATGGAAAGATATTTTGATTATGAATCAACAAAAGAATCCAAGAAGGTAAAATTTGCCTGCACTAGGTTCAAGGGCCATGCAGCCTTATGGTGGGACTATGTATAGACTAAAAGGCAGAGGAAAGGGAAAGAAAAGATTAGAAGTTGGAATAAGATGGTGTCAAAACTGAAGGCCAAATTCTTGCCTTCAAATTAATAGGTGAACTTATTCAAGAGATTACAGAATTTGAGACAAAAGGAATTAGATGTAAAGGAGTACACTGAGGAGTTCTATAAACTCACAATAAGAACTGGACACATAGAAGATGATCCAAAGAAGACAGCAAGGTATGTAAATGGACTACGATTAAATATTCCAGATGAAATTAGTTTTTTGAATTTTATAAGCATAGAAGAAGCTTATCAGTGTGCCTTAAGGGAAAAAGAGAAATTGTCAAGAAGACAATCAACTAGCTTCAAAGGAAGAGGAAGATTATCAAGGAGAAGGGATTGACTTGTTAAAGCCAAAGGGCAACAGAATAATAAGAGGGATTCAAGTGTCTCTCACAATGAGGAATATATTCAAGAAACCAGAGGTAGAGAAAATACCTTCAAAGGGAGAGGAAGGAGTTTCACATGTTATCGGTGCAGAGAGGAAGGTCATAGAGCTTATGACTGTCCTCAAGAATTAGTTGATTATGGAAGTAACCATGTTATTGAAGTTGATGAAAGATCACCATTGCAATATACAGTAGAACCTAAACGTGGAGAAGCTCTCATGCTAAAAAGAATATTGATGAAGATAGGGTAGGAAGAACTTGAACCAACACAAAGAAGAAATCTGTTTTGAACTGTTTGTAAATCTCAAAATAAATGTTGCAAAATTGTGGTAGATAGCAGAAGCACTGATAATTTTGTATCTACAAAGATGGTGGAAAAATTAAGGTTACAAAGACTCGAACATCCAAGACCCTACAAGGTATCATGGTTACAAAGAGAGCATCAATTAATGGTAAATGAGCAACGTTAATTTTCATATTGGAACTTATCAAGATGGAATCCTGTGTGACATAATGCCTATGGATGCTTGTCAAATTTTAGTTGGAAGACCGTGGAAATATGATAGGAAAGTTATTCACAATGGTGAGAATATACCATCACCAAGGATGGGAAGGAGTATATCTTACAACCGCTAAAGAAAAAAGAGGAAGAAGCAAGCAAGGACAAAAGGTATGTCTTATTTTAGGAAAGCAATTTTTGAATAAAGTAAAGAATAAAAAGGTATGCTTTTTTGTTACTCTTAAGTTTGCAAGGAAGGCTGTACCAACAGAAAAGGAAGAAGAAAATCCTGTAGAAGTTCAAAAATTACTCGAAGACTATGACGAAATAATGTCACATGAATTGCCAAAAGGCTTCCTCCAATGAGAAGCATTAGTCATCATACAGTTCTATTTCCTAAAGAAAGTTTACCTAATAAGGCTGCATATAGGATGCCCCCAGAAGAAAACGAAGAAGTAAAAAGGCAAGTTCAGGAATTATTAGATAAAGGGTTGATCAGGAAAAGCATGAGTCTATGTGCTGTTCCAGTAGTATTAGCACCAAAAAAGAGTGAATAATGGTGAATGTGCACAGGTTCTCATGTTATAAATAAAATCACAATCAAATATTGGTTTCCATTGCCACAAATGGATGATTGTTTAAGTGGAGCAAGGTATTTCATGAAGATCAATTTGAAAAGTGGCTACCATCAAATTCAAATAAGGGAAGGTGATGAATGGAAAACAACATTCAAGACCAAAGATGGATTGTACGAGTGGTTGGTCATGCCATTTGGGCTAACCAATGCACCAAGTACATTTATGAGGTTGATGAATGAAGTGCTTAAGCCATATCTTGGTAAGTTTGTGATCATTTATCTCGATGATATTTTATTTTTTAGTAAAACAACAGATCATATGAAACATTTGCGGTTGATTTTACAAAGTTCAAAGGAAGAAAAGTTGCTAATTAACTCGAAGAAATGTAGTTTTACAAGGAGAAGTTGGTATATTTAGGTTTTGTCATCTATCAAGAAGGACAAAAAATGGATCCTGTAAATGTAGAGCCATTGTAGAGTGGCCATCACCTAGAAGCACATTTGAAGCAAGGAATCATGGCTTAGATAGTTTCTATAGTAAATTTATAAGAAATTTCAGCAATATTTGTGGCCCAATTACTGAAACTATGAAAGGAAAAAGGACTGGTTTTCAATAGACAGCAACAGCAGAAAGAAGTTCTCAGCTTCTCAAGGAAAAGGTGACAGCCCAACCTATATTGGCCTTACTAGACTTTAACAAGGTGTTTCAGGTAGATTGTGATATAAGCAACACAACCATTGGAGGGGTTCTAAGCTAAGATGGAAGACCCATTTCTTACTTCAGCGAAAAAGATAAATGAAGCCAAAAAGAAATTTTCAATTTATGATCAAGAATTCTACACTATTATTCAGGCATTAAAGAAATGGAGACACTATTTACTGTCTAAGGAGTTTCTCCTGTACATTGATAATCATGCTCTACAATACATTAACAACCAAGGTAAGCTCAATCAAAGGCACATGAAATGGGTTGAATTTTTACAAAGTTATTCTTTTGTCCTAAAACACAAGAGTGGAAAGACAAATCAAGTAGTAGATGCTTTGCGTAAAAAAAAATTCTTGTTGACTAAAATGAAAATTGAGGTTACTGGATTTTAAGCAATCAAAGAGCCATATGAGAAAGATGCAGATTTCAAAGAGGCTTGGGCTGCATGTAAAAACCCAATGGATCAAGAGAGAACCCCAAAGTTGGATTATTTTGTTCAAGAGGGTTTGCTTTTCAAAGGCAAATGTTTGCGCATACCCCGAGGATCCATGCAAGAAAATTTAATAAGAGAAAAGCATAGTGGGGGTTTGACTGGTCATTTTGGTGTATACAAAACCTTGGCACAAAGAAAAGAAAATTATTATTGGCCCAGAATGAGCAGAGATGTTCAACATCCAGTTCAGCAATATCGAGTCTGCCAACTTGCCAAAGGAAGAAATCAAAATATCAGATTGTATCAGACCTTTCCTATTCCTGAAAGGCCATGGGAAGAAATAAGCATGGATTTTGTTCTTAGTTACCAAGAACTCAAAGAGGTAATGATTCCATCTTTGTTGTAGTTGATTGATTTTCCAAAATGGCTGATTTTATTCTCTATGAAAAAATGAATGATACTTCTCACATTGCTAATTTATTCATAAAGGAAATAGTGAGACTCTGTGACCTACCAAAAAGTATGGTCTCAGATCATGATACTAAGTTTGTGAGTCACTTGTGGAGGAAGTTAGATACTAAGCTAAATTTCAATTCAGCTTATCATCCACAAACAAATTTGCAAATGAAAGTGGTAAACAAGAGTTTGGAAACTTTGCTAAGATGCTTAGTTGGGAAAAGGGCTACTCAACGGGATGTCATCCTAGCCCAAGTTGAATTCGCTTATAACAATTCAATCAACAAGAGAGTACAACAAAGACTCATTTTCAGATTGTTTATGGATATCACCCATGGGAGGTAGATACTCTAAGAGGTACTACAGAAATTGACAAAAGCGCAGCAGTGGAAGATTTTGCAGAATACATATACCAGTTGCAGCAAGAAATTAAAAAGAACTGGAAAAGACTGAAATGAAATACAAGGAATATGCTGATCACAAAAGGAGAAAAAAAGAATTTCATCTTGAGGAACTTTTGCTAGTATATTTGAAAAAGGAAAGGCTTCCTCAAGGAACTTATAATAAATTAAAATGGAAGAAGATTGGACCATGCAAGAACCTAAAAAATATTTCAGCCAATGCCTATGAGGTTGAACTTCCAAAAGACATTAACCCTTCCCCAATCTTTAATGTCGCAGATTTATCACCTTATCATCAGGAATTGAATAGTAGTAATCAAGGCAAAAGCACTAATGAAGAAGAAAAGGAGTGGCTGAAGCAGTTGCCTAAGAAAGAAAGGAAAATTTTGAAGCAGTTATTGACTTCCAGACTACCAAGAAGATGCAAAGGAAGGAATATAGGGAATACTTGGTCAAATGGAAGAACCAGGTGATGGAAGAAGCAACCTGGATGAAGGAATCAGAAACGGTCAAGGAGGGAATCCCAGTCCCAAAACACTTGAAAGTTCATGAGGTTTCGAACTCATGAACTTTTTTTCTCACCTAAGAGTGCTTGATGCAAGGGCATAACCATTTCATTTCAGTCCTGTTTTTGGGATTCGTTCTTTATTTTGGTTTATCTTGTTTTGGGGTGGCGACTTCCTTCGACTGTTACATCCTTTTATTTCCCAGGCTTCACCTATTTTGGAAACTGGCTCCCAACCTGAAGACACATCAAGAAATTTAATTTTCCTTTATCCATTTTGATTTTGGTGGAGGTGAGAATTAAGAGGAGTCGATCCATATTTTTAAAGGCACATAGTTTTTTGGGGAAAAGGGTGATCTCTAAGATTTGGGGAAAATAAATGTGAAAGGGAGTTCTGCCATATGCAGTAGAATCAGGTGAGCTTTTGGCTAGGAATGGCATATAAGATTTTCTCAGTTTTGAGTCGCCGAAATTTTGAATATGTCATTTAGAAAAGTTTATGTTTGTTGTTCAAGATGCTTCGAGTTTGTAGGAGTGTTGTTCATATCAGTTTTGGGACTTATAATTGTGTGGTAATCATTGGTCATCGATAAGCTGGTTTTGTAGTGTACTTGTAGTTAAAAGTTGGAATTCACAAGTCTTGTGTAGCAATTTAGCATGTATGCCAATAACAGGCCAAGTCAAGTAAATATGTAATGGTGATACTTGGAAATAACAATCAGTTGCTTTGTTCTAAAATTATCAGTTGAAAATTTCTCTAGTTAATTTTTTGTTTGTAGGCTGCCTGAGCCAATCACCCTTCAGTGGGTTCTTGACTCTGGTCTGCATTAGAAAAACTGATGGTATGGTCCCATTCATGGGATCTCTAGATCTCACTCTTCTTCCCTAGATCATTCCAACATTAAATGAAAGCCCCCGCCACTACAAAATTAGGAATATGGAAATTGAATTTTGATTTTGCCTCTCATGGTAACCTAGAACCCTCAAGGGCAAGATGTGTTATCTGTGACTCCATGGATGTGGAGATTAACGAAGCATCAAACAAGATCAAACCATGCACAAATAATGAAGTGGAGCTGGAGGCATTGCTACTCAGATTGCAGTTAGTGAGTTCATGCAATATAGACAATTTAATGATCAAAGGAGATTCATTGGTGGTTGTCCTCTGCCTCAAAAAAAGATAACCTATGAACTGGAGGATAAATAACATCCTTAACAAGGCTTGGAATACTTTGGATAACCTTCCATCTTTCTCCATCAACCATTGCTATAGAGAGGGGAATAAAATAGCTGATTTTCTTTCAAACCAAGGGATCAATCAAAATGAGGAGCCCGTCATAAGTTAAGATGTTGATAGGTGGCAAAATCTTCGCAGTTTATGGAGTAAAGAGGTTAATGAGATTCTTGCATCATCGTAATCATTATAAGTGGAACCAAGGATAGTGGAATTGGCAGTTCATAACATTTAATCAATACTCTCCCATTGAGCAGTACCCTCCATCAATTCACATGTTAGAATGGCTTTAATTCTCTGCCAGCTTTTATTTTGGCATACTTTAGTCTTTAAACAATCTTCTATTTTCTGCATTCTCAGTGCTCTAATCCAAGGAGCCTCTATTTCGATTGGAAAGGAAACACCACAAATGGCTTTCCTCAGCAAAATTATGGAGACCAGAATGATAAGGGTATTCTTCTTCAGGGCAGTGATGCACTAAAAGCGATTCAAAAACTGTTGGACAATGACTTTGTTGAGGGGGCAGCGAGACACTGGGTAAACTCTGACATATCCTCCATGCTTCTAAGCAACGTTTTTAGTATTACAGGGGATAAGGAACTAACCAAGACGTGTGGAAAGTATTATGTCTGGGACAAATTTTAGATTGGTATTACTGAGGCAGTGGATAAGCCTACACCTATTAATCTGTCTTCTCTTCTTTGCACCGGCTATAAGTTCGGGGGTTTGATGTCAATAGGAACTGTCAGGGAAATAAAATCAAAATCGGAGGTTCTAATAAAGGAGGTGGCTGCCATTTAGGACTTTCTTAAGAGTGACGTTGTTGCCAGCTCGTGCATTCCATCACTGGGAGTGCTCAAACTGTGCAGACCAGATAAATCATCTCCTCTTAGCAGAGATTTAATCTGGGAAAGGCAGAGAAGGCGATAATATTTTTGCTGCGTCGAGCTGGCTTGGTCAAGTGCAAAGATGGTACCTATGAAGCCGAATTTATCAAAATGTGACAGTCTTTTACCTGCTCTGTATCATATACTTGAGATCATTGCCTATTTCAGTAACTGTGTACGTTACTTAAGAAAAAATCCTGCACAAGCACAAGAATGTGGATAAGAAATTCAAACTAAGGCTGAAATTTTTCGCTTGAACCTGTGAAAATCTAGGTGGGTTGTTCATGATGTTTTCAGTGTTTCCTATTAATGTAGTGTTAAATATGATCAGAGTTTATAACATATATGTTGTTGCAGGAGTGGGATTTTCTGTGTTTCAGAGAGAGGTACCATGTTGGAATCAGGCTGCGGGTCTAATCTGTGCCATTGATTGTAAACTCCCTAAGGTTTTGGGGTATTGCCATTGCTATCTATATTAGTTAAAATAGGGCTGACCTCTCTCTGTATCCGCTTGTAAGGAGTATTGAAACAAAACAAGTTGAAACTTGAAAATTCAGAAACAAAAATGGTCTAAAATTATTAATTTACGAATTTCTATAAGCCAAAACAGTTTAACTCTAAAACAATAAAATTCTTCTATGAGACTCCAATATAAAATCAATAAAATTCTACAATTACCCTACCACGAGCTCTATAGGTCACTCCACATTGTAAGGACAAATCCATCATCATCATATTCAATGTTGATCCAGTTAAATATAACATGAATAATCTCGTGTCTCCATGCGGCTGCTTAACTTCATTTTTTGCTTATGTTTAAGCAGCGGGAGTGTTCCTATGCATAAAATTTATTGTTGGGAAAGGATAATTTGGAATCTTTTCCTATTTTAATGGAGCAGCTACTGTTTAGGAATTGAAAATAAGCTGTGGGAAAAAAAAAGGGGTTGGAAATAAGCAGCAACTGCATATTGTTAAAAATCCACATGGCTTCACAAATTTATTTCCCTCTTTTTTAAGATTTGTTTTTTTTTTCTTTTTCTAATTTTTTTTGGTACAAATTGTTATTAGTACTGTTAATACAAATTTAAGCTGGCTGCTAAAAAATAAGCAAAAAAAATTAAGCATTCATGGGGCCAGCAGCTCCACAAATAACTCCTAAATAAGTTGAGCAGTGGCTGCTAGCCAAAATAAGCTAAGCAGCCGCATGGGGACATGAGGTAAGAGGCTTCCTAAAAAATTTCAGTAGTGCTGCTTGGATTTTTGCTAAGCAGCCGCATGGGGACATGAGGTAAGGGGCTTCCTAAAAAATTTCAATAGTGCTGCTTAGATTTTTTTGGAATATTTTAAGGCTAGTGGTCTCATGAATTCAATTTTACAATTCAGCTTAAAAGTTTGAGCTCCAAAATTTAAGGATCGAAGTGGAGTATTTTGATAAAAAATAATAAATAAATAAAAATTCTCTTAATTTTTTTTTTTTTTAGGAATTTAAAATTTTAAGTGATAGACAAGTGGTAGAAAAACTTTCTAAAAAATTCCTAAGCTGTAGGGGCAATTCCTAACCCCACCTCAATTTCACCCGCTGAAAGATTCATTTCTAAAAAGTAGGGGCTCCTATTTTCCTGAAAAAGATTCTAATTAATCCCGTAGTACAATTTTTTTTTCTTCATGAGACTGCTTGATCCATGAAAATAGAAGCCCAAACCCCTCCATAGAACCATACAATAAACAGTATATTGAACAATATACAAGTGAATCGTAAAGCAATCTTTTGTCCTTTAGCATCAGCCAACCTACATTTACCTGTTTATGATAAGTGTGCTCATATTTATAAATAAGAAAGCACATATAAAGTTCCTACACATCTTAGATAAGCGTACTATAAAATAGTTCTATCTTCTCTTTATTGTTTAAAAATGTTTGCTTTAATTAATAGATTTAAATTTTAAATTTAAAAAAGATTTAAATTTTAAATTTTAAAAATATAAACAAGTTTGTTGACATTTATGATTTATCTTTATTTTTACAAATGTTTATATAATTTTTTTTTACAGTTCTATTAAATTGATCTATTTTTGATAAATAATAATATATAAATTTCAAATTCCATATCTTACACTAAAAATTTAATTGATGTACATTTTTAAATTCTATTTTCTCAATATTTCTTACAATTATATTAAATTGATTTCATTATTAATAAAAAATAATATATAAATTTCAAAAAATTTATTCTATAAATATGCTTTAATTTTATTTTCTCAATATTTCTTACAATTATATTAAATTGATTTTATTATTAATAAAAAATAATATATAAATTTCAAAAAATTTATTCTATAAATATGCTTTAATTTTATAATTCTATTTTTAATCAATAATGTTTATATTTATAATCAATTATATAGATATAAGTAGAGATTAGTAAGAATGACTCCTACCTTAAATATTTCTTTGACTTGAGACCTTCTTAGTGAGGTAAAAGATACTCAGATGGCAAGAAGATCAAGGAGAAAAATAAGGAATGCATTATCAGGAGAAACATAAGAATGCAATATTTTAGACAATTGGATAGGTGACATAATAGCACCTTTACTAGTAATGAAATTTTAAAAAAGGCGGACAAGAAAGATAAAGAAAGATATAATAAGAAGAATTTGATTTACACTTTACAATAAGTAAAAACAAATTTGACAGTACAAGAGAAAGATGTATACTAGCACTTGCATCTAATGGAGGTCAAGGGATTACGTCGATAGAAAACAATAAGTATGTTAATATGTTAGAGAGTATGTGTTTGTGCATGGATGTGGTGCAAATTCTAGTTGCATGTGGTTGGATTAAACAATTAATAGTAAGCACTAAACATAATCAAATTAAGTATTAACTGATTATGATATATTAGCATACAAATTTAAAACAGAAAGTAATGCAAATGAAAAAAGAAATTGCCATCAAATTGACAAAAGCACTGCAAATGGAAATAGAAAGTTCCCATCCAATTGTTAAATCAATATTTATCTGGTTTTTATGTGATAAGTGAGATTTTGGAGGCTTTTACTCATATTTTGAAGGCTTTTACCATTGAACAACAACTGATTTAAGCTGAAACTTGTTTTCAGACTCAAATCTCACACTATATATAGTCTATTGACTAATTAATGATATGAAAAGCAAAAATTTAATCTAATTTTTTTTTGGGTATGCATGTGGAATGACCTAAAACCCATACAATGATAAATGGGTTTTGGGGAGGGTTACTGAAATCTTTATATTTATTTACAAAACAGATTATCAGGTAACAGTATGATCTCATGGGGGGCTTTAACATCTATTTTAATGGAGAAGGAGGTCTCATGAGGGAAAAAAGATTATGTTACAGGATTAATTGGAATATTTTTCTGAAAAATAGCAGCCCCTACTTTTTAGGGCTGAAGATTTCAGCTGGTGAAATTGGGTGGGGTTAGAAATTGCCCTACCAACTTAGGAATTTTTTTGCCACTTGTCACACATCTAGAAATTTATATTCCCGTTAAAAAGAAAAGGGAAAATGATGGATTAATTTTCTATTCACCATATTTTCTATTTCCACAGACAAAAAATAGCTTAAACTTTTAAACAGAACTGCACTACTAAATTCATGAGACCGCCAACTTTCCTAAATTTTGAAGGATAAATTTTTAAGCAAAACTGCACTATTAAATTCATGGAACCAAGATTTTTTAACATATTTACAAGTACTATCTACAGATAGGTAAATTTGAAAGATACCAAACAAATCCGAGCAAAATTACGAGGTGGGTTTTTCCCAATCGTTCTAGAAGCTTGACAGTAGACATATCACTGCAATACAAGACGATCCATTAAAAAGAAATGCAGAATTTAATTGCATACATTTTATTGACGATCCTCTGTCTGGACTCCTGCGACAACTCATTCCTCCAGTTGTTAGCTAAATCCATATTGACTCTTGGCTGCCTTCAATTGCCCTGAAAATTGGTTTATTGAGAGAGGCGATCAGGACTTTCCGCCATCAATAAAATATTCTTCTTCCACCATAAAGTTGTCTGAGATAGGTATGCCTGTGTTCCAAAGTTATCACTGTCAATCTACGACTGGTTTACAAATTTAGAAATAAGTAAATTTGTTCTTTCGGAAAGCATATTGCATGGACATAGGGATAAATTGACATTCAACATAATTATGATATTTATGTTGAGTGTCATTGTCTTTTGTAATATAATTTCATTTTTAGAAGATTTTAACATGTAATATCAATTTTGTTCATTATGAAATTTAAATAATGTGTTCATGTAAATGGGTCCTTGGTTTATTGGTGAAGTTGAAAGGTTCTACATGAGTCTACCAAGGATCAAGTCTTGGGATCGTGCGTTGGGCGAATTTGGCGGAATGGATACCCCTCAGTCTTAGGCGAATTTGGCGGAATAGATACCCCTTTGTCCTTGGCCCAACCCAAGAAGGCTCGTGCTCTCGTATCGGTAGAAAAAAAGAATTTGTGGATGACCTCCATAAAAAAAAAAAAAATAATGTGTCATATTTTCACATTCAATCTTACTCTCGTCAATCATGTGATCTAAATAATATATTCATTTCATCATGTGACTTAATAATATGTTCATCTCGTCACATATTCATCTCATCATGTGACTTGAATAATATGTCCATTTTGTCACGACATGTGTGAAATTTATGCTATCATGAAATAACTAACACTTGTAACTTATTTGAAACATGTGCTCTCATGATGTAACTAACACTTACAATTTATTTAATGCTCTCTAACACATTAATTTATGCAAATACTTTTTTAGTATCATTTAATTTTTATTTTTTTATTATATATATGTGTGTGTATGTGTATGTGTATGTGTGTATATGTATATGTATGTAGATATATATACATGTAATATAATAGATGGTCATTTGAATAAGTTCAGTTTGCAAGTCTGTATGTTGTGAGATTATTGTTGTTGTGTGAGTATTGTTGAAATTTCTCTAAGAATTAGTTGAGATGAAGACTCTTGTAAGAACTTGCATTGCAAGTGTTATGCAATCTATTTGAGGATTTCTTAATATTTTGTGTAGGTTTTAGAGTGTGGGATTTTCCTCTTGAAAGGATTTTTCTCATGTAAATCACGATGTTATGTTTTATTGTTATTCTATTTAGGTTGTTTCATGTGTTTTTCTTCAAATTTTTATAATAGTTGAATTGAAATTTACATAACATTCCTACCAAGATGTCTATATTACTATTAACATATTGTAATTCGAAAATGTGCGTCGACGGGAGGAACGGGAGAATTCTCGCGAACGGCTCTCTACAACGGCCCGATGGCTTTGATCCGCAATGACTCAATGCGACTATGGCTGGGGTGGTGGTCTTGGTTGGGGTCCATGTGCGCCCGTCTGGGGGTTCTTGCATTGTGGGCTCTCTCTCTGCTGGCGTTGGGGATGGCGTTCCTTTTGTGCTCACGTTGGTCGGCTCTGTGTCGATTTTGGCCTCCTCTGGGTTTGGTGTTGTCGGTAGTGGTGTTCTGGCTTCTGTGCTTTGTGCGGAGGGGTGTGTTGTCCCTAGTCTCCTTCTCGTTGGGGGTTCTCGTCCTTCCCCTACCTCAATGCCTGTGAATGGTCCTGCTAGTGGGTGTGTCGCCTCTTGTCCTCCTGCTGCTGGGGTTTTTGCGGGAAGGCAAAATCCTTTTTTGATGTTGCTAGGGTATATGCTCGGCCTCCCTTGAGGTCTATACCTTGTGCCCGGGACTCCTCGATGGTGGTATGTGGTCTTGAGATAGTAGAAAATGAGGAGTATTATCTGAAAACGGGTGTGGTCTGCAGATTCAATGGGTTGTGGCCATCCCTCCCGGACCTCCATGACTGGGTGGAGGCTTCCTGGAAGCCTTTGGTTGTTGGGGAAATTGAGCTCTACCCTAGCGCCAGGGGCTTCTTTATTGCTACATTTGGCTCCCCTCGTGAGCGAAGCTGTGTTCTGGACAAAGGATGGATGTGGGGTATTCATTCTTTGTCCATCAGGCCTTGGTCTTGATCTTTCAACCCCCTTACAGAGCCGTTGAACACCAAGCCCGTTTGGGTTCGTCTGCCTAACCTTCATCTCCAGTTTTGGGAGGAATCATGCTTCAAGGCCATTGGCAATACCATTGGTCATTTCTTATTGGTAGATTCTACTACTAGGGAGTTTGGGCACACCACGATTGCTCGGATGTTAGTCGATCTGGACATCTCCAAACCTCTCCATGGGGATGTTGTTTTGCTGGTGGAGGACAGACCATGGAAGCATCTCTTAGACTACAAGGGTCTCCCCTTTTGGTGTAGGAGATGCTTTTTGGTGGATCACTTGGCCTCTGCCTGCCCTCAGGCCCGCCACAAGGGCGGTGCGACTTGGTGGAAAGATGCTCTTCTGGATCACCTCATGGTGGGTTCTTCTTCGGAGGTTATTGCTCCTCTTCTGGACCTCTCTTCTTTGGATCCATCGTTGGACCATTCTGCTAACACTGTTGTGTCTGACCCTGCACCTGTTGTCGCTGCTCTGTCAAACCCTGTCCACCCTTTGTTGGGAGCCTCTATTGTTCTTCTTGTTGATTCATTCTCAGCTGCCTTGTTGTCGACTCCCTCGCTGCTTGGTGGTCCTATGGTGGCTGAGGTGGAGTCGATCCCCTCACCATTCTCTTTGGTTCCTGCTTCTGAGCCTCCCTGGTCAGTTGTTCTTCAGAAGAATAAATTTGTGTCTACTTCTCGGTCTCGGGCTCGTTGAGCCAACTTTGAACCCTCTGTGTCTGGGGTTGCTTAATTTCTTGTTTCACAGCTGTCTGTTAGCTGTTTTTGGTTGTACCTATAGTTCAAACTCCTATGTTTTTCTTTGGCCCCTTGGGCCCTTTGTGAAGGGTACGACACCTTGAAAATGTTGCTTACCTTTTCAAAAACATTCCTACCAAGATTAGCATAGGAAGTGTCTCCACACACTTTTGCTTCCTTACACCCATGTAATGTTTTTAATATTTTCTCAGTATAGATATTGATGGTTTAGTTCTATTCCACCTTGCTTGTTAAATGAAAATTCTATCGCGATTTGTTTATTTAACTATCTTTCATTTGATGTTTTAAAAATATATTCAATTTATCAAAATCAATACAAATGCTTCCTAAATCAATTATCTCCAATTATTTTGGGTGTGTTGAATTCTATTTAGATAGTACAATGTAGTTATAACATACTTTTTATATCACATTTTTTAGTGGCACATTAGTTTTCTCTACATTATCTAAAGTTCAAAAATTTAAATTAGACTTATTGCTACTTATTGTCAATTTTTTGGTTTTTATTTGAGTCAACTAGTTTGAATTTCTCAAAATTATGCCAATAAATTTAACCAAATAAATATATTGATTTATTGCTAGATTTTAGTTAGATGTTGACTCATCTAATGTTGGTGCACCCATAATATTTTATTTATATATATAAGCATGTAATGGCATCCGTGTTAGCATCATTTGGTTTGATCTCAAAATCTATCAGATTGTGGATGCTTTGGAATCAAAAGCAATGAATGTGTTATGAATGTATTTTAAGAAACACTCAAGTGATCCATGTGGAAGCAAAGCAAGATTTTTTAGTTGGGTGGGATTTGTGTTACTTAGGTGAGATTTTGAGTATACATACACATCTTTATTTGCAACAATATACTTCATTCAAGTTATGGATGTATTGACAAAGCATCACAATTCTAACTTGAATTGAATATATAATGAATTATTTTTTAAAGAGTATTATTTTAAAATCAAATAAAATTAAGAGCATGGTCTAGTGGTGTGAGAAATTGGATCGCATATGGAATCCTCCCCATTAGATTATGATTTTGTTTATTGTTAATTAAAATAAATAAATCAAAACATTAAAAATATGATTATATTACTTTCATGTTATTGTCCTACAACAATTATTTTGTATCTTTATGTGATTTTATTTATTTTGCAAGTCTCCTAAATCAATTGGATCCATCCCATACTCATATATCTCAATCGTGATTACTTCTTGGAATGTAAGAGGGCTTGGAAACAAGCCTAGACAGAATATTGTTAGAAGAATTGTTAAATATTTTATTGTTGTTAATTTAGGAAACTAAGCTTAATGACTATTGAAAAATTTGGGTGTAACATTGGTAGGTATAGGGAAAGTAACTATTTCAACCTTTGGTTTTTTTGGTGGTCTTCTTTGTCCTTGGGATTTTAGAAATTTTTCTCAAATAAATTTCTTGATTTCTAATGGAGGTCTTTCTCTAGAGGGGGTTCTCACTTCTACAAATCTATATGTCCTGATTACAAATTGTTATGCCCCTCAAGATCTTCAATATAAGTTTAAGCTTTGGAATGATTTTCAAATTCACATAAATTCTTCTTCTCAAGATTATCCTTGGATTATTGGAGGTGACTTCAATGTTATGCTAATCATTTTCAGTTAATGGACATCCCTCCTAACAATGGTTCCTTTACTTGGAATAATCATAAAATTGGTGATGAGTTTATTATAGAATTTTTGGATAGATTTTTGGTTAGTGATTATTGGCCTTATCGCTTTCAGATCACTTCATCCATCTTAGATATTGTTGGTTAAGAACATTGGCCCATAGCTTTAGATTGGGATGGATCTTTTAAGCCTCAAAATTATCCTTTCAAATTTTAACTCATGTGATTAAAAGAAGAGGACTTGGAAGGAACAATTAGAATTTTGTGGCAAGAAAGTAAACCTCATCATAGTACAATTTAATATTTTTTGTTCAAAAAATTATGCTATGTTAAACAACAACTCAAAACATTGGATTTTTCTTCTTATTGTAATGTTCTCCAAAGGAAGAGAAATATTTTAAACAAGATGGAAGCAATTCATAGGTGTATTCAAGAAAAAAGAGTAAGTATGGATTTATTGACTTTATCGTCTAAATTTTGAAATAATTTAGATAAAATGGAGCTTCACGAGGAAAACATTTGGAGACAAAAATATCATGCTAAATGGTTGTATACAGAAATAGAAATTATTCTTTTTTATCACTTTGTTGTAGCACAAAAACATGTTAATTCTTTTAAAGATATTCAAAGACAATATGGGTCTAAATTACTTTCAATTCATGAGATTTAAATTAAAGGTTGTTTCTAATTTCCATGAATTATTCAAAGTTCTCACCAACCTTGTTGTTGCTAGCATTTATATTATTTTGAATTGTATTTGTAATTGTGATCTCCTAAATGTTATGTCCTAATGTGAGATGCTAAACAACTAATGATGCAATAAAGATAAATAACACAAAAGAGGACACCTCAATGATTAGCCTAAGGAAAGATAAAATGAAAGCAAGATGAATTAAATTGAGATTGATTATACCTTCATGCTACTTCTTCCTTGGTTGGCCCTTGATCTTTGGATGTCTTGTGTGCTCCTTGGATGGCTATGGAGTTAAATGGATGCAAGATGCAAAATGGATTGATAAACAATGCTATGGAAAAGCTAAAATGTTGCAAATGACAATTTGCCAAGATTTTTGTAGCAAAAGACTTCTTTCTAAAATGAGAGAAATGAGGGGGTATTTATAGGATAATTTGAATTCTCTAGAGAATTCAACGGTTGAGATTAATCCAACAAAGCCAAGATGAAGGGCTATGGTGAGTTGAAGACTCACAAGCCCTCACATCTTGACATGTGGAATGTGAGATGGCTTAGGGTGAGATGATGTGGGAGTGAGGTGGAATAGAGATACATGAGGTGGAAGGATAAGTACCTTGTAAGTACCTTGGGGGATGAGAAGATTCCTTGGAGGAATAAAAGTGAATTAAAATTTCACAATGATTGGAAGAATCTAGTGGATAAGAGAGGGTTTCCAAAAAGGTTGGGATTTGCCACATGTGAATGATGTGACAAGTCCAAGGTTCTAGAAGTCCTTGGCACATGTAAAGTGACAAGTCAAGTCTTCTAGAACTTGCATGGGGATAGGGTAAACCTTGGGAGGATAAAAAAGAATTAAAAATTCCTTGGGGGATGGGGAGAGTTTACCAAGGTACTAATTAGGCTTAACTGATTATTGATTAGAAGATGATTAGTGACTAATGAAGTTTAAGAAGCCAACTTGCAAAAGTTGGAGGATGTGACATGTCTTAATCAAGGATTAGGCATGTGCACATCTCTGATGAAGAAATTAAGAGGTTGATTAAGATTAAGAAAATGATGGCACATGTGAGTAATTAAATAAATTTCATATCTATTTAATTCATTTGATGAAAGGGAGGATTAAAGAGATAAGGTATTTAATTATTAACTAAATACCTTAGAGATTTGGCAGAAGTAAGGGTATTAATTAAATAATAGTGATATTACTTAATTAATGCAAATAAAAGGATATTTAGATGAAAAAAGGGTAAATTTGGATAAATGAAGTGTCCAAATTAAGGTGTCTACATTTTTCCCCTCTTTGAGATGGTGTTACGAAGTAAAATCATTTCAAATAATATTAAAACATAGAACCTGAAAGAAGATGGTTAGAATGGAAAAGATGCCCTAGTCATTAACGAAGTGATTGGGAAAAAAGGTGATGGGAATGAAAATGAAGATTAGGGATGAGGATGCCCCCTCAAGAGGACATGTGGGTTCAAGAGAACACGGGTGTGCTCTCGAAATGGATGATATGATGAAAGGGGATATGAAGATGATGATGTGAAGTGATGGATAAGAAAGGATGATAAGCAATGGGAGATAAAGGTGAGCACAAATGGATTCCAGGATAAATATGATGTTGCCCCAGTCAAGCTACAATCTAGGTTGGGTGGATGGTTGATGGAGTGTTGTGGATGAGGGAATGATATATCCCATAACAACACAAGGATAGGGAAGGATACATCCCGATGAGGATGAGGATGAGTGTTGTTAACAAGGGAATGATACATCCCAAAATAACACCAAAGGATAGGGAAGGATTCATCCCGATGAGAGTGTTGTTGATGAGAGAAGGATACATCCCAGAACAACACAAGGATAGGGAAGGATACATCCTATGGATGATAATGATGATGATGATGATTGGATCAAGGCTTGTAGCAAGGCTAAGACCAAGAGTGTGATTAAATTATTTGAATGGATGAGGATGGGGGAGATATGCAAGATGATGGAATGGAAAATGAAATGCAATCCTAATGCAATTTTCCATCCTTAGAGCACTGATTTTTGCTATAGCATAAGACACCGAGTGCCAGGGTATGAAGAACCAAGGCAAATTATTGTCCAATGCATAAAACAAACACAACAGACAAGAAGGCTATTCCAACACCCCAAAGTCATGAAGACCTTGGTCGAGCTAGGTATTGAAATAACCACAAGCACAAAAGGATGTCCTAGTGTAACGCAAGACCACAGGGGTCTTGGTGGGTACTACGTGGGACAACCAAGAAGATAGAAACATAAAAAGATCAATATACGCCCCTATGTTTACTAGTCAAAGCACACCATGATATGATGGATCAAGGCGACCATGACAAGTTATGATAGGGAGCTCAAATGATTAAAAAAAAGTCAAAAGCATCAAAAAGATCAGAATCAATTTCAAATGTCCTTTGCCATAGGATCAAGAGGATGGATCGGGTTGATGCGGTCTATTAGGAAGGATACATCCTATTGAGACCAAAAATGGAGGATATATGGATTGATCAACATGATGTAGGATACCAGAAACCGATTGGATCTCGTGATACGAATGACCTTGTTCTATAAGTACCAACTAGGATAGGGACATACTTGATAACATGAAAAGACGACAGGACTAAAATATGACAAGACGATAGGACTAACACACCCTAAAGACCTAGGGGCTCGAGGGTTGATCAAAGATCAACCTTGCCTACGTGAAAGCGTAGAGCCCTCGTAGTTCGATAAAAGACCATGGATAAAAGCGAAAAGAGGACAAGGGTGACCAATGATGGATGGCAAAGACCAGATGGACAAACACCCAAGGGATGGATCAAATGATCGACCTTGCCCACGTGAAAGCGTAGTTTGAAATAAGACCAAAGACAAATAATGAGATGACCATGATGACAAGACATATGAAGGATGGTGATATGATGAGCTAGGATAGGCCATGTGGATGGGATGGTGGATATGTGTAGGATGTGGGTTATGCAAAGGCCAAGAATGGGATAGTGATCTAGATTATTAGAAGATGAATTGGGAGGGTGAGAGGATGGATGGATGAGGGATGAAAAGTGAGGAGATAGTAGGATGGATGGCATTGGATTGCGTGGGGGTAGCTTGTAGCTAGATACCAATGACAAGGGATTATGAGAGGGGAGGAAAAGAGAGATAAATGGATGGATTGATAAAGATGGGGAAATAGAAAGATGTTAGGATAGGTAGATAGAGGGATAAGGATTTGGGAAGATGGATAGGAAGATAAGGATAGGGATATGGGCAGGATGTTTAGATAGAGGGATGGGTAGATAATGATGGAAGGGCGAAAAAGGGCTGGTGGATGAGAGTATAGGAAAATGAGGATTTGGTAGATGGAGGATATAAGGATGGGAGGGATGGGGAGATGGAAAGGATTACATGGAGGGATGGATGGACGATGTCGCCAAGAAATCTATCACAAATAAGAAGATGTCCCCACTCTAGATGTGTCATGCATGACGAGGAAAGAGGGATAGCAAGATGGTTGACATGATGGATGGATGATGAAGGTAGATGGATGTAGATAATAAGTATGGATCAGAAAAGTAGATGGGGAGGATAAGGAAAATGATAGTGGATGAGGGGAAAATATGCCAAGAGATGTACAAAGCATGTATATATATGTGCCTCTATCTTTATCAAGATCACAAGGAAGATGGAGGGACTGGGATGTGAATGGGAGATGATGGGTAAGATGTGGAAGATAGGCAGATGTAGGAAATGGAGGAAAGGAATGCGTAGGTGGAAGTTGCCCCCAATTATGGAAGGAAATCAGATGGGGGATTTACGCATGATGCCTGTTTGCTAGGTTTTCATCATGGTACTTATCCAAGGTGATTGTTTACCAAGTTTTTACCATTGGACGAATGATTTTCTCTTTTATTTTTTATTTTTTTGATTTTGATTTTTGTATGTTTTTGATTTTTTGGACTAGAATGTGGACGAAGATGGATAAAGGTAGGGAGATGGATATGTGGATTTTAGAGGATAGTTGATAAGGAGATGGATGAAGGTTCAAGGATCAAGTTCCATATGAGGTAATAAGAGCCCATGTGTAAAGTGACCATTAGATGTTGGTACAATCTTAGTAGGAGAAATGGATTATGCAAGAGGATGAATTAAAGGGATTGGATGGGGGAGATAGGGGGGATAGTGGATGGGGTGTTGAAAAGTGTACGGATGGAATGATGGAGTGGATGTGTGATAGGGGATGGTGTTCAGGACCAACATTGGCACATGTGGTGGATGTGAAAAGATAGGTGGAGGAATGGATGGAGAGGGTGGTGATAATGGAGGAGTTGGGATAGTGATTTTTGGGATGTAGGGACCCAAAATAGATTTAGGAGATGGAGGAGGTGAATGATTTTGTGGGGGAATAGCAACTTTGGATGTCGTTATGGACTTTTCAATTGAAGGTATGGCACCTTTTTTCTTTGGGATCCACATGGTTTTCATTTTTTCTTTGGTGGGCCTTTGTGGCCTTTTGGATTGATTTGGATTTTGGACTTGATTTTTATTTTCTTCAACATGTCTTTTGACGGGGACATGAGGAGCTTTAGATTCATGTGGATGTTTGGATTTATACATTTTTTCTTTTGCATCCAAAGTGCTTTTAGTAGCAAGGGGATAGGTGCGAGGAGATGGATGATGTGGAGTGATGGAGGTAGGGTTATAGGGATTATGTGTAGATGGAGAATGTGTAGGTATGTGCCTTTGTTGATCCTGATTAGGAGTTATGAAGGTAGGATTTTTATGCTGTGTATGAGGGAGAGGGGGTGGATGAATGAAAGGATGAATAGGATAAGATGGAGGGGGTGATTTTGGGATATAAGGACCCAAAATAGACTATGTATATGGAAGATGTGTGGGGTTTGATGGAGGGCTATAAGAACCCATAGTAGATGGAGGATGAGCAATGATGGACGGAGGGACATAAGGACCCAAAATGGATTGAGAGGATGAGGGAGGAAGATGGATGGTTGTTTTTAGGTAATATGATGGAGGAGGGGGGATGGTGGCAAATGACTTGGTAGAACGATGGAAAGTACCTCTTGTGCCTTTAGAAGAGGATCGTTTAGGATGTACGGAGGTTGTACCAACATCTTTAGAGTGCGGGTTTTGGGAGATATATCCAAGACCATGTGTGTCTGGATGTTCTTTGACTTGGATGGGCTCTAAAGTACCTTGCTCATGAAGGCCTAAACCTTTTCTTTGATAGTTCATGTTTTGTATCATGTGATTTATGGTAGGATGCTTATTCTCTTGGAAGCATGATGCGAGCACATCAGTAGGTGGAAGAGGTAGGGTGGTGCATACGTGTTATTTTTCTTCTATAAGAAGGCCACCACGAATAAGTGTAATATGACCAAGGTGATACAAAAGTGGCGTTGGGATGGTAGGACTAGAGGGCGATGAAGGATCATGCGATGGAGATGAGGGGATAGCCGCATTAGGAGGAATGAGTGATAAAGGATCAGGAGAGGAATTGGGGAGTATGATGGGATCTGGATTTATGGCACTAGATGATAAGGGCTCATGAGATGGAGTGATTGGATCTTGAATGCAAAGGGGATCATGGGATGGAGTGGATGAGCTAGTGTGATCTTGAGATGGGGTGGATGGGAGGATAGGATCATGACTTGGTTGAGGATAGGAATCATGAGATGGGATGGATGGGGGATTATCATCTTGGGATGTAGTGGATGGGATGGTAGGATCTTGATTTGGAGGAGAGATATGCTTGTATACTTTGGATCAAGCTCTTGGCATGACTCATCTTGTGGGGGATGTATGATGATGGAAGAGTGTTGGAGGGACTCCTCAATTGGGGGAGATAGGGGGATGGAGGATTCATGAAGGTCATTGGATTGAAGTTTGTGAATATTAGGACTAGGAGGAGGGGATTGGATGTCTTCAATGGATTGGGTGGATCTAGTAGTAGAAGATGGGGATGTAATGGATTCGATGGGTTTGACTGGCTCAACCATTTGGATAGTGTCAGGAATGGTGATGGGAGGGATAGGTATAGGATGGAGGAGGGCCTCATCACTAGTGACAGTACATGATAGAGTGGGAGGGCATGGTGTCTCTTTAGTCATGAGTCCTTGGGCGACATTTGGAAGGGATGTAGGATTAGGTGGAGTGATGGGAATGGATGGAGGATCAGGGAAGGATGGAGGATTAGGATTAGGATTAAACGTGGGGATGGGATTAGATGGAGGAATAGGAGGAGATGGAGAATTAGGATTAGGAATTGGTGGGTTAGGGTTAGATGAGGGGATGGAAATGGATGGAGGACTAGGAGGAGATGGAGGATTGGGATTAGGAATTGGTGGGTTAGGGTTATATGAGGGGATGGAAATGGATGGAGGACTAGGAGGAGATGGAGGATTAGGGTTAGGGATTGGAGGATTATATGAGTGGATGGGTGGATGAGGATTAGATGTAGAGCTAGGAGGAGATGGAGGGTTATGATTAGATGAGTGCATGGGATTGGACGGAGGACTAGGAGGAGATGGAGGATTAGGATTAGGAATCGATGGATTAGGGTTAGATGAGGGGATTTGAATGGATGGAGGACTAGGAAGAGATGGAAGATTAGGGTTAGGGATTGGTGGATTAAATGAATGGATGGGTGGATGAGGATTAGATGTAGAACTATGAGGAGATGGAGGATTATGATTAGATGAGTGGATGTGACTAGATGGAGAACTAGAAGGAGATGGAAGATTAGGGTTAGGGATTGGTGGGTTAGATGAGTGGATGGGTGGATGAGGATTAGATGTAGAACTATGAGGAGATGGATGATTATGATTAGATGAGTGGATGGGACTAGATGGTGGACTAGGAGTGGTTGGAGGACTAGGTGAGTTATGTTTAGATGGAAGATTAAGATATAATGCAGTGAAAGGGGGAGTGATGTAGGAAGATGTGGATGTGGGATGGTGAGTAATAGTAGGAAGATGTGGATGAAGGATTAGAATGGGGAGATGTGGAATTAATGTAATGATATTGGGATGGGGGACTGTGATAGGAAGGTGTGGATGTTGGATTAGAATAAGAAGATTGAGGTGGTGAACCACCATAGGAAGAAATGTATGGTGAGTTGGCATAGAAGGATAGGGATGATGGATTAGGATAAGCAGATTGATATGGTGGATTAGGATAGGAGGAATATTGGGATGGGGGATTGTGATAGGAAGGTGTGGGTGTTGGATTAGGATGGGAATATTGGGATTTGGTATTAAGGTAGAGGCATTGGGATTGTTGATGATGATAAGGATAGGAGGATATGGATGCTGGGTAGGATAGAGGTTAAAAGGGAGGACATGATAAATATGTCAATGGTGAGGATGTTGGATATCCCTTGTCAAGGGTAGAATAAGGACCGTTATTAGATACAGATGAAGGCATAGTGGGATAGTTCAGAGAAGTAGTGGGATTTTGGGAGGCGATTGGAGAGAGCTTGCTAGCAATGATAGCGTCAAGGGGATCTATATAACACTCTTCGTGATCAACAAGACTTTCATTATCGTCGTCGATGTAATTAGGATTTCCCTTTACTATTATTATTGGTCGTGCAAGAGGGGGGTAAGGATTCATGATGGATACAAAATGGATATGGATTGAGAAGATGGGGGGGCCTAGATGATGGAACGATAAATAGGGTGGATTAGAGGAAGATGTAGGTGGACTAAAGCTCAAGTTGGGATATTGGAATAAAGCTCAGATTCAGATGATGGGATGAGGGAACGACACTTGAAACGAGTAGATAGGTACTCAGAATGGGTGAATGGATACCTGAAGTAGGAGAAAGACAATTGAACCGGGAAAACAAGTTGTCGGAATGGGTGAACGGTTGATCAGAAAGAGGGAATGATTGCTCAGAACAAGCAAATGGATTCTTGGAATGGACGGATAGATGGTTGGCTTGGGTTTACAGGTCCCCTAGACAAGGGAACAAAACTTAGAATGAGAAAACCAGTTGCCGAAATGGGTGAACAGCTTCTCGAAGCAAGGTCGTGTTAAAGCTCAGATTTGGGTTGGATGAAAGCTCAGATTTGGGTTGGATGAAAGCTCAGATTAGGATGATGGGACTGGGATTGGATCGACACGTATGATAGAATTGATTTGAAACCAAGATCATGGGTTTTAACTAGAGGACGTAAGGTGTTGACAATCAGATTTTTGCCAGATTTGGCAGTTTTCAAAGATTGTCAAATTTTGCCATTTTAGGAAACTTCATAGGAATACATTTGAGAGTCCAAGTTTTTTCCAAGAAATACCCAATACTAAGATAGGATGAATTGCCAACTAACATCCCAAATTTGAGACATGCATTCAAAGTTATTAACGAAAATGATTTTTCAAAAATTGAAAAAATTACTAAATTATGATTTTGAGGGTCAAGATAAAACTTTGAGGTTTTGCAAATGTACTGAAAAGGGGTCCAACCAACTCAAGATCATTGGGAATCCACATACCACCTCATAATGCAACCACCCGTAATATTTGAGCCAAAACCCACATCCGAGTCAAAAGTTATGGCCTCCGAAAGTTTTTGCATAAAAGTCAAAACCCTCAAAATGAAGTCTAGATGATTGGGATGGATGATTTGATGATATATATGGAATCTGACGATGTTCTAAGAAGCACCTATGTGTTTTTGGTCGATGAAACAATGACTTTTAGAAAATGTTGGTGGATGCTCGAAACAGAGAAATGACCACTCGAAGTGGGTGATCCGACATTCAAAATGGACAAATGGATGCTTGGGAGGGTGAAATGAAGGCTTGAAATGGCCAAATGGATGTTTGAATTGGTTAAATGAATGTTTAGGATGGTCAAACGGTCAAACAGAGACTCGAGATGGTTAAACGGAAGCTTGGAAGGGTCGAATGGATGAAACTGTCCATTTAGGAGGGCGTATCCGCCCTTATGCAATGAAAAATGCTGAAACAGGGGGGCAAATCCGCCCCTCTGCAGTGGAAAATGTTGGAACAGGGGGGCAAGTTCATCCCTCTGCAGTGGAAAATGTCGGAACAGGGGGAAAGTTCGCCCCTCTGTAGTGGAAAATGTCAGAACAGGGGGGCAAGTTCGCCCCTTTGCAGAAAAACAGTGACTTGGTTTGGATGAGAGACTATGGCAAGGACTTGAAATGACTCAATGAGCTTGACTTATCAAGATTTACTGGTTTTTCACATAAAAACACTTTGAACAAGCACAATCCTATGATTAGTGTTAAGGGGTATGGTCAGCAAAGGTCTTACTCTAGGATGCACAAGGTTTCTAAGGAGTCCTCGATATACGCTCGGTATGTGAGGTACAACCGTGAACACCAGTCTGTCACAAGCGTGAGTCGAGAACCCCGACGAGATACTCAAAGGCTCGGACCAAATCTTCATGTCTATCTAGGTATCACCCTATCTTTGGCGTTTCGCCAATTATGACGCAACTGGATTGGGGTACAGCTTTGGCTCTCCCTCATTTTTATACCCCGCAAGTACACGTGGTTGGGATCCTCCCTTGGGGTGATGAAATCCCCAAGCAGATCCCGCTAAGAAGAAGACACTAATCGTTTCCAACTCCCCCCCAGTTCGCACAAAATGCAAGGGGAAGATGAAAACAAACTAATGCCCCCTTAGGGTAACACAAAGAAAAATAGACACAACAAACAACAAGTATTACTTCCCCCTAATTATACTAAGTGCATAGATAAAACAACAAGGAAAAAAACTTAAAAATTTGAGTAAAGAGATGGTCCTGCAAACAAATGTTAGTTGTTTTATCTCCTTGTCCTTTGTGAATTTCAGCAAAATACTACAAAGTATCAGCAAACAATCCGACTTCACTCACCAACAAAGGGTTAGAACTCCAAACAACAAAAAATAAAGGCAAAAATGAAGCTAAAATCCAACTTTTTTACCTTCCCGAATGTGTTGTTTAGGGAAAATCCACCCCTCTACAGAAAACAGTCAGAAAATGTTGAACTGGGTTGGAAAATATGCCCCTCTATAGAAAACAGTCAGAAAATGTTGAACCAGGTGGAAAAATCCGCCCCTCTGCAGAAAAAGTCAGAAAAACGCTAAACCGGGTGGGCAAATCCGCCCCTCTGCAGAAAAAGTCAAAAAAACGCTGAACTGGGTGGGCAAAGCCGCTCCTCTATAGAAAAAGTTAGAAAAACGCTGAACCAGGTGGGAAAATCCACCCCTCTACAGAAAAAGTTAGAAAAACGCTGAATCAAGTGGGCAAATCCACCCCTCTGTAGAAAAAGTTAGAAACACACTGAACCGAGTGGGCAAATCCACCACTCTGCAGAAAATGTTAGAAAAACGCTGAACCGAGTGGGAAAATCTGCCCCTCTGCAGAAAAAGTCAGAAAAACGTTGAACTGGGTGGTCAAATCCGCCCCTCTGCAGAAAAATTTAGAAAAACGTTGAACCGGGTGGGCAAATCCGCCCCTCTACAGAAAAAGTCAAAAAAACGCTGAACCAGGTGGGAAAATCCGCCCCTCTATAGTAGATTGGAGGGTAAGTCTGCCCCTCGATGAGGCAAGTCCGCCCCTCTGTGACCTGAACGTGCAAACAACTTAAACAACATCAAACGTAAAGCAAAGAGACCCGCTTGTGGGTCCCATCGGGTGTGCCAAAAATGTGATCTCCTAAAATGTTATGTCCCTAATGTGAGATGCTAAACAACTAAAGATGCAATAAAGAGAAATAATACAAAAGATGACACCTCAATGATTAGCATAAGGAAAGATAAAATGAAAAGAAGATGAATTAAATTGAGATTGATTATACCTTCATGCTGCTTCTTCCTTGGTTGGCCCTTGATCTTTGGATGTCTTGTGTGCTCCTTGGATAGCTATGGAGTTAAATGGATGCAAGATGCAAAATGGATTGATGAACAATGCTATGGAAAAACTAAAATGTTGCAAATGAGAATTTGGCAAGAGTTTTGTAGCAAAAGACTTCTTTTTAAAATGAGAGAAATGAGGGGGTATTTATAGGATAATTTGAATTCTCTAGAGAATTCAACGGTTGAGATTAATCCAACAAAGCCAAGATGAAGGGCTATGGTGAGTTGAAGACTCACAAGCCCTCACATTTTGACATGTGGAATTTGAGATGGCTTAGGGTAAGATGATGTGGGAGTGAGGTGGAATAGAGGTACATGAGGTGGAAGAAGGAAAAGTACCTTGTAGGTACCTTGAGGGATGAGAAGATTCCTTGGAGGAATAAAAGTGAATTAAAATTTCACAATGATTGGAAGAATCTAGTGGATAAGAGAGGGTTTCCAAAAAGGTGGGGATTTGCCACATGTGAATGATGTGACAAATCCAAGGTTCTAAAAGTCCTTGGCACATGTAAAGTGACAAGTCAAGTCTTCTAGAACTTGCATGGGGATAGGGTAAACCTTGGGAGGATAAAAAGGAATTAAAAATTCTTTGAGGGATGGGGAGAGTTTACCAAAGTACTAATTAGGCTTAACTGATTATTGATTAGAAGATGATTAGTAATTAATGAAGGTTAAGAAGCCAACTTGCAAAAGTTGGAGGATGTGACATGTCTTAATCAAGGATTAGGCATGTGCACATATCTAATGAAGAAATTAAGAGGTTGATTAAGATTAAGAAAATGATGGCACATGTGAATAATTAAATAAATTTTATATTTATTTATTCATTTGATGAAAGGGAGGATTAAAAAGATAAGGTATTTAATTATTAACTAAATACCTTAAGGATTTGGTAGAATTAAGTGTATTAATTAAATAATAGCAATATTACTTAATTAATGCAAATAAGAGGATATTTAGATGAAAAAGGGGTAAATTTGGATAAATGAAGTGTCCAAATTTAGGTCTCTACAGTAATCTTATCTATGCTCATGCTAATTCCTTTCTCAATGGTCCTATTTCCATGGATGAGTTAGAGCAAGTTGTTTTTAAGATGAAAAAAGATAAATTCTTGGTCCTCATGGATTTCCTATTGATTTCTTTCAAGATTTTTGGTATATTGTCAAAGATGATATTTTGGAAAAATCTGAGGAGCTGCTTACTTCCAAAAAAATTCTTAATCTCTTAATAATTTTTTTCTTGATTTGATTCCTAAGAAGGATCAAGTCTTGATTTTTTATGATGTTAGACCTATAATCTATTGCAGTACTATTTATAATATTTTCTTTAAGACTATTATTGAGAGGATGAACTATTTTCTTCCTTCTATAATTTCTCTTGAACAAGGAGGGTTTGTTCAAGGTCATCAAATTATTGATGGTATTGCTATCCCTAGGAAGCTATTCATTATATACATGTTAACAAGAAAAGTTCAATGTTTATGAAGCTTGATATTTCTAGGACTTATGATAGAGCTTGTTGAAATTTTTGGGAAGATATAGATTATGTGCATTTGGTTTTGATGGCAATTGGATTCAATGGGTGATGGCTTTTTGTACATCTTCCTCCTATTTTCTTATGAATGGATCTCCTTCAACTATTTTTTATTTTGAAAGAGGCTTGCGTCAAGGTTATCCTCTCTCATTATCTCTTGACTTTTTGAATTTGAATTTTTCTTTTGATTAGTGCATCAAAATAAGTGACATGAAATATCAATTTTGGGTTGATATTAATGATAAAGATGTATATAAGTTTATTTATCAGTATATAAGTTACATGTTACCTAGGGCCCCTCTTTCCCTTTTATTTGAATTATTTTAAGATCTTGAAGAAGGAAGGGAAAAAATATGTGATATCGATATAATTACTCAATCCATTCACCAAATCTTTCATGTCTTTGCACTCTTGGTCAAGAGATGAGATAATTAATAGTGGAGGAGGTTGGAAGTATTAATGAGAGTGATGTTGGGTGTATTTTTTTTAATGTGTGACCAAAGGAATTGAGGTTGATGGTTTTGATGGGTGTATTGGATTTGACATGTGACCAAAATAATTGAGGTGAGGAAGGATGGGTGTCTAGAGAGTTAGGGTACTCTATTTTTTTAAGCTTGGAGATGCCATATTTGGGTGGAAATTTAGCCCCTAATTGAATGACTTGCCTAAGGATTTTATCTTCTTTTTTTCTATAAATCTCTTTATAAGATCATATCCTTATTTAAAAGAAATGATTATAGTGTGATAAATAGTATAGTCTTGTTGATTAAGATTTCCATTATTAATTTCATGAGTTTAGGGTTGTCATAATCTGAATTACAATTCATTGTCACGTTGGGACAATCATAACCCACAAGATCATCAAATATCATGAATACATGCTAAAAAATTAAAATATTTTAGTTTCCTAGGGTAGTACACACCAATATCTAGCTATGGAGTTTCATTATATCCACAAAAATGAGAAAATTAGGACATCCCTAGGCTACCCATGGGAAAATGATTGTGAAGCAAAAGTTGCTAAATTGCAAAATTACAAAAAAAAATAGTAGGTTTAATAAATGGGTTGTGCCAACATGTCAAGGTGGGAAATTCAACTCTAGGGAAGGCCTATGTTTGATCTTCAATTTGTGCTTGATCATTCCAAAGTGCATTATTATGGCATAGTCTTGTAGACATGGAAAATGTATAGTTTCGTTTGACACGCTTGATCCTGATCACTAACATCATTTCTTCCATAATCACACTCTCAACATTTCATCATAATCATGTCTCTTAATCTAATGAATCATTATTCATTTAATTAAGTCTTCCTCCTCCTGTGATTAAATTAATCAATTTAATTTAATTAACCTTACCATCTCTGTTTAATTAAATATATCATTTTATTTGATTAAATTCTCTAAAGTCCTCTCATTAAATAAAATAAATTAAACCTTATTTGATTTAATCTAACATATTTCCCTCCTTAGTTAAATAAATCAAATCATTTATTTAATAATCATTTCCTCTCAATTCCTGACTTAAATCAATTCATAAAATTAAGTCTAAATTGTCACATCATCTAATTCTTCATTAAATTAATCAAAACCATGATTAAGTTAATCCCTCTCATTAAAATCCTCTAGAGAATGCAAGTTGCACAATAAATCAATTACTTTGATTTATTTAATTATCTATTTTCCCTCACATGGCATCAAAAGGGAATATTCCCTCATTTGAATTCAAAAAGGCCAAGTGGACTTGGTCCTTCCAACAAGGCATTTAAGGCCTCTTACATGTCCTTGGTCTTGAGCCAAGTGACATTAACTCCATTTCCCTTCCCTCTTTAACAAGTCATTTCACAAATTCAAATTCAAACTAAATGCATTTATTGACACTTTGACCAAAATGTGCACAACCACTAACCATTCACATCATGACATGTGACATTCAACCATTGGATTGAAAGTTAGTCCCACATTGTTCAAATCTTACTTTCTCTTCCAAATGGAAAATTATAAATTGGAGGCTTCTCTCCTCATTTCTCATCCACAATCTTCATGCAAAGTTACTCTCTTCATATTGAGAGCTAATTTTTCCCATTGCACCCAACCTATCACCATTGTCACAATTTGTAACAAGGTTATGCTCAAATCTCTTTGGAGATTTGACCATTGCTCAATCAATCAACATTGCAACTTAGGAATTGGGAAAGGGCCAATTGCAACACTTCATTGGCACCAATTCCTCCATGGGATCACTAATCTATTGGCTTAATTAAGATTTAACTTCATTTCTTATATTGTGTTCTTCATTTCCTAATTTTAGTTTGAATAGATGGATTTCATGGGGAATCTCTCATACTTGTTTGCATGCATTTGATCTAACAACCTAATGTGTTTTGTTGTTCTTGTGCATTTGTAGGTTTAGGGGTTCACATTTTGGCACTAGAAAGAGGGCATGAAAAGAAATTAATCACATTTTTTTTAAAATTCCATGTTTTTCTTGACATTTTCTCACAGGTCACAGCAAACAGCCGCACGACATCATATCGAGCTGCTTTCATAGGCGCAACGCAATACTTCACCGCTTTTAGGGAAGCGGTGCCATACCGACCCGTGCCTAGTTTCCAAACCTCGCCGCGTTTATGTCCTGCCTGTCATTTTTTTAAATTTCCTAACTCTACCGTGTTCTCTCCCACGGTGCTATACTGAACCGCTTTCAGCATTGTGGCGTAATATTGAACAGCGCTTCCTCCAAACTCCGCCGCTCCAGCTTTCCCGCCTTTTTTTTTTTTTGAAATTTCAAACAAGGCCGCACCCAAACTCTGTCGCTTACCCATATCGCGCTGCTTTTTCACTCCCTGTTTCTGCAGAGCGCCACCCATAGTCAACCACAAGACTCTATATAGCGCCGCTTCTACCCAAACTACACCGCTTTTACAAACTGCGCCGCGGCAAAACGGGAAGATCTAAAATTGACATGTGCTTTTTAAGTTTTGGATTTTTTAATTCCTAACCTTATTGGTTGTCTTTTGCTCTCTGGTTTTCTATCATTTTGTTGGAAGCTCATCATGACCTCATACTCATCATGCAAGAAAAAAGTGTTTTCAAACACTAAAGTGTTCTTCAACACTTTTGGAGGATTTTAAAATTCTACTTGTTAAGAGAAATTTGTTAATATCTTTGGCTTTAGAAACACTAGATTTACTTTGGGTATAAAAAGAACAAGCAAATCCCCCTTTTAAAACAAAGTAGGATATTCGTTATGACACCATGCTCATTTTGTTCAAAGTGTTCTTCAACACTCTTTAAGGGTCTTTAGATTCTTGTTTAAAAGGAATTTGTTGATTTCATTTTCCTTAAGAACACTAAACTTCTTTTGGGTTCTAAAATAAACAATCAAATTTCTTTTCAAGGTTGCCAAGGGGCTAAAAAGAACCTTAGACAAACATACTAGATTTTGTTTAAAGGATAACAATTAAACAAGGCAATCTCACATTTCCTTTGGTGTTTAAAAAGAATTCATTATTGCTTTGAGGAATTTAAAATGAACATGTGTTTTTGGTGTCTTGTAATTTTTTTTGCAAAGTAGTATCATTTGAAAAGGCGTATGCGCTTCTCTTGTGCCTCACGACAATCTTGAAAATCAAAAGTCTTTTTGGTGACACTAAGTTGCATAAAATATTTCCTTCACATTTCAATTTGGGTACTTAACAATTGAACAAAACATGTGAGTGTCAGTAAACTTATTGTGAGTGTTCTCCCTTTGTTTCTAAACGAAGGTTGATCGAACTACGAATATGTTTACTCACTTTTGTTTATCTTAGCGGGCCTGCCTTGTGGGAAAAATTAATCACCCAAGGGAACGACCCAACTGGGAACACGCTAAAGCCAAGCGACTTCCAACTGGTATATAAGTGTGGATTCTTGAGGAAAGTTCAAGAATCACGAGGATTATTCTGACGAGATGGACATAAATGGACTCTCGCCGATGTTGGATAATCCCCCACGAACGGAATGCCCGAATTAAAACCCTTTGTTTAGAGAAATGCCAAAACCTTATCTATTTTGTTGGTGCAAAAGGTCATGTCCTTTGAAGTTACCCCACGTTATACATGCGGTTTTGTTGTAGAAATGGAAAGTATGCCATGGGAGATTCATGGGTACTAATGCTTGGTTGAACCAAGAAGTGTGTGCCGTGGAGGGGAGCTAGTGTGGTCAAGCATTTAGCCATTCACACAAAATATACATAGTTGGATTTATCCAAATGGGAACCCAACAAAATATTGTCTCATCATCCTAGGGTTGTAAAAAGTGCTTGGAAGTGGAAAACACATTGCTTGGTTCCCGAAAGCATTTGTAAAATGAACATTCACAAAAGAACTTTGAATTTCAAACCCTTTGTAGGAAAATACCTTTGATGAGTTTAGGAACTCTTGCTTTCCCTAGGGATCATATCCCTAGAGGTTTCTAAGTGCGTGGATTCTATCATCATTTGTTTTCAACAAGGTTAAACATAGATAACTTTTGCCCTATTTTCCTTGATTTCCACACAATGGACCTTGTGGGATGAGAAAGAAAGTGGGACATTAGAAATATAGTTTGAAACAGAAGCAAACAAGTGTCTTTGGTAAAAAAGAATTCATTAAGCCAAGATAAAATGACAAATTGAACCTCATATGTGTTGCTCCAAATGATTTCCCTAAAGATCAAGATTCCAAAACCAAGTTTCAAAAGGATAAGTCTAAAAGCCCATGAACAACGCCTTGAAATTCTCCTTGAAGTCAAAGAGAGACTAGTATACAACTTCTATAAAAAGGCTTCAAGGAATAATCCAACTTTGTATGTGTTCTACTATCAACAAAATCCTGAACTTTTTGAAAGGTTTTCATTCCTCACATAGAAAGTCTAGCATGTTCTTCAACACCGGGGTCTTGTAAAGAGAGTTGTGTCTAGGTTCAAGTCTAGGATCAATGTTGTCATCCTCATCCATCTCTCCATCAAACCGAATCTCATTCCATCAAAAATTTTGTGAACTCTAGAAAAATCACTCATGCTAAACTTAAAGGGCTAAACCAACATCACCCTATCTTGGCTTAACACACCTAGCCAAAATAGTCAAAACTATTGGACGAATTTACCTTTAGGATAACGCAACTTCCTAAGGTCTACTACTTCACAATCACATTGGCTTAACACACCTAGCCAATTCATCCACTTGTGCAAGTTCCCCTAGGATAACACAACTTCCTAGGGACTACAACTTCACTACAATCTTCTTTGACTTAATACACCTAGTCAAATCATCACAATCAATCTAAGTCCTAACAAGTTTAGCATAACCCTTCAAGAGTTCTCCAAAAATGTTTTACTCGCTTGCACCATCCATTTATCCCATCATCATTACCACCCTCTTTGATCTTTGACTTCCCTAGTTCTTCTCTTTTGGGCCTAAAAGGTTAGGATCAAACAAGATCACAATACAAGAAGAACATGGAGAATATCAACAAAATATCCACTTCTGTTGACATGAGTCAAGGAACCTCCGAAATAAACCTTGTGGGATCAAACAATCCCCTAAGTAACTCTTCTTTGCCATCACAAAATCTTCAATAGGAGAGTTATGAAGAGGACATCACAAATGAAGACATGGGGATGACACAATCTGAAATGATGAAAATGGTTCAAAACCCAGAGAACCATAGAATTTTTAGTGCCATGTTCAAATACTTAAACACATTAGCAAAAGGAGGGATGTAGTTCCCTTCTGACCTTGATGCAAGCACTAGTACGGATATGCCTCTTACAAATGCATCCCCAATGTCAAATGTCAATCAAGAAATACCTCACAACTCGTTGGCCATCACACCGACCTCACCAAATGTAAACAAGGGGAGTGCCATGTTTCAAGAATTGCAAAAGCATCGCCTTGTGGCCAACAAAGAGGTGGTTGTCACCACCACACCGGATAATTCTGTCTTGGTAAATCCATTACACCCATATGTCCCACTCACATTCCATAATCCCGCTAGGCATCTTCATTCCATGTCTCACTAGCCTGCCAATCAAACATACAAGCTTCTCTACCACAAGGAGAAGGTGGTTTGTTTGGAACAACTGATGTTGCTAATCCTTTTTCTTTCCAGGGAAACATACCATCTCTTCCCCCATTTCCATTCACAACCACATCACCTCTCAGATTGGGTTTTCCTCCCCTAAACATCGATAGTTTCTTAGAATCGGGTAATGTGAACATCACATCGAATTCCCTCTTTTTTCCCACAACATCACAACAACAAGGGGAAACCATTCAAGCCACTATGACAAATACATTAATCAGTCCTCAAATATCCCAAAGCATACCCTCTTAAGGACCAAGCATCTTGACCACCCCTCCAACAACCCAAATCCTAACCACCACCATAACCCTCTCACCTACCACAATGGTTGGTGTCATTCTCGTCCCACCACCAATCCCACCAAAAGCCAACATGGTAAATTCATTCACCACCCTAATCCAAACCCTTCAAAAGGCCAACCAACAAAGAGTACTCAAGCAACAAGCTCAAGCTCAAGCACAAGCCCAAGCCCAAGCTCAAGCCCAAGTGCAAGCCCAAGCACAAGCTCAAGCATAAGCTCAAGCACAAGCATAAGCCCAGCAACAGGTTCAAGCACAATACCAAGTGCAACTACAAGCAATCCATCTGCAAGCATACCAACAAGCCCTCAATATTTTCAGGCACAACAACAAGCCAAACAACAAGCTTTGTTGGCACAACAGCAGCTCGACCACAACAAGCTTTGTTGGTGCAACAATAGCTAGACCAACAAAAAGCTTTGTTAGCACAACAACAGCTTGACCAACATCAGGCTTCATGGGAACAACAACAGATGGACCAACAACAAGCGTTGTTGGAACAACAACAACAAGATCAACAACAAGCATTGCTGGCACAAATGCAGGCATACCAATAGGCTTTGAACGCACAACAGAGCTTGCAGGAAATGCCCACTAGTACTCTTCCCACCCACCTCAAACACCTCACAACTCATTCATTCCACCTCCCGACCCAAGAAAAGATGTCGTAACACAAATCAAACTGCTATCGCAACAAGTGTTGGACTTACAAGTAGGAAAGACAACAAGGACACCAGGCAACTTATTCCCTTATCCTTTTGACAGAAGTCTCACCATGATACCGTTCCCAAAGGGATTCAAGATCCCCAAATTTGACAAGTATAATGGAACGGGTAACCCTAAAAACCACGTCAGGGAATTTCAGGTGCATTGCATGGAGGTCGCATACGATGACATGTATCTGATGCGACTCTTTCCCTGTAGTCTGATTGGTCCAACCATGGAATGGTTTTCTCGCCTACCCATGGGCATTAAAACATTCGAGGAAATTGTGGAAGCTTTCCTTAAGAATTATGCTTTCAATATGGGTGTGGATGTTAGTTTGGAAGAACTATCCACACTCAAATAGAGAAAAGGAGAGCTATTCACATCCTTCTTGCAAAGATGGCAATCCAAGGCTAATCAGAGCAAGTGGACCATGCTAGAGGAACAACAAGTTTGCACCATCATATCTAATCTAGATGAAAACTTGGCGTTCTACTTTAAAATGTAGTGCATCACATCCTATGATCAACTGATCCCAAAGGCGCTCAACATCGAAAGAGCCCTTATTGTGTGAGGAGGTGCATCAACATTCACTCCACCACAGGATAACCGCCCATCTAACAACTATAATGATAAACCTCGAACATGGTTGAGGAACAAAATTATCACAAACGACGATGTGGTCGATGCTAAAGTGGTTATCAATGCCCCTAAGCAGAACATCCAAACCCATCATCAACCGCAAAATCATAATCACAACAATGTGCAAACTAATGCGGTAGTAGCACAGCAACAACCAACTCCCACCAATCAAATCAATAATGTGGGTAATCAAGGAGGACCACCTCCTCGAGGCAAATATCCCCCCAAGAGGAAGTTCACGACTCTGGGTGAATCGATCGAGTCCATCATGAAGAAATTGGTCAAGGAAAACCTAATCAAAATCTCTAACTCCGAGCAATACGCGGAACCCATGACCAAACCGCCATGGTATAACAAAAATCTCCTTTGTGACTTTCACAAGGTCAAAGGACATACCACCGCCAATTGCATGAGGCTAAAAAACATCATCCAAGACCTCATCAAGGATAAGATCATCAATATCGAATAGCCAGTTGGAAACCAGGATTTGAAAATATACACGAATCCAATGCCGAACCACAACCAAGGGAACAATCAAGGAAATAATTAGGGGAACAATAAGGGCAAGCAAAAATATGCTAGTGCTAATCTAGTGTATGAGGAGATAGTCAAATGTGTTGATGAAATGGTCACCGTCATAAATGTCAAAGGAGCCAAAAATGACTGTGGAGTCACCACACGTGGTGGAAAGGTTGCCATTATCGAGGCACCAGCTAAGACCCCCATTTCTAATACAAAAGCCATCCCCTATGACTACAACGTCATTGACCAGCTGAAGAAAATCCCCGCCCAAATCTCCATCATGGAACTATTGAAAATTTCCACCGCCCATAGGAAGATCCTTGATGAAGCATTAGTTGCATCCATCATCTTCACCACCCTTGACACAGAGCAGTTCCAAGCTATGGTGGGTAACATCGCTACCCCAAGTCTCATTACATTCTCTAACCAAGATTTCCCCTCGTAGCCATCTCATAACCGCGCACTCCACCTTCAAGTGCTCATCCATAAAAAGAAATTCAAAAGAGTCCTGGTGGATGGAGGTGTAGGCCTTAACATTTTTTCTCTAAAACTCATAAAGAAATTGGGATTCGCAGAGGATTCCATTAATAAGAACAAAAGTATCACGATAAGGGCATATGATGATCAGGAAAGAGTGTCTCAGGGCACTATCAAAATTCCCATCCAAGTGGGACCGGCAACTATAGAGACCACCTGTCAGGTCCTCGACCTCGACCTACCGTATAATATCCTCCTTGGATGCCCGTGGATCCACAGAATGAAAGTAGTGGCCTCGACGTATCACCAATGTATCAAGTTCTCACACCAAAATGAGGAGGTCACTATATACGGGGATCCCGAACCTTTCGGTTACTACAAAAACTTGGAAGCCAAGTTTTATAAGATCCCCCAAGTACCAAAAAATGATGAAGGTTCATCCACTTCATACATCGACCCAGCCAACCTCACTTCCACTTTTGTGACAGAAACACCCGCCATCCCTAACATATCCAAAATCAAAAACATGATTTAGAACAATGGATGCGGCGACTACATAATGAAAAGGAATGCATTTGTTGTAGGAGAGTTACCACAATCTCCTAGGTTGCATGGACAACCTCAACCAGATGAAACACCTGTCTGCACTGTTAGGACAAACCCTTTTGGATTTCGTCGTTGGGGGATCTCAGTCGAGAAAATGTGGATGAGGGAGGCATATCAAACACATTATACCAAGATGAAAGGCCCACCCCCACCCTACCCATGGATGAAACTAGGAAGGGACTGCAAATAATGCTTGGCATGGGCTATACCAGGAACAAAAGCCTTGGAAGAAACAGTGATGGACGGCCGGATCCCATCATCATAGAAAGAAGAATGTAGAACCTTGGCCTTGGGTATACTCCTCCGAGTATAACCATACGTGGTAGAGGTACTCCCAGAAGGGTAGTCAGGTCATCTCCTTAGATAACAGCAACCACTCCTAGACCACCTGTATGCCTAGGTATCCCACTTGATAACTTCACCTTTGACATCACCGATTTTTGTGCCAGTAGTGACGATGATGATACCATAGAAGGTCTCCCTAGGCTCTTTGAGGATTCCACCCTATTAATGATTAGTGCCTCCACAGCTAAGTCAAAACAACAAAACCACCAAATCACCTTAGTACAACCATAACTCATCGATCACGATCAACGAGGACCGCCAATTCTAGACTCATTCAAAAACGATGAGGCGCTCTCATAATTCATGGGACTAAGGGATATAGTTTCATGTGGGGATCATAAGGTAGGATTCAACATCACATTAGACACCCAGGAATATTATGGGGAGACGATTGAGTCCTTCAATCGCAAAAGGAAAATATCGAGAATAAGCTCAGGGTTATGGAGTGAAAACCACACTGTGGCACTCTCTAACCACAAAACAATAAAAATAAAGGATGCATCCAATGGTGAAAAACTCCCTAAGGTGCCAGAGGATGAAGGATTCAATCTCCCCCCTACTACTCTACATCAAGAAAATTCAGCAGTCCTGGAAAAGCAGTGCAACCCTATCAACTTGGAAACGGAAACAGAACCACAAATCACTTTCTACGCCGAATCTCTCCTAGCAGAGGAACAAGAATTGTTAACAGCATTCTTGAAAGAAAGAAAGGAAAAATTTGCATGGACCTATGCCGATAGGCTAGGTCTGGATCTTGAGGTGGTGGTTCATCATTTGGTTGTTTACCCTGGAGTGAAACTAGTGAGACAAAAGTTGAGGAAAATGCACCCGCAAATAGCCTTTGCTCGTTAAGATTGAGTTACAAAAGCTCCTAGATGTTGGCTTCATATGCCTGATCGACTATCCAGAATGGGTATCTAATCTTGTGCCAGTCTCAAAACCAAATGGGGGCATCCGCATCTGCACAGACTTTAGAGATCTAAACAAAGCATGTCCTAAGGATGATTTTCCACTACCCAACATTGACATGATAGTGGACATGACGGCTGGACATGAGATGTTGTCCCTAATGGATGGCTTCTCGGGATACAATCAGATAATGATAGCAAAAGAGGACCAGCATAAGATAGCCTTTACATGTCCTTGGGGCACCTACTACTGGAATGTGATGCCATTTGGGTTAAAAAACACAGGAGCTACATAGCAAAGAGCCATGACACTGATCTTCCACGACATGATCCACAAAACCGTCAAAGATTATGTGGATGACATATTGGCTAAATCAAAGAAAAGGCAAGACCACATAACAAATCTAAGTGCAATCTTTGATAGATTGGAAAAATACAAGGTCAGACTCAACCCAAAGAAATGCATCTTTGGGGTACAATCAAGAAAGTTGTTGGGGTACATAGTTTCAATGAGTGGGATAGAAGTGGATCCTGCAAAGGTAAAAGAAATCCTTGATATGGAAGCACCAAGAACACTAAAGCAACTTAGAGGATTACAAGGTAGACTCCAATCCATCAGAAGATTCATAGCACAACTAGCAGATAAGCATATTGCCTATTCACACCTACTCCACAAGGGAGTAGCATTCAGGTGGGACGACAAGTGCGAACAAGCATTGAAAAAGATAAAGGAATACCTACTTACACCACCTGTATTAATGCCACCGATTGTAGGGAAACCATTGATTCTATACAACTCAGCAACGATAGCCGCCCTTGGTGCCCTTTTAGCCCAACATGATGAAAAGGGAACCGAGCGGGCCATTTACTATATCAGTAGAACAATGGTGGGGCATGAGCTCAATTACACATCAATAGAAAAGGATTACCTGGCACTGGTATTTGCAGCCCAGAAATTCAGACACTACATGCTAGCTCATCAAATTAAGCTAATTGCCAAGATAGACCCCCTCAAATATCTATTGTCAAAAGCAATGCTTACAGGAAGAATGGCTAAATGGGTGATTATACTATCTGAACATGATATTGAGTATGTCAAGCGAAAGGAAATCAAGAGACAAGTTATTGCGGACCAGGTAGCAGAAGCTCCCCTCTACACAGACAACCTGCTCATATCAAAATTTCTAGATGAGTCCCTTTTCAATCTCAGCATAACCGACCACTAGAAACTATATTTTGACGACTCCCATATGCAACATGGATCAGGAGCCGGTATGTTATTCATCACCCCCAAGGTGAATATATACCCAGATCGTATAAGTTGGCATTACCCTGTACAAATAACATTGCAGAATACGAGGCTTTAACCATAGGTCTCAAGATTGTGGCACAATGGCGAATCATGGCGTTAAAGGTCTATGGAGACTCACAGCTTATCATTAACCAAGTCAATAGTGAATACCAAACTAAAGATGATAAGCTCGCACCATACAAAAAGGTAGTGAAAAGCCTCAAGGAATCATTCATTGACATCACCTTTGAGCAAATACTGAGGGCAAACAATAGAGCAGCTGATGCAATGGCAACAATCAGATCCTTGCTAGATATCCCTCGCAACATCTCGAAACATGAATTCTTGGTAGAGAAGCTTCTCGTACCAACTTTTGAGGTACCAGAGATAGAATATGCATGTGAACTCATTGGTCCCGGTGATCTTTGGTACCATGACATTTACACCTACCTGAAATTAGGAATCCTCCCAACTGGCATTACCCCGAACCTAAAGCAAACCTTTGTCAAAAGGTCCTTACGATTTGTCATCCTAAGAGAAACCCTCTTTCGTAGAAATATCGATGGAACCCTGCTACATTGCTTAAAACTTGAGGAGGCCTTGACTGCTTTAACTGAGGTACACAATGGCACTTGCGGTTCACATTCAAGTGGTATGACCTTGGCTATGAAGTTGCTGAGAACCGGATACTATTGGCCGACAATGGAAAGAGAGGCACACGACTTTGTCAGAAGGTGTCTATAGTGCCAACAGCATGGGGACCTCATTCATGCACCAGCTCAAGAATTACATCCTATTGTTACACCTTGGCCCTTTTCCCAATGGGGGCTCGATCTCATAGGTAAAATCTCACCCACCTCATCCAACGGTCACAAGTTCATTATCACCACCACCGAATATTTCACAAAGTGGGTCGAAGCGATTCCCATGACCTACATCATGGGTAAACAGATATCCAAGTTCATCCTGAACTACCTCATCTGCCGATACGGTGTTCCCCAATCCATTATCTCTGATAACGGGACACCCTTCAAGAATCAAGATGTCTGTGACTTGTGTTAAAAATTCAAAATCTAACACTACTTTTCCACACCATATTACCCACAAGGCAATGGCCAAGCAGAAGCTGCCAACAAAACTATCCTGAAGATCCTTAAGAAAATAGTCAATAACTCTAGTCGTGATTGGTATCTGTAGCTAAACCCTGCCTTATGGGCCTACTGCACCAGCATCCGCACGCCAACAGGCACCACCCCATTCTCCTTGGTCCACAGATCAGAAGCCATCCTCCCTATCGAGATTGAGCTTCCGTCCCTGAGAATATCTTTACAAAACCTCATCACAGATGAGGAATACAGGGTTACAAGACTAAGTGAGCTAGAGTTACTAGATGAACGATGCATGGATGCCCTAAATCATCTGTAGGTCTACTAGAATCGCCTGAAATGGAGCTACAACAAGAATATCAGTCAACGCACCCTCCAAGTCAGTGACCTTGTGCTAAAAGAGAACCAAAAGAATGTGCCCAACCAGGATACAAAAAGAAAGTTTGAGTCTAACTCGCTGGGACCTTTCATAATCACCGCAAGCTACAAATCAGGGGCATATCAGTTGTCGACACCAGAAGGCGAGCCTCTGCAAGAGCCCATGAACAGTTGTCATCTCAAAAAGTTTTATGCCTAAAAACTTACAAGGTATAGCAACAAAAAATACAAAAACAATCAGAAAAAGTCCTGAAAAAATCATTACCTTGATGAAAACCTGGCAAACAGGCGTCTTGGCGACAAAAAAAAAAAAAAAAAATCCAAAAAAAATCAGAAAAAGGATTGAAAACGGTAAAGAAAAAATCTTCCTCTAGTGAAAACCACTTCGGTGGCGCTTTGGACAAGTACCTTGGTGAAAACCTAGCAAACAGGCGCCAAGCGTAAATAAAGCACACTCTATCCACCAAGATCTACATGACTCACTCATCCATTCCATCACATTTCATTAATCATCCATCCACCCATCCACTCGCATCCATACCATAGCTTGATTCGGTGCCCATATCATATTCCACCATAGTACTACTTGGCATATTCTTAAGGTTAGTTCGTCCTGCCTTCATCGAAGTAGTCTATCGCACCACGCTGGGGGCATATTCCCACATGCATAGAATCGGATTCGTGTATATTCTCGTAATCTTCTCAAATCATTCAAAAAATCCAAAAACATCCAAATCATCAAAAATCCAAAACATGTCGAAATATCATGAAATCTTAAAAAAATTCATCATTGAATCTTGTCAGTATTTCACCTTGTCAAACTACGTCATCTTTGAGCCTGAACATAAGCAAGGTTGATCTTTGATCATCCCTCGAGATATTAGGGTCAGTCCTTTAAACGTTCGTCGCATTGGCAATCCGTTTGCCCATCTAGCCTGCATCTTAGGTCAGTCCTTTAAGCAATAAAAAGGGCAATCAGTTTGTCCATCTTATCAAAAAATCAGTCTATCGTCAGTCGAACTACGTGGTCTTTGCGTGTATAACATAGGCAAGGTTAATCTATGGATCAGCTCACAAGACCCCTAGGATAGGTCTTTAAGTTAGTCTCTTTGTCATAAATCTTGAAAATACCAAAAACAACCTCAAAATACCTGAAAATCCAAAATGGTGCATCCATTTCATCTTGCTTTCACTCGTGATTGCCATCACTCATAATAAAATCAATTGTCACCTTCACCCTTTGGTAAGTCAGTCAGAAGCAAGTCTAAGCAGGTTCCAAAGTGAACACTCTAATCATCAAAAGTCATAGAAGTGTAAGTCAATAAGCAAGCAAGTTGATCAACTCGGAATATCAAAGCTTATCACCCAAATCAGTCCCATCAAAACCTTGATCACAACATGTCCTAGGATGAAGCTTTCCTGCGATGGACATAAGCATCAGGTACCCCTCATAGTAGTTAGTCTTGGCTAGCGGTATGAAGAACATTAGCTTGTTTGGTTTGCTTTATTTGGTTTTTTATTGACTTATCTTATTTTGTGCTCATTCCAAGGACCTCTCGATGATGCCTAAACAAAACAGGTTTAGAGAAAAAGGAATGGGGCAATGATCATTATCTTTTTATCTGCTATACTTGTTGGATACTCTTGTAAAATAACTTTTTCATGCGTGCTTTGTTTGGTTTGTAGGGAGGATGTTTTAGGTATCTTGTTGACCACATAGGAAAGCTTGCTTTCTTGTGTTTTGGCCCGAGATATTTAGAATGTCTGAACTATATCCTGAACGAAGTATGTATGCTAAGTGTGAACAAGAATACTCCTATCTGTTTGTTGAGTCAAAGTCCATCACACTAGGTACAACGCCAGCCTAGTCCTTTATACCTTGATGCATCGCACCTATGTGTGTTATCAAACATAATGTAATCGACCTTTTGAAAATCCCAACTCCTTGCAATGCAAATCACCATCATCGTCCTAACTAATTCATTAATTCTAGATTCTTCTGTCTTCCTTTCACACTAACATGGTATCATGACAGTAACCAAAACATCACCAATACATACACTTTGCATCTACATAATCATTAGCACATTGCATCATATGATTATCTTAAGTTATGAGGAATAATATAAATTTGTTATTCTAAACATCTTAAGAATGCATTACATCATTATGCATACATAATCATTTGCATCCATTACCATTTGCATATTATTACAACATCATTAACATACATTACATCCATAGGATCATCATTAAAAAGCATGGAAAATATACAAAAAGAAATGCATCCATTAGAAACATACATCACATTGCATAAGCATAAGAATAGGAACATCTCATTGCATCATAATAAAACTGCATATCATACATTTGCACCATACATATCATAAAAGGCGAATCATCTCATATATATATCATCAAAAAATGCACTGTTATGGTACAAATCGGATCAAGTGTACATCAAATACATGGTACAATAAGGCCAAAATAGTGCAGCCCATATATCAAAAATTCAAAAAACTGTCTGTGATCAAAAAGGAGCTAGCCCTATTGGCTGCTGCCCTCCCCATCCCGTCTCTCACCATGATCCTTTGTCGGCCGCCTCCCTATCTACTGGGAGAAATTTGGCACTCTACTTGCTGATGGCACTACCTATCGATAGTGCTTCCGATAGTACTCGACCTCTCTAATAGCCTCTCTGTACTCTCGAATGTCGACTGATCGGCCCTGGGATGTGGAGGCTACGCTCTCTAACTTTCTTCGATGACCAATCTCCTAATTCCTCTCGGATCATGCCTGATCTCTCTCAGCTATGACTGCAATAACCTGCTGTCAGGCCTCATCTCGCTTTGCTATCAGCACCTGTACCTGGCCTTGCAGCTGCTAAATCAATGCATCATAGGGATCTGGTTGCCCCATTGGCTATCCCGCTGGTTGTGTTGCTGGTTGGTACTGTGGTGCCACCTGGGGCTGCCCATCTTGTCCTGCTACTTGTGCCTGGTCCCTCAGAGGTGACCTGCTGAGGAGGTGGTACACCTCCTCGACCTCTACCTACTGACCTGCCTTTGGGCCTCTGACGTGGAAGCATTGTCCCATGAACTGTCAATCTCAACAGAGGTCTAAACCATGCCTTGTATGCTGGAGTCACCCCTGCGTCTGTTGGCCCTTGATCATATGGCCACGACCGAGCCACTAACTGTCTAAATGAGGATATTGCCTCCTCTACTAGAATCGACTGCCCCCATGCTGTCTCCTTTGCCGTATGGGAAAAGAGGGCCATATACTGATCATCAAGTATATCCTGCACCTCACCAAACTACCTGGCTACCCTATCAGGAAGGTACCTCTCTATCATAGTGTGCTCCCGAGCCTGCATAAATCTGTCTTGACAAGAAAAGAAGAGTTGCTGAGCATCATCATACCATGGCCCTATACCCATTCATGACCTCCATATAAACACTGTCATCTCATCTAATACCCGCCGCTAGTGGGCTATACCATCTGTACCCATGTGGGTAAAATGAATCTCTGCCCTGCCATACCACAGGGTCATCAATATCTAGAACAACTGGTGTCATAAGTGGGTGAAGTACTGGGATCCACTCTCATGCCAAAATGTGTAGAAGAGTCAACCCGGCCCCAAGAGCCCAACCATCCAAATAGACAAACTCGTGCAAATCTCGATACGAAGAGGCCAGTAGTACTAGTCCCCAGGAAAAGTACACTCGGCGAGCGCACATCTGGTGTGGCGAGCGCACATCTATTGCCATGCCAACCCCCAACCTGGACTGAAATATCGGCCACCCCAATCAAGAGCTACAAGACTAGAAATAATGGCGGCCACAATCAGGCTGTAAGTAGGGGCTACACCTTGGTACCGCTCCAAATCTATCTGACCATCACAAAGGATGAGTTCGTCAACACCCATAACACCAAAGCAGGCATCCCTACCCTCTTCCAGATCATAGATCACTCGGGCTCGATGAATAGGTAGCCGCAGGATGCGCCAAATATCCTGAAGAGTAATGGTGGCCTCGCTGGTAGGAAGATGAAAGGATGAAGACTCGTTGTGCCACCACTTGGCCAAGGCATGCATCATACCCACATGTGCTCGAACAGGATGGATGTACGCAACGTGCCATAAACCAAGCATCCCAAGCTGCTCCTGAAGGAATACATGCATATCCTAAAATCTCTCAAATACTGGCCACCGGTGCTCCCTCGAATGAATGACCTCGTGTCTCTCCTGCACAAGGAAATAAGTCGCGTCAGTTTACCTAAAGAAAATCTGCTACCCGTAGCACATTTCATCTTTGTAACAACAAAAGCGGCGCAGTTTGTAATGTTCCAAACTGCAACGTGCGGTGGACTTTGCACCCTATTTTGACAAACTGTCTCGCACAACACTATTTGTGCAAGCGGCTGAGTTTGGTGACCGAAAATCTTCAAACCTAAACTACGCCGTGTGACACTCTTTGCACAAGCAATCTTGTATAGGACCGCACGGCCCCGACTTTGCATTTTTCGTGATGCTATATCACGCCACGCCGCTTAGACTGTACTTAAGCCCTAATTAATGCATGAATAACAAGAAAAATAAAAGTCAGATAGGGGTACATACCACAGGTCCTGCGGCGACTGGTCGCTGATATACTCGTACCCGCTTCGACACGTGTAGAGGAAGCTGTCATTGTGCCATTGTGACCAAGTCTCAGAGCTCAAAGTGTCAAATTTTTTCAAGGTTTAAGATTGCAAATGTATTGAAAGTGACCCCTCGAGGTCTATTTAAGCTTGAAAATTAGGGTTTTTGAACTAATTTGACCTTCCGGCTAGGGTTTTGGTCCCCCGATCCCATTTTCATCGAACCGAGGGCCGTGTTACATCTTTTTTTGGCGTCTTAACCTATTTTTAGGCATTCTAGGGTATTTTTGGCCTGTCGAGCACTTTGTCATCTTTTTTTCGCGAGATCATCCAAAAAATCAAAATTTTCATCCAATCTCTCAAGGGGGCAATATCCAGCATTATCCTTCCGCTGGGGCAGTAGTGGGGCATCTGAAAAATTCAAGAAAATTTTGAACCTTTGATCACAGCAGTTTATTCTTTGAATCAATGCAACAAGTACAATGCTTCAAAGAGGGGCAAAATGTAGACATGGAAAATGTATAGTTTCATTTGACACTCTTGATCCTGATCACTAACATCATTTCCTCCAAAATCACACTCTCAACATTTCATCATAATCTTGTCTCTTAATCTAATGAATCATTATTCAATTAATTAAGTCTTCCTCCTATGATTAAATTAATCAATTTAATTTAATTAACCTTACCATCTCTGTTTAATTAAATATATCATTTTATTTGATTAAATTCTCTAAAGTCCTCTCATTAAATTAAATAAATTAAACCTTATTTGATTTAATCTAACATATTTCCCTCCTTAGTTAAATAAATCAAATCATTTATTTAATAATCATTTCCTCTCAATTCTTGATTTAAATCAATTCATAAAATTAAGTCTAAATTGTCACATCATCTAATTCTTCATTAAATTAATAAAAACCATGATTAAGTTAATTCCTCTCATTAAAATCCTCTAGAGAATGCAAGTTGCACAATAAATCAATTACTTTGATTTATTTAATTATCTATTTTCCCTCACATGGCATCAAAAGGGAATATTCCCTCATTTGAATTCAAAAAGGCCAAGTGGACTTGGTCCTTCCAACAAGGCATTTAAGGCCTCTTACATGTCCTTGGCCTTGAACCAAGTGACATTAACTCCATTTCCCTTCCCTCTTCAACAAGTCATTTCACAAATTCAAATTCAAACTAAATGCATTTATTGGCACTTTGGCCAAAATGTGCACAACCACGAACCATTCACATCATGACATGTGGCATTCAACCATTGGATTGAAAGTTAGTTCCACATTGCTCAAATCTTACTTTCTCTTCCAAATTGAAAGTTATAAATTGGAGGCTTCTCTCCTCATTTCTCATCCACAATCTTCATGCAAAGTTACTCTCTTCACATTGAGAGCTAATTTTTCCCATTGCACCCAACCTATCACCATTGTCACAATTTGTAACAAGGTTATGCTCAAATTTGTTTGAAGATTTGACCATTGCTCAATCAATCAACATTGCAACTCAGGAATTGGGAAAGGGCCAATTGCAACACTTCATTGGCACCAATTCCCCCATGGGATCACTAATCTATTGGCTTAATTAGGATTTAACTTCATTTCTTGTATTGTGTTCTTCATTTCCTAATTTTAGTTTGAATAGATGGATTTCATGGGGAATCTCTCATACTTGTTTGCATGCATTTGATCTAACAACCTAACGTGTTTTGTTGCTCTTGTGCATTTGCACGTTTAGGGGTTTACAAGTCTCTTAAGAGCCCTAAGAGCAAAAAACTGTCGAACTATGACAGAGTGGTTCTCGGAGCTCATGGAAACTAAGAATATTTCATCTAAGCTTACAAGTCGATATGGAATCCATCCACATTAAACTCTCTCATTTTTTTTATCAAATCAACGCTATTTTACCATTCCAACTTAGAATGCATACTTGCAAAAATTGTTAGTGGAGAGTAGTGCAAATTTGGAAAGAAGCATATTGTTGGTTTCATGCATCCTAGAGCCAAAACCAATTGTGACAACATTTTAAGGTAGGAAGTTAAATGCTATGGAAGGCTTCTATTTTTTCTCCAAGTCACTTGATCATCCTAGAGTGCACTATTTTGATGTAGTCTCTTAAGTGCCCTACAAGAAAAAAACCGTCGAACTATGATGGAGTGGTTCTCGGAGCTCATGGCACCTAAGAATGTTTTGTCTGGACCCACAATTTGATATGACATCCCTCCATATTAACCTCTCTCTCATTTTTTTCAACTCAACATCATTTGACTATGCAAACTTAGAATGCATACTTACAAAAACTATCAGTGGAGAGAAGTGCAAATTTGGCACGAAGCATATTTTTGGTTTCATGCATCTTGAAGAAAAATTGATTGTCCCAACACATCAAGGTGGGAAATTAAATGCTAGGGAAGGAATATTTTCTTTCTCCAAGTCACCCTATCATTTTGGATTGCACTATTTTAGCATAGTCTTGTAAGTCATAAGAGTAAAAAATTTCCCAACTATGACAGAGTGGTTATAAGATCTCATGGCACCTAAGAATGTTTCATCTAGACCTACAAGTCAATATGGCATCCCTTTGCATTAACCTCGATTTTGATTAAATCAACACCATTTGACCATGCCAACTTAGAATGCATTCTTACAAAAATTATCAATGAAGAGCAATGCAAATTTGGCAAGAAGCATATTTTCATTTCATGTGTCCTAGAGAAAAACCAACTACACCAACACGTCAAGGTGAAAAATTAAATACTAGGGAATTCTATGGGATGTTTTCAAAGTGTTAGTTGAGAGCAGTGTGAACCTGTAAGCATGCATTTTTTCATTTTGTGTGTCATGGGATATATTTAAAGTCATATTTTTCCATGCACATGTAGTGGGACCAAACCAATAGTGCAAACATATCAAGGTGGCCCAACGAATGCTACTAGAAGTCTTTATTGTGAATACATACATTATTGGTAAGGAAATTATTAAGTAATATTAATCCTTATAGTATGCATATATTCCATACACAAGATCACCATTAGACATATATATGAGATCCACAAACATACATACTTATATGCATACACATAATATTTGTTATTCTATGCATCTTTTCATCATAATCATCATTACATATACATGTGAGATTCTCAAATATATATACCTATGCACTTACACATAAGATTTGCTAGTCTAAACATATTTTCATCATAATATTCATATATTCTATATACATAAGATTCTTGAACATACATACCTATGTGCATACACATGAGATTCATGAACTTTTATTTGAATTGCTTGAATATAATAGCATTGTTTTCCAAAAAAGCTACATTTATATATACAATTGAATTGTTAAGAAACATAAACAATATTTTTTAATAAAAAAATTCCAAAAAATAGAAAAACATGAATCTCAATGAGATGAACATTATCATAACTATCCCATATGGTAGTCTAGATCTACTACTCAAGTGTGTCTGAGGGGTCATCTCTTAGAGTATCCAATATTGCTTCATGATCAACATCACTAATTGTCCATAGTTATTTTATTCTTTTTTTTTTCATGATTCTTCAATAACTTAATATTTATTGCTACGACTAGGTGTGAATACATGAGTATGGTTTTATTCTTCTCAAAGTCTTCAAATGCAGGTATGTCATTCTTTCTAATCATATATGTTTACAACCAAGTTCCAACAATAACAACTCATCATGTAGGATATGTGAACCCATCATCATCTATCATAGGTTGTGTTAGATTTTTATTTCCCTATACACATTGTGCCAACCAATAGTTTTATCTCTCTTCATTCCTATGTGGTGCAACAACTACATAAATATGTCCTAATTATACAAGGTTTGTAAGATGTTCATAGTCAAATGAACTTTCTATTTCACTGACTAAGAATGAATGAGCTTGATATAAAGGGGTTAGATATTATGGGATCCATGCATTTACCCACTCACTTGAATCATAATGATCACACATATTTAATACAACTTTGAAAAAAAAAAGCTAAATTGTGTCCAAATAGTTCATGTACTTGCATCTAAGCTCCAAAATTAATTCATCTTTGATGATTCCTTGATTTTCTAGAAATCCAATCTCTCTCCCACTATCGCCTCATCAACCAACTAGAAGAACCTATGCACTTTTAAATCAAGTTCCCCTCCTTGTGAAAATGCATAGTTACACCACTCAATAATAGAACTTGCATCACTAAATATAACACCACCTCTAATATTTAGTTGTTCTTTAACTAGATCCCTCTTCACACATGCATTTTCTCCATCATGATCCTCTTTTCTATTCCCAACTTCAAAAAAACTCCAAATATGAGGTATACCCCTCTTTTCATACATTCTTCTCAACTAATAAAACATACGAGAATTCTTTAATTGAATGGTGCAATTATATAATCAAATGAGATGTTGAACCATTCTAATATATTTTTCCTACAAGCACTCAAAAAAATGAAAACAATACTGCACATACTTTGATGAATGAGATCGATCATCGGTCATGTAAAAATGGTACTCCATGACTATCTTATTATTCTCGTTTATAATATTAAGGACATGTCTATATGTAATGTGAACAAAAATAGCAATTTTAATTGAAGTGTACTATTGAGATTAGACTTCATTTTGTGGTTGCAATGTGTAGTTTTCTACAAAATTGACTATAGAGATAATAGTTCCAATCAGGAAAAAATCCTTTCACATCGTAAAATGTTGATCTAACCATCCAAAACTTGTGGTTGTACCTTGTATACTTGTAAAAATATTTTTTATTAAAATATGAAATAAAATTAGAAACACTTACTTCTCTTGTAACCAACTCACATCCAGAACCTTCACTTCCACTCTTCAAATTGTATTTCACTATCTCATAATTATTTTCCTCAACCATTATCTTTCCAAAATCATGCTTGCTACCCTCATGAATACATGATATAAACTTTGATAACCCACAATAGTACAAAAACTTTTCATTTAAACAATCATTTTTATATAAAATGCAACCATCATCTCTAACACATAAAATAAATCTAATAAGTCCCTTGATGAATTTGGTAGTCGCATTGGACCACAATCTCGTAGAATTTCGTATATGAAGTAGAATATATCTTGTATAATATTTCATGATACATAGAAAGCCCAACATTATATTTACAATAATATATATTACGAATTTTAAGAGGCCCACAGTAAAATGGTTTACAAGATTCAAATGCCCTTTGTGAGATTTTAAAATTTGGCTGTGCTTCACAAAATAGTTTGTACAAAGTTGTTTGGATACATTCTAAGAAATGTGTAGGATGTGGTGTGTAGTCTTGATCGCCAATTCTTAGCTTTAAAACTTATTTTACATTGGGTGATACTTTAGAGTTAGAGTGCCAAAATTGTCGAATTTCATCCTTTGTGCTATTAGTTAGCTTCTTATCAACTTGTGGAAGCCTGCCACTAAAAGCTCAAGTATCATTTTGAAGAGGACTATCTAGTCTTGATTTTATTGCTAGTGCTTTTGATAATGTTTTATAATTTAGTGTTAATTAAACAAATGTCTGCCTCAATAATTAATCTGTTCTTAATTTATTTCTTACTAATGAATTTGTTATTACTCTATGAGTAGCTCTCTTATCTTTTTCCTTACTAGTTTTTCCAATAGAATTGAGTACATTTAAATAATTTTAACAATAATATTATTTTGATTGGACTTTTTGTTTACACAAATATTTAATTTATTTAGTAAAGGTCTCATTTTGTATGTTTTTATCAATTGTATAAAAAATTGACATTGTTTGGGTATGTCCTATTGGAAAAGTATTCATTGAAGATTTTGGTAGCCCATAATTGAACACTTCATGATGACCTTTTTTTTTCAAGTTTTTATATCGTGTTCTCATTATTTGAACTAACCATTTTGGGGTTCTTGAATGTTTTGCAGTTTTAATGGACTCATTACAAAATTATGGATTTGGGATTTTATTTTATTCTTCTCAACGATCCTCTCCTCTTATGTAATTTCTAGAGATACATTGACTTTCATTGTTTTGTGTGCATTATCAATTTTATCAATATTATGAGCAAGTAGATTATGGAGTGTAATTTCAATGCCATGGGGTTCATATCCACATTCATGAAATAATTATTGATGTATTTGTTATTTTTCTTCTATGATGTTATTCTTATCAATAGGTGTTTCATCATATTTTACAATATTTTTAATTTCATGTTCAATATTTTTAAATTCAATATCATAGTCACTTTCAATGTCATTTAAGGGTAAAAAAGAGCCTTCTTCTTGACGATTATTTGAGAAACCTTTCCTTTCCATCATCTTCCTTGATCTATCTTTCTCCCTACTTGCTTTGATTTCCTCTAGTTGAACATTCCTCTTCCTTTTAGCTTTACAACGACTATTGCTTCCCATTATAGAAACAAAAACAAGTACCTAATGATTGATAGAATTGAATTTTGTGTAAAAGAGTACAAAAAAGTAGAATTTTGTCTATATCAGATAAAAATTAAGCCATTCTCGACAACAAAGAGTATGTGGGGACCATTGGAACGCCCAAAATGGATATTGGGTCATTATATCCACTAAAAAAATAGATATCCATTTTATTAAACGAAAATTGAATTTATATCATCAAATATAATATATATTATATTATTACATATAATATATTATAGTATTTATATGATGTAATATTATAATATTCTATTTATAATATAATATATAATATAAATATTATACATTATACTAATATTAATATATAATATAAATATTATAAATTATATTAATATTAATATATTCTAATATATTAAATATTTTATATTAGGTTGCATTATAATATTATGGATGAGGATGAGGGAGATGGGGGGATTCAAAGGAGATAGAGAGAGAATGAGGGAGGTAGATGCATGAAGAGAAAGAGCTATATATAACGGGGGATTCATCATAGAGAGAGAGGGTGGGAGGGGTAGAGGGAGGGAGAGAGAAAGAGGAGGGAGAGACTAAGGGAAGGATAAAGAGGGGTATATAGAGAGAGGTAAGGAGGGAGGGATAACGAGAGAGGTGATAGGTTGTCATTAGGTCTTACTACTTTAGAATAATTGAATGTCAATTAGATGACCGAGCAGTGTCCAAGGCAGTTTCCGGAAGGAGATTATTGAACGACCCATTTTATATTTTATATTTTTTTTCTTCTTTTAATACTACAAAAATCAAGTCTAATCTAAGGCCATTACTTTTTAACTAGAAAATAATTTTACTCTTAGGAAAATCCAAAAATACTAAATTAAAAAGCATAAGATAACTAATTTAAAAAGCATTGCGACTAAACTAGAAAGCATGGAAACAAGAAAACTAAACAACTGATGTATTATAGAAACATAAAAGTAAGGGAATAGACAATTAAACATCTTTTAAATAGTAAAGGAATTTTATCAACTACAGAAGATAACTTATACAAATTAAAAACAATGGTGCTCTGGAACAACAGACTCGACTCTTCAACAACTTGTTACTTCCTACTGAACAACAATTTACTTCTAACAAAGAAAATAACTTAACAGTAAAATATTTATCTATCTAAGCTAACTCCCCTCGAGTGGCCAACTCGTGGGCTAGTACTTCATCTTTAAATCAAATAAGCTACAGGTTCTCAAATCCTTTTATTACAAACAATCATCATCATTCGAAATTCAATAGTTACCAATAGATAGAAATCAGATAACTCATTTTAACAGTGCTTTGAAAAACCATGTGAACAACATAACGATACTTCCTCTCTGTCTTATTCACTACTTATGAAATTATAGTTTTATAGATAACTTCTTAACTAAATTCTAAATTTAAGATGGCATGGATAGCAATTGAAAAGTCTTCCTTAACTAAAAACTAACTTTGATGTCTTTAAAGCTTTTAAATATGTAGAAGGCTCGAGAAGAGCCATAAAGTTTTAAACAACAAAATTTAAAGAAACTGAAACTGAATCTTCAACGCATCATCCAGGCATCTAGGAGTGGGTTCGCAACATTACTCTTGAGGCACGTGTTGGCTAAACTTCTGCAAAATCCGCATGATGACTTGTTATTCCCTATAAAAATGCTCAAATCAACCCATTAAACCTGCTTTGGTAAATTTCCTCGATTGATCAAAAGAAGGAAAGAAAGCATAGTTTTCCTTAAAATAAACAATTACTTCTCCTAAAGTTTAATAAATTGGCACAAGCTTAGGATTTGAAATTAGAAAAAGTAAGCTTTCCAGATTTTATTATGATGAGGTTATTTTTACCTCATCATTTCCTCCCCTACCTAATTTTTGGCAGGTCCTCCTGCTCCATGGTTAAACCCCTGAGTTCTATTCCATTCCTCATAAAGAGTATTGAGATCATGTGTTTCCCTGGTTGATGCATTAAAAGTTTCAGGGTTATGAATGAACCCTCTATGGAACATCACACTCTCTGTAACACCCCTCCATTTTGTTCTTTTGATCGAACAGTGTTCTATTTGATTATGTTGTACTTTCTGTTTGTACTTTGACTTAGAACTCAGTTGCTATTTGTTCGTTATTTGTAAAGTGATGCGAATGTTATATTTTGGTGTGGTGGTGTATTTTTCTGATGTTATCATTATGTCATGCTATGGATTAGCATAGTGGATAATTGAATTAATGATGTTTATGCTTTTGATCATATTAATGATGTTAGATTCGTCAGTTAGTTATATTGTATTGGTGAAGGGGACGGATCGCATCACGCGCTTGCGAGCACCTTGAGATTCTGAGATTTCCTCTTCACTGTGTGTTTTAATTTTAACATATATATGCATGTGGATATACTCTGTGTTCGTAGGTTGACAGGTACAGGACATCGACTCCACCTAGTTTCACAAGTTCGAGCGTGTCCAATGCCCAACGATATTCGATTGGGAGATAGTAGCTAGGTTTTCCATGCCAAGTCGTCACCCTAGTCCTAGTAAGTCATCAGATGTTAGTCGGGTTGTCTTGCTGTGAATATTGCTCCCTCTCTTTGTTTATTTAATTACAAGTTAAAAAAGGGTAATCATATGGCTGTATGCATTTAATTTGTGAAATTGAAATTGTACTGGTATTATGTTAATAACGTAATTTATTTTATTAATTAATTTAATTAATAAATAATTTAATCATGAATTAGATTTATTTCTTAATTAATTAAATTGATTTTGTTGAAATTGGATAAGTTCATTTTGAAATTATGAATTTTATTATGTGAAATTGAAAATTATGAAAATGAGTTAAAAGTCAAATTTGAAAGTTGAATTCAAAAATTGAAAGAAATTAGATATTTTCTATTTTCAGAAATTTATTACAGTGGTTGAATGAGTTATTTTTGGAATTTTGCTTATTATTGAATTTTGGCTTCACAATTTTGGGAGGATGAAAATTAAAAAATGGAGAAGGGAAGGATTTTCTGGTTTTTGGGGGTTTTGGATTTGGACTTTGGAACAACGCAGTTGGACTGTGGAGGAGAAGTTTGCATATGTGGGAAAGGCTTTACATCAAGTTATCAAACTTTGAAGCTTTTGGAAATCAGGTTTTCTCCCTATTAAATTAGTTTCATTTTTGAAAGGTTTTCCAAATTTCGTTATGCTTTTTGAAGTTATTGAAACCCAGTTTAATCCTTGCTTCAAATTTGAAAACAAACCCCTGTTTGAGAATAAATGTCTTCAAAGGAAAATGGTATTATGGACTGAAAATTACCATTTTAAGCTTTACTTCTTCAATGAATCTTGCAAATTGCTTATGCAGGTATTTAAATATACACATACATAAGTATATATGTATATATATAAAAAGATATATATGTATATATTATAAATATATGTTTGGAATTGGGCTTATGCCTTTTGTTTTTAGAAAAAAAAAAAGAGGTTATGAAAACCCTGTTTTAAAAAAAAAATCGATTTCCGGATTTTGAGATCCGCAGTGAAATTTCTAAGAAAAAAAAAAAAAATGAGGGTTGTGGGGGCTGGGGGCTCGACCCACAGTCGCCCCCATTGGAGGCACTATGGGGAACCGTGCCCAGCGCGCCCCATGCGTCCCCCATCCTCCCTGCCGCCTTCCCTTCCCGCGCCCTCCTCCGTCGTGCTGGTCGCGCCTTACCTACGAGCTCGGCTATGTGTAACACAACCGACGCCCTTTAGAGGGAGCTGACTGTGTTACCCATAGTCGGCCTAGGGTAGGTTAGATGTGCGTCTGCTGCTCGGTGAAAACAAAATGCAGTCGCCGCCCGCATGGGAAACACATCCACCTCCCTTCTCGAAATGCGCGCACGGCCCGAGAAAATTCACACCCTAATCTCATTTGGGGTTTTTAAAAACAAAGATAAATAGAAATATTATATTTTAATATTATATTTTATAATATTAAAATATTGTTAAATAATATTTTAAATATTAGAATATTATATATAATAAAGGTCATTTAATTAGTGGTATGTGTAATTTAATTGAGAAAAAAATCTATATCAAAATGTTATAGTCAAATTGTGGATTTTTATTTTAGAATAATATTTTTGAAAAGGAAAACATTGGTGTTAAGAGTAATATATTTTTATATCATGATTAATTTATTTTAAAAATGATTTATTTTAAATCGAAGGAGTAAATATTTATTCTATTATTATTATTTGCAATCAATTAAGGATTATATATTTGATTCTAAAATAATAGATGAATTAATGGAGATGAAAGTAATATGTTTTAAATAGCGGAATTAATGGATTTTAAAATGATTACGTTGAAAAGAGAAAATAGTATTTATTAAAAACAATGTATTTTGATTTGTGGAAACAAATGGTGATTTTACTATTATTTAGAATCAAGTAGGGATTTAAATAATGAGTTTTAATTTCTCCTATTGTCTGGAAAGGACGTATGTTTAAATCAGTTTTAATTGAGCAATAGATTACTGATGTTAATAAGGGAAATGGATTTAGTGAATCCAAAATTAGTTTAATTCCCCGCAACTTTCCTTCGTGATTGTTTTCCTTTGAGTTCATGTTTTGGGGAAAGGAGTTAAGTGTGTTTTAATCTGTAAGTCTTCCAGAGGACCCTAGAGGTTGGGGTTGTCATCTTGTGATGTCGACTGTTTATTTATTCCCTCGGGTAGTGCATGAGAAGTTATTTGTTATTACCCGGTTTCTACAAATGAGAATGTTTTGTACCTCCTGAGAAAGGAGTGGATTATGTAATTGTGCCTCCTTGTCAGGAGTGGTTTTGTTATTGTTGTTACCTCCAGTGTTTGGAGATGGTTTTATCTTATGTCGCCTCTTGAGAAAGGAGTGGACGTGTTATCTTGTTGTTGCACTTTGTACCCTTGGTGTTTGGATGGTATGCATGTTGTCAAGTAGAAGAGTGGCTTCCGTAGGGGCCAGAGCCGGATAAATTGGATAACTTACGGAGGTGGTTTAATCAAGTGATAACTAAAATAAAATTTAGAAGATTAGGTGGTACTTCTCACTAATCAAGATAATTATGCATCACTCATAGACATAAGGGCTCGTTTAGACTTGGGATGAGTGGGAAGACCTGGAATGGCAAGGTCATCTATCTTGTATGTACGAAAGGTATTTGATTCCGCATGAGTCAGTATGGGGGCCAGGAATTCGGTAGAGGCCACCAGGATAACCCATAGTGGGGGCCGAAGCCTAGGAAGAATCCCAGAGGATAACCCATGACGAGCCGTGTGATGACACTCTATCTAGGACAACAGTTGGTTCTTGTTTATTGTGGGTATGGTTTCCTTAACATACCTGATGTGACCATAGTTGGTATTCGATTATTATGTGTATGGTTCTCTTAACATACTTGTTCTGCTTTATTTCTGGAAGCAATGTGACCATGTAGAGTTGTACTTGTGTGGTACTCGTGATGCTCTTGAGTTGTACTTATGTTGTACTTATGTGGTACTAGAGTTGTACTTGTGATATGCTTGTGTGGTACATGTGTTTGGGTGTCAGTTTGGTTTAGTTATGATTTAGCTAGTGTCTAGAGATGATGGTCTTGACTAGGATTCCTTGTTACTATCTCCTAGCACAGGGGGTGGGCCTTTGGGTTCCACTTGGTTGGGTGGCGTGCACCTAAATCTATTAGGCTATCTTCGTGTTCATGTGGACGAGACTTCCAGTTGGAGAGCTCATGGAATTTAGTTTCAGTTCTTGTTTTATTTCATTTCAGTTGATCTTGTATTATTTTACCCCTCATTTGTTATTGAGGTGGAAGTTGTAACTGTAACCTTATTTATGGGACTTGCCTCATTCGACGAATGAGAGTTGTAATTGTAATATTTAATTATGGATTAATGGAATGGAAAGTTATCTAGTATGCTTGATGTAAATTACCTTAATTGGAATGTATGTGTTCAACTATTGTCTAATTATTGGCATGGTTTATATTCATGTTGTTGTTTGTGGGTTGTTAAGTTATTTCAATCTCGTAACCTTAGGGGATGGTTGCATTGGGAAGCGAACTTATATATTAATTGTACTTAAACAAAAAAAATAGCCTATTTAAGTAGTTGTTTGCAACATCCTCTAGGGTTGCATGGCGGGGCGTTACACTCTCCCTCCACTAATTGAAAATTAGCTAAATAACCATCAATATGAACGGTATTTATCGTTTTTGGCTTTCTCCCTAGTGTTTTGATAAATAATTGTTTGATTAACTAGTTTAATTTAGGGATTTTCTTTATTGCTTGCAATAAAGGAACTTTAATTTGCAACTGCTTAATCTCCTGAATTAATGTAGTTTCTGTAGCCAGAGATATGGTGCCATCTTTTTCTTCCTTCGAATAGGATCCTCCTTATGTTGACTTAAGGACTAACCTTCCTCCCACTGAGAGAAGTCAGCAGCCCCTGCTGCTGAAAAAGGCTCTTTATCTTGAGGAGTAGTATCCTGCTTAGATGACGTGTCTTTTGTTGGACTTTTAGGCTTAGTTTCCTCCACTATTTCTTCAATGGTCAGAGGTTGAAGAGTTCGACCAGAACGCAACTGCACATTTTCAAAGTGTATCGCATTAAGCCCTGTAACATTTTCATGTTCGGTAGAATAAACTGGTGTATTTTGGTGATTATTCTTAAGATTGGGAAGCGGTTGCGCTGGAAGCTGCGGTTGGTTTACCTGCTCATTCTGAGGAGGGTTTTGAGCTAGAGGTAACAAACTCCGCTGTTGATTCCTCCTTGGTTTAGTATAGAACTGAATTTGTGCCTGATTCCATTAGGGGACTGCATGTTGTTGGTACCACTGTTGTCGGGGTTGATTTGACCACTGTTGATTTCCTCATGTGTGGTTTGTCCACTCAGGGGATCCCCAATAAGGAGTTCCCCAGTTAGGTTGAGGTGGAGGTGACTGATTCCAAGATGGAGTCCATTGATTATGAGCCTAGTTATTTTGTGGTCTCCATGTAGGATTAGGATTCTGTCCATAAGGGAAATTACCTCCTTGACATTGGTTTAAGGCATGTATTTCTTCTTCAACCTGAATGGTTTTTTTCTTAGTATTCTTAATATCCAACAAAAGATCGCACTAGTTTGTAGTATGATTTTGCTCACACAGTTGAAAAACATTGACTTTATCCAAAGGACACTCACGCAATAGGTGTTTATTTCAACACCTTGGACAATAAATGGACAAGGTCTCCGAGTTGCGAGTTTTAGCTTGTATACCATCTAATGTGGTATTCAACTGCACGAGAATATCCGTTTTCAGATTTGCTATTTCTTCACGGAGCTTACCTATCTCATTAGACCCTTTAAAAAGATTAGTTTTGGGGATTCCTCCCCGAGTACGGGAAAAATTCCAACATAACTCACATATTTCCTCAAGAGTTAATTGAGATACGTCACCTTTTCCCATTAAATCAAGATTTCTTTGAGCGTCATCATCAAGACCTTTAAGAAATATTTTTTTGAGAATCTCTACACTAATGGTCATTTCTCCACATCTTTTGGAGAGGAAGAGGAACCTATCGAGATAATCCTCCAAACTTTCATCCTTGTTTTGTCTCAGCTTAAACAACTCCTCCTTATGATCACTTACCCTAAAGTAACTTTGGTATTTTTGCAGGAAAAGAATCTCCATTTCTTCCGAGGATGTTATACTACCAGAACCTAATCCCATGAACCAGCGCATTGTTGAGTCCTTCAAAGTTGACAGAAAGAGCTCCAACTTTTGGTTTTCGTTCTTATAATCATAAGTTTGGCATAGGACTTTAAACTCAAAGAGAAATTGGTTTGGGTCTTCCGAGGATAAACCACAGAAGGTTGGAAGGAAAGCTAGAGAAATGTTCTTCATGACAGTATCATCAATAGCATCCAACGTAATAGGATAAGTAAACGTTCTAGGAGGTTGAGTTTCATTGTGGTTAGGTTCAGCTCTATGATCTCCCATAATGTCCAGAAGAGTATGCCCCTCAAAAACAACTTCCCCTATAACTGGTTGTTCTGCCAATTGCTCGACAGGTAAATAATGGAAAGCCTCTGGTGGAGTAGGCTCAAATAATTCTTCAGAAGTGTGGTCGTCTGAGCCTTGGGCTTCCCTATGTATGATTGGTATGTATTTTGGGGGGGTATTTGGTATAAAACATCCGCGAGGGCCTCTTTTCTGGACCATGCAAAAAAGAAAGCCGACTAAGAAATTTTTGGCATAAAACTTGTATTCAAACCGCCTCCTAATAACACTTAAGCACAAAGGATTTTTAAGAAGTCCCCGACAACGGTGCCAAAAAGTGATAGGATGTCATTAGGTCCTACTACTTTAGAATAATTGAATGTCAATTAGTCGACCGGGCAGTGTCCAAGGTAGTTTGCAAAAGGAGATTATTTGAATGACCCATTTTATATTTTCTATTTTTTTCCCTTCTTTTAATACTACAGAAATCAAGTCTAATCTAAGGCCATTATTTTTTAACTAGAAAATAATCTTACTCTTAAGAAAATCCAAAAATACTAAATTAAAAAGCATAAGATAACTAATTTAAAAGCATTACAACTAAACTAGAAAGCATGGAAACAAGAAAACTAAACAACTGATGTATTATAGAAACAAAAAAGTAAGGGAATAGACAATTAAACATCTTTTAAACAGTAAAGGAATTTTATCAACTACAAAAGATAACTTATACAAATTAAAAAAAATGGTGCTCCGGAACAACAGACTCGACTCTTCAACAACTTGTTACTTCCTACTGAACATCAATTTACTTCTAACAAAGAAAATAACTTAACAGTAAAATACTTATCTATCTAGGCTAACTCCCCTCAAGTGGCCAGTTTGCGGGCTAGTACTTCGTCTTTAAATCACATAAGCTACAGGTTCTCAAATCCTTTTATTACAAACAGTCATCATCATTCGAAATTCAATAGTTACCAATAGACATAAATTGAATAACTCATTTTAATGGTGCTTTGAAAAACCATGTGAACAGCATAACAATACTTCCTCTCTGTCTTATTCACTACTTATGAAATTACAGTTTTATAGATAGCTTCTTAACTAAATACTAAATTTAAGATGGCATGGATAGCCATTGAAAAATCCTTCCTTAACTAAAAACTAACTTTGATGTCTTTAAAGCTTTTTAACATGTAGAAGGCTCGAGAAGAGCCATAAAGTTTTAAACAATAGAATTTAAAGAAACTAAAACTGAATCTTCGACGCATCATCTAGACATCTAGGAGTGGGTTTGCAACATTAATCTTGAGGCACGTGTTGGCTAAACTTCTGCAACAGTCGCATGATGACCTTTTATTCCCTACAAAAACACTCAAATCAACCCATTAAACCTGCTTTGGTAAATTTCCTCGATTGATCAAAAGAAGGAAAGAAAGCATAATTTTCCTTAAAATAAGCAATTACTTCTCCTAAAGTTTAATAAATTGGCACAAGCTTAGGATTTGAAATTAGCAAAAGTAAGCTTTCCATATTTTATTATGATAAGGTTATTTTTACCTCATCAAGAGGTAGGTGGAGAGAGAGGTAGGGTTGGAGGTATGGAGGGAGAGGTAGAGAGAGATATAGGTAGAGGGGGAGAGATAGAGAGAGGGGGAGAGGGAGAGAGAGAAATGAGGAGAGAGAGGGAAGGAAGGAGGGAGGGAGAGGTAGGTAAAGAGAGAGAGAGAGGTAGGGTGGGAGGGATAGAGGGAGAGGTAGGTAGAGAGAGGGTGTATGAATGGAGAGAGAAGTAGAGAGGGATGGTAAGAGAGAGGTAGAGAGGAGAGGGAGAGACTTGAGAGATAGGTAGAGATTGATATGGGGAGGGGTGATAGAGAGAATTAGAAAGGGAGGGATAGAGCGAGAGGTACATAGAGAGAGATGGAGAGAATAGAGAGAGGGTGGGAAGGAGGGAGATGTAGGTAGAGAAAGAGAGGTATAGGAGAGATAGAGAGTAGTGAGGGAAGGACAGAGGGGGGGAGGGAGAGAGATAGAGGGGTAGGTAGAGAGAGATAGGAAGGGTTGGATGGATGGAGGGAGAGGGGAGATAGAGAGTAGAGAGGGATGGAGGGAGATGTAGAGAGAGATGTATGGTGGGAGGGATAAAGGGATGGAGAGAGAGAGGGAAGGAGGGAGGGAGGGATAAAGGGAGGGGTAGGTAGAGAGAGAGGTAGGGTTGGAGGGACGAAGGGAGAGGGGATATAGAGAGAAGTAGGGAAGGAGGGAGGGAGGAAGGAGGGATAGGTAGAGAGAGAGAGGTAGGGTGGGAGGGGTAGAGGGAGGGAGAGGGAGAGAGGTAAGGAGGGAGGGACGAAGGGAGGGATAATGATAGATCATATAAGTAAGTTTCACTCCCTACTATATGTCACATCCCATTGTGTGTGTACCTATTTACTATTACTATGTTAGGGTAAATTATTGCATATGTGAATGTATTTGGAATTTTGATTGGAAATATATATGGTTGCACTTTGTTAATCATAAAATTATGAATGAAAGTTTATTTCATTTGATGTTATATGATGGAATGCATTTATGAAATGAATGGTTATTGAATTTGATATTCTAACTATGAAAAGTATTATGTAAATGCTTGTTTTGATGAACGGTTGACTACCATGAAATATGTTAAGTTGGATGCAAGTTCATAATCAATCCTTCGAGAGCAAGGGGAAGTATCACTCAGGAGAAGAACTTGGTTAGGTAACCTGTAACGAAACCTAACTAAGCTTACACCCACACTCACAATAGAATGGTTGAATCAAGTCATAGTGTTAGGAATTGGTAAGTCATCCTTTAATATGTTTTGTTTGCATTAGGAAGAATCTTTATTACTATTAAGATCATTCTTGGATGGTGTTTATGTCTTTGGTGTTTACGAGTTCTTCTTTATATTACTATGCTTGATTCATAATATATACATACACAGAATGTATATATATGTATACATATGCATGTCGACAATAACCCATACACATAAGAGAACACGCACATGAGAGTACATAGGTAGATGTACCTATGTGTGCTTATGGACGAGTTTCTTATGGGCATGGTAATATCATGAAGACAATGAGACAAGTATGTATATATTTATACATCACATGTATATATACCTATCGATAAGATATAAATTGTTTATGTGCTTGATTGTGTAATCGAATGTATATATATGAGATATATACATATATACATATGTATACACATATGTATACATATGTCGATATACACATATGTGTTGACAAATGGGAATGTCCATACGAGTATGTCAATATATGTATGCATACGTATACATGTATATAAATATACACACACACACATATATATACATACAAGCGATACTATATATGAAATTTGTTAACTTGAACTTATTCATTTGAATATCAAGTGGAATATTTAGACAAACTTATTTGTCAATGAATATATAGATAAGTATATCTATTTGAATATATATACATGTATATATAAATAGCATCGGAAGTTATTTAATTATTGATATATATGTGTAATATGATAATGGTCGATCTATGATAAAGTCTGATTTAAAGTATAAATGCCATGGGTGATTTAATATGAATATAGCGCTATACTTAGTAGTGTAATATTAAGCAATGAAATCGCATTTATCCATATGGATAATAGTCGAAGTAAACATAAATATTAAATCTATTGTGTAAAATTATTAAACGCATGGAATAAAAGATGTGAAGTGTGATAAAAGGTGTTCTGAGTCAAAGCACCAACAATGCTATTAATATGGAGGTCAATTCTTAAATATGTGTTGACTACCTTGTCTTGACCAAGTCAACTATGTAATGTGTAGCCAGATGATTATTGATTGATTCCTCTATTTAAACCACAGGCTTGAGAATAGGAAATGTGTGTATACTTGGCGTCATAATATGAATTCTATGGATCCTTTAAGAAGTCTAATAAGCCTAGAAGTCGATTCACTGTATTAAGCATGTGCATTATGAAATAGTCAAACTGTTGTGGCAAGCATATAGTTGATTTGTTGTATAGTTTTGGTGAGTAATGTGATAGGAGTCTGCCACCTTTTTCTTTGTGAAAGCTGACTTGATAGTATAATGTTGTGAAGTGTCATTGCTTGAACCTTGAATATAGGCTGTAGAAGTTGGTTCTTGGGTATAAATATGAGGCAACCTCACCTCATTTGCACACAATTCTTCTTTGCATCATTATGGTTCTCCATTTTGTTGTATTTTTCCATTGAGTGAATTCTTATTTTGTTGTGAGTTATTGAGAGGAATTTAGTGAGAGAGATTGAGAGAGTTGGTTGCTAAGTTGGTTCTAAGATGAGGCTAAGATTGGGATCCTGTGGTCAATTGGAATAAGCGTAAATTAGGCATGAGATTCTAATCTCTTCATGTTTTATTTTTATTGTGAAATATTGATTGCCTTGTGTGTTTAAAGTAGAAATTGCATTAGGTTGCATGAAATACAGGAATAGTCTATTTTTCTTGTATACTACAAGAAAGTCAATAATTGAGAATGAGCGCTACCTAAAAGCCAAGAAGGAAAAAGAGGTTTGTATGATAGAGGGTACCAACTATGATAATGTTCTTTGGCTAAGTGATATTGAAAATTTCAGTGACACTCTTTCTCGGATTAGTGAAGTAAAGAGAAGGATGAAGGAGGAGGCCAATTTCAACTATCTACCTCCGGTTTCACAAGAAAAGTCTGATTCCTTGTCACTTTACAAGGATATGCCCTCAAAAGGGAGTGCCAGTCCAGAATTCATACTTAGAGACCCCTAGGGTCCTTCCTATGTTAGAAGTGATTGTAATTTCCTCAAGTAATGAATAAGAGGGTTATGTCCCTTGCAACTATGTATCAGATGATAAATCTAAAGGTTACTATCCATTTTGGGATATATATGATCAAATGAGAGATGAACAAAAATATGAGGGGTATACCCCATTGAGTTATGTGTCTAAGAGTGAATCTGAGGGATACTCTCAACTTGATTATCTAAATAGGCACTCTATGTAAATGAAAATATATTGAGATCCTTGTGAATAATAAAAATCTTGTGTTTATCAAAATCTTGTGCTCAAATCTTATGTGAAATTTCTTTATGTGTGAATGAATGCTCATTTAAATGTTTTCCATAAGATAGTAAGAACATGATTGAACCTAATATAGATGAACCTTCAAGTATAACCATTTTCTTGCAAGGATGGTGAGAACAAGGACCAATCCTAGAGGGAGCCAAGAAGTTAGACAAGGTCAGGTGAATGATGAAGCTAAATTAGATCAAATTTTAGCTATCATTCATGGAACCAATGTAAGGTTGGGAAATCTTGAGCAAGAAGTAAGGGAAAGAGATAGAGTAGAACAAGAAGTTTTGATTATGAAGAAGTCCCTATCAATGAAGATGAGGGAGAGAATTCTCACGATCATGAACATACCCATGAACATGAGAATGAGAAATATCACTCTCAATCTGAAGGAACTAGTAGTCCAAGTGTTTGGCTAATGAAATTTCTAGAGACATGAGGAAAATAACCCCACCAAAATTTGAAGTTAGCACCAGTGACGAAGAAGTTGAGGCATGGTTGATTCAGATGGAGAAATATTTCAAGATTAGAAACTATTCTAAAGTCATGAAAGCAATATGGGGAGCCTATCAGTTAGCAGGTGAAGCTTCTAACTGGTGGATGAACAAGAAAATGGAACTTAGGCTTAGTTCTTTGAAACTTACATGGAACGAGTTTGTGGAAATATTAAAAAAAAGTGGCTACCTCAACTCTTTTACAACTAGAAACTTGCTGATTTTCAAAATTTGAAGCAAGGAGAGACGTCAGTAAATGAATATTGAGAAAAGTTCACCCAAGTATTATAGTATGTACCAATGTATCAGAAGGATGAATGTTTCTGTATAAGAAAATTCATTATGGGGCTTAATATCTAGATTGGTGGTGATGTAGATGTTCATGGCCCAACCACTATGGATTTAGTTTATGAGAAGGTTGTTAAGCAAGAGTAGAAGCTCAAAGCCATCTCCATCTGCCAAGAGAATAAGAACTGTAATAAGTTCGTAGGAGCTCAAGTTAAACCAATACCAAGGAATTTTGAAGGTGGACAAGATTTCCAGAAGCAAGTGGAAAATAGACCTTGAAATAATGGAAGAGATTCAAGGAGGGAACACAAGAGGAATAATTTCAATGGTGGAAATGCTAACAATGCTGGAAGTAATGCTAGTAAATCTGGTGAACCCACAAGGAAGAAAGGACCAATGATGGTATGCTTCACATGTGGTGGAAACCACTTTGCTATACATTTCATAATAAGCCTCCTGGGTCACGATCTTATGGAAACCCACTTCCTTCCCAACAAGCGGCATTCCAACAAAAGATTCATGATGCCTTAGATGATCGTCAATCAAAGTATCAAGTTACCTTAGTAGAGACTCCAGGCATTTTATTTGGTTTGCCCATTTTCATAATTATAGATATTGGAGCTACTAAAAATTTTGTTTCACCTAAAATAGAAAAGAAAATATCTAGGAAAGTTGGTTTTATGGAAAAGTCATGGGTTGTAGAATATGCAAACCAGACAAGAGTAACGATGGAACAATATCTTTTTGAATCTAGGATTGAGCTACCTTGTTTCTCTACAAAGGTAAACCTATATGTAGCACCCTTAGGACCTATGATGTTATCCTAGGAATGAACTGGATTTGGAGACATAGAGTCAAGGTAGACTACCATGCCAAAACAGTAGAATGCTTGGATGATTTGGTAACCAAGTGATGTTACAAGGGATACCTAGGGAAGCCAAGTTATGTCAAATCTCTGCTAGGCAATTTCTTAGGGCTAAGAAGAAAGGATGCAAGACATTTGTAGTTAAAATGGAAAAACTTGATGAATATAAGGAATTTAACTCTTAGGATGGTCTTGATAGTTATGGATCAGAGAGTTACCAAGAGATGGAAGAGGGTGAAATGATGGAAACTGGAGAGACAAATATGGTAAGATATCCTATCTTACAAAAAAGTTCAAATGTGTTTCCAAAAGAACTACCTGGACTACCACTGAAAAGGATATTTGATTTCTCCATTGATATAGTGTCAAGATCTAAACCTATTTACAAAGTTTCTTACAGAATGACAATAACTGAGTTAATGGAGCTTAAGGCACAACAATATGAACTAATGTCTAAGGGATTGATAAGACCTAGTGTATCACCTTAGGGAGCACCAATAATATTTGTGAAAAAGAAGGATGGTACTTTATGGTTGTGCATAGATTATTGGATGCTTAATAAAGCTATGGTGAAGAACAAGTATCCATTGCCATGCATTGATGACATTTCTGATCAAATGTGGGGAGCTGCTATGTTTTCTAAGATTGATCTATGATAAAACCAGATATGGGCATTGTGAGTTTACAATTCTACCATTTGGACTAACTAATGTGCTAGCAAAATTTATGAACCTAATGAGCAATGTATTTAGGGATTGCTTAGATAAGTTTGATTTGGTTTTCTTGGATGATATCCTAATTTATTCAAAGAATGAGGAAGATCATTGTAAGCATTTGGAGATAGTTCTACAATGATTGAGACAACATAAGTTATATGGGAAACTCTCTAAGTGCACCTTCTTTCAAAAGAAAGTGCAGTATCTAGGACACGCAATCTCAGTAGATGGTATCTTTGTCGATCTAACCAAGATCAAGGCAGTGCTAGAATGGCTAGTGCCCAAAAATGTCTCTAAGGTAAGAAGTTGTATGGGTTTGGTGGGATATTATAGGAAGTTTGTTTCAAAATTCTCCAAGATATACTTTCTAGTTACTTCTTTGTAGAAGAAAGGGAAGAATTTTGAGTGGACAGAAAAATACCAAGCAACATTTGATCTACTCAAAGAGAAGTTAACTATTGCTCTAATTTTGAAAGTACTAGATCCTAATGATGAATTCACTATTATCATAGATGCATTAGGAGAAGGCTTAGGTGGAGTTTTAATGCAAGAGAGGCAAGTAATTTCTTATGAATCAAGTAATTTGAAACCCTATGAACAAAATTATGCATTGCATGATTTAGAGTTAGTAGCAGTGGTTCATGCATTGCATATGTGGAGGCATTACTTGTTGGGAAATCCCTTTGAGATGAAAATCGATCATCATGAGTTGAAATATATATTCACTCAACATAATTTGAATGCATGGTAGAGAAGATGGATGGAGTTGATATCTGATTATAAATTCAATATCAACTACATCAAGGGAAAATAAATCAAGTTATCAATGCCTTAAGTCATAGACATCATATCGCCTCAATAATGACAATCCAAACTGACTTTAAAGGCCAAGTGTTGCAAAAGTGCAAAGAGGATGAGTAGTACATGCAAGTTAGGCAAGCACTCATGAGAAATCAGCAAGATGCAAGGTATGGAGGATTTAATTTTGAACCCAATGGATTGCTTAGGTATAAGGGAAGAATGTACATGTGTCTGACTCTGAAGAGTTAAGAAATCTAGTATGGAAAGAAGTTCATGAAGCACCATACTCTAGACATCATGGTGTGACAAAAATATTGGTCGATGTAAAGACATTATATTTTTGGAAAGGGATGAAAGGGCATGTTGCTAGATTTGTGGCTTAGTGCCTAGAATGTCAAAGGGTGAAAGTTGAGCATCATCATCTTGCAGGATTACTATACCCACATGGTATTCCAGAGAGTAAGTGGCAAGTCATTAGCATGGACTTTGTGTAAGGATTACCTATGTCAAGGAATAAGCACAATGCCATTCTTGTGGTTGTGGACAATCTTACTAAAATAGTGCACTTCATACTTGGGAATCTAACTGATGGGGCTCCTATCATAGCTCAAAAATCCATTCAAGAGGTGTTTAGACTGCATGGAATTCCTGAGAAGATTATCTTAGATAGGGATGTATGTGCGACCTCAAGGTTTTGGCAAACTTTGTTTTCTGCACTTCAGACTCAACTAAATATAAGTTTAGCATATCATTTGAAACAGATGGACAAATAGAAAGGGTGAATCAATTACTCGAAGACCTACTCAGAATGTATTGCATGGATCAATAATACAAGTGGGAAGATTACTTTCCTTTAGTGTAATTTTGTTATAACAATTCCTACCATTACGCAATAAAGATGGCTCCTTTCGAAGCATTATATGGTTGAAATTTTTGAACCCCTATAAGTTGGGATAAACTTGAGGATAGGGTGAATCTTGGGCCCAAAATGTTGGCTGAAATGGAAGAACATGTTAGGATTGTTAAGCAAAGGCTAGCTGAAGCCAATGATAGAAATAAAATTTATGCATGCAAATCGAGTACCCAAGAATTTTGCATTAGGTGATAAGGTGTTGTTAAGGGTAAAACCTCATAAAATTTCTATCAAGTTTGGAAAGTCATCCAAACTAGCTCCATGCTATGTAGGTCCTTTTGAGATTGTTGAGGAAGTGAATCATGTAGCTTACCAAATTGTGTTACCACCAGCTCTTGCTTGGATGCATAACATCTTTCACATTCCTTACCTAAAGAAGTATATACCAAGAGATAATCATGTAATTGATTGGAATGTTTATAGGTACACGACCCCAGAGTGGTAATAATCGATCCTATCAAGCTGCTCAGAATGCGTAAGCTTCACTTGTAGTAGGGAGGTTCTGCAGTGCAAATTCTAGTGGGACTAGTGTGCAAAACATTCTGCTACTTGGGGAGATTATGCTGAGATAGAGCAAAAGTTCCCACATATTTTACGTGCTTCTGAAAGTGCTTGAAAAATAATGTTTGCTTGTTTGTTAGTTTGTTAGTTTGTTAGTTTGTTACTTTATGTTTAGTACATAAAATCATCGGGGATGATGATTCACAAGGGGGGGAGTATGACACACCCCATTGTGTGTGTACCTATTTACTATTACTCTGTTAGGGAAAATTATTGCATATGTGAATGTATTTAAAATTTTGATTGGAAATATATATGGTTGCACTTTGTTAATCAAAAAATATGAATGAAGGTTTATTTCATTTGATGTTATATGATGGAATGCATATATGAAATGAAGGGTTATTGAATTTGATATTATAACTATGAAAAGTATTATGTAAATACTTGTTTCGATGAAAAACTGACTACCATGAAATATGTTAAGTTGGATGCAAGTTCATAATCAATCCTCCAAAAGTGGGGATAAGTTTCACTCAAGAGAAGAGCTTGGTCGGGTAACTTGTAACGAAACCTAACTGAGCTTGATATATATACATCGAATGTATATATATGTATACATATGCATGTTGACGATAACCCATACACGTAAGAGAACTTGTACATGAGAGTACATAGGTAGACGTACCTATGTGCACTTATGGATGAGTTGTTTATGGGCATGGTAATATCATGAGAACAATGAGCCATGTATATATATATCACATGTATATATACCTATCGATAAGATAGCAATTGTTTATGTGTTTGATTGTTTAATTAAATGTATATATATATGAGATATATACATATATACATTTGTCGATACACACGTGCATTGACAAATGGGAATGTCCATACGAGTATGTCAATATATGTATACATACGTATACGTGTACATAAATATATGTATACATATATATATATATATATATATATATATATATATATATATATATATACATACACGCGATATTGTATATGAAATGGTAACTTGAAAAGTTATCCATTCAAATATCAAGTGGAATATTTAGACAAACTTATTTGTCAATGAATATATATATATATATATATATTTGAATATATATAAATACATATATTTGAATATATATAAATACATATATTTGAATATATATGTACATATATATACACACATATACATACATACATATATATAACATTGGAAGCTATTTAATTATTGATATATATATATTTGTAGACATTCAAAATTTATCCTCACAATCGTCCTATTTTTCGTCTATTAATTAAATGGATATCGTTATCTATTTAATTAATTCGTTTAATATCTTTCCTCTATTTTCATTAATTCATTTAAATCATATCCATATTATAAGCATTTATTCATTCAATAATATTATAAGCATTTAACCATTTGCATAATCAATCATTTATCCATAAATCATTCCATATTATTCTATTTGCATAATCATTAAAATATCATTTGCATTCATACCACATTAATCTTTATCCATTTATATATTTCATTAAATCATTTGCATATGTAATCCATTAAATCATTCATCAATTAATTCAAAAATTCCACTTTAAATCTAACTCCTAAACCTCCACTCTGTCATAAATCCATTTATCTCTCTCATTTCAATCAATTGCACTTGATTAAGCAATATGGGATAATTATTCATTCCTCCACTTCACTCTTTTATCCCACATTTCTCCCGTAACTTAGATCTATCGTGAAGAAATCTATATAAACCCTCTCCTCACCAAAAATCACATTCAATTTTGATCATAAAATCATTTCTTATGTTCATCATAGCTTCTTGTTGCACTTGTGCTTGTAAAAATTTGAGAGCACCAAATGCATAAATCAAGATCTTGATGATAGTGAAACATTGGATGACTTCATTTTTTTAATGCATATGTTTTTCATAGTGTAGTATTTCATTTTTGCATGTGTTTATTTAGGAAGGGCTTCATTGGTGTTATGTTGAAACTTTGATTTTGAGTTTATAGATCTAACCGACATGAAATGCATATATCTCGTTTTGCTTTTGAAATTTCTATTAATGGTCCACAATATAATCCTAGCAAAGGGAATGTATTGAGAGTTTTGAAAGGCCAAGAGTTTAAGTATTGCTATTATGTGTGAAATCCATAAGCCACATAATAAAAATAAAAGGATTGATTAATCGATATTGGTAATCTTTAAACAAATAAAAGGATTGATTAATTTTATTAGTAGTCAAGCAAAATCATCCTTCATGTTATCAATGAATTTTGGATTGTTAGAACTTAAAAAGAGGTATCATAGATTTGATTAAATTATCATTTTCATAACTGCATTTTCATAAATCAATAAAAAAAAACAAACAAATAGGATAAACATCATAGCTGCATTTTCATAAATCATCATATTACATCCAGATAACAGGTTCATCATAGCTGCATTTGTATTTTTCTTTCGAGTTCTTGAGGAACATATGTGAAAGGATAAATACATTTTGTCATGGGTTTTGTGGCTAATACTAACATGGGATTGATTTGGTGTAGTTCTTGAACAACAGTTTCTAAAACAACTTGCAAAGATAAATATTTTCCTACTAGCATTATTGTCTATTGAGGCAGACTTTAAAGCTCGATCAAGCCAGTAAAAAAGCATTTATTCTATCAATCATAAGGAGATGCATTCCGTTACTGTGTTTTTCAATTGTTTTTTGTAGTTGAGGATGTATTGTCTTTAGAGCAGCTAAATATTCAAAACTGTTGTAACATCTGATGTACAAGAGCCGCTCCACATCCTCCTGATATATGGGTGTCAACAAAGAAGCTTGACTTCCTTGCTTATCGTTTGATCTAATTTATTTTCTTGAGTACATGTTATGGTGTGTTCCCAGTCCACAAGCTCCATGAATTAGGTATTGCGAACAATGACCAAGGCGCATTACATCAAATCGACAACCTAAGTCGAACACCATTACCATGCCCTTAGCGCCCAATAGAATACAAACTCAATCTACCAGAAATTAGATTCTATTTGTACACAGTGAAATTGAAGTCGCCTTCTATCAGAATTTAGAAACAAAAGAACCTGTCATTCTCTTTCTCTCTAATTCTTGTTAACATGTTCTATCAGCTATAATCTAAGTGTTGCCTACAATTCCTCATAAGAAAGTTTCCAGATTGACTCCCATTGTGTTGCGTAAAATATGGTTCTTCAACTTTTTAAATCATTGCCAATGCTATATTCCTCTAGCTTGATCTGATCTTGTCATGACATCCATTTTGAACGTTTCCTGCAATCACTCCATTCCATTTTGAATGTAGCTTGCAAACACTTCATTCTATTTTGAGCGTACCTTGCAAACACGTCAATTTATCCTGCAAACACGTCAATTTAGCCTGCGATCACGTCATTTCATCCTTGCATATGCTTTCTGTTTTGCATGAAGTTTTCTTTTTTCTCTCTCTTTGTATTTAGTTTAGATTTAATTTTAATTTAGATTTAGATTTAGTTTTATATTTTTAGATTTAGTTTTTTTAATTTAGTTTAATTTAGATATTTTTTAGATTTTTAAATTTACATTTTTAGATTTAAATTTAGATTTAGTTTTTTAAAATTTAGTTTAATTTAGATTTTTTTTCTAATTTGGTTAGATTTAGATTTTAGATTTTGGTTTTTTTTTTTAATTTAGTTTAATTTAGATTTTCTTAATTGGATTAAATTGATTTTTAATATATTAGATTAATTTAGTTTTAGATTAGTATTAATTTTGATTAATTTAGTTTAGAATTAATTTATTTTAGATTTAATTTTAATATAGATTTAATTTAATTTAGATTTAGTTTAGTTTAGATTTAATTTTTAATTTAGAATTTATATTTAATTTTGTTTCGATTTAATTTCTTTTTAGTTTAGATTAATTTACAACGATTAATTTTGCTAAATTATATATTTTTTAGTTTTGGTTAATTTAGATTAACTTTTAGTTGGATTAATTAGGTTTGTTAACTTTTGTTAAGTAGATTAATGCCATTTCTTCTTTCTTAGTTTAGTTTTGATTTTGGGGCTAATTTTGTTAATTTGGGTTGTTTTTCGTAGGTTCGCATGTTAGAGACTTGGAAAAATTAAAAAAAAACTTGAATATACATTTGTCGAAGACTTGGAGGCTTGAAACTACTAATGAAATTTGGTGCAGGACGTTTCTTGAAGATTTAATTTTTAAAAACATTTGTCTTTTAGTATAGCAAACATTTCGATTGGTGCTTAAAAAGAAATTTGTTTTTCATGTTTGGTGTGCTTGCACATTACATATTACCCAAGCTAGTGTGTATGTATCCTCTCCCCTTGCGCACTTGTGTGATCCTGGGTGATGAGAAATACACATTAGTCTCCCTTTTTATTTTTAGTAGGAGGCTTGCCTAGGGATTTCATCACCCCAAGGTTTGACCTCAACAAGGTTTCTTGATGAGTTATATCAAAGGGGGGAGAATGAAATTTGTACCCTAAGGAGTGGCTAGCATTGTTCGAAGCCAAGCCATGAGACCCTCGATCCGTCAAGACTTGTTGGTGATGAAAGTGGGAGTGGGTCTCCCAATTCTTGAGCTATTACATATGAGCTCTCTGTTCACGATAGTCCCCCACTAGACACCTCTTATTTTTAGTAGCCAAAAAAAATCCCTTTCACTTGCTAGCACAAGAACGGTCGTTCTAAAGCCGCCCCACATTTTCACCATTCATGTGTAGAGGAAAAAATTCCTCTTTTGGGGAACGAGACTTGGTGTGCCCGAGAAGTGTGTGATGTGGAGGGGAGCTAACTCCACCAAGTCTCTAGTTGTCTACCTTGTTTGGTTGGCTGGAGAAATTCAAGTGGGGATCTAGTAAGTGGTATCTCTTGATAAGCCAGGGTTGTGCAAAGTGTTATCAAAGGTGTTTGTCATTTCAAATCAAGATCAAACTCAAACACATTCTTTCTACTTGTGTCTTGCGTATGCATCCAAAACAAATCACAACCATACATCACACCTAGTAATTTGCAACATCTCAAACTTGCAAACCCAAAAGGTCAAACAACAAAAACATTCAAAATGAACCTCTCACTTAAATCTTTTAGGGCCATCATCATCCAGTTCTGATCTTTCAATCCTTGTATTCCACCTAGTCTTTGCATATCCTTCACTCTTGTATTGCTCAAATAAACCTTTAGCTTGCACTTAGGCTACTCTTCCTAGGTCTTGAAATAAAACCTTTGTCTATTAATCACCCATATCACTTAAGGTTCATCATCCTTGAGTTAGGGAAACATACCATTATCCTTGAGTAGGGAAATCCTCTTGGAGTTCATCATCTCCTACATACCCTCTCTTGATGATTTATCCTTGTGTCTATCCATCATAACACAAGTAAAGCCTTGCATCATAACCAACTTTGGACCTAGAGTTGCCTTTAACCTCTTGTATTCTTATCATATCAAGCTTATCATATATCATACCATTCTCATATCTCATCTTAGATTTATATCCTAATCTTAGGTCTCATACATTATCTAGTCCTAGGTTGAAGATTAGAACAAACACCCATGACCCCTAGAACACGAGTAAAAATGTTTCAAGAAGAAGGGAACCCTTGGGGAAAGGACTTTGATGGGGAAGATCACATTAGTGTTGCAACTAGTGAAACAAATGAAACTAATAATGAAGAAATAACCCAATCCCATATAAATGAAGCACTTAATGATCATAGATTCATTAAACTGCTTACAAAGGTAGTCAAACATAATCCGCAACAATACTTCAAGGCCCTTATTGATGGTGGAATCAAACTACCTCTTGACTTTGACATATCCTTACTCATGATGAATGAAAAACATAAATCTAATGAACCTAAGCGTACAAAAACAAACAATGAGGAAGAATCAAATATCACAAACCCTTTTATTTACAACCTGGTTACAAGAGATCTTCAAAGACGTCAAAACCTGCACCTACAAACAATCCTATTTTGGATGAGCTTAGAGTACTAAGACAAGAATTGGATAATTTCAAGAATAGTAAAACATCATTCCACAAGTTCTCCATTGGAGATATATGTCCATATCCTTTTGATTTGAGCATACCAATGCCACCTTTTCCTAGTCACTAGGACATACCAAGACTTGATAAATATAAAGGAAAAGGAGATCCTAAAGACCACTTAAGATAATTGTGTGTTGCTACCTTGGAATTTGCAGTTGATGAGACATACCTTATGAGATTATTCCCTCATAGTCTAGGAGGAGAAGTTATGGAATGGTTTTCATGATTACCCCCAACCATCAAATATTTTCAAGAACTAGCTAATAAATTTGTCTCCAAATATAGTTTCAACTGTGAACTTAAAGTGACCATGACAAACCTTTTTAACACCAAACAAAAACAAGGAGAATCTTTTGTCATTTTTTTAAAGATGGAGACATTTAACAAAATGATTACCTTATACCATTCCAAACAAAGAATTGGTTGACCTCTTTTGTCAAAATTTGAACTTTAAGGAAATTGGAAGGGAACTTCACCTCAAATGCTTGGATTCCTTTGATGAAGCCATAGAAATGGGATTTCGAATTGAACAAACTCTCATCGATGATGGAACTATTAAACCTAATAATGACAAAGATCAAAAATCAGGTTTGAGTAATAAGACACTTTTTTGGGTTAAGAACAAGAATGTAGTCAATGATAGAGTAGTTGATGCAAAAAAAAAAAAAAAACATTATCACCTATCTATAACCTTAAAGGTTCATCTTTAGATAAAGGAAAAGAAAAACAAAGAAGTTTCCCTAAACAAAATTTTACACCATTGGGACAATTGCTTTAATCCGCACTAAAAAAACTCCTTGAAAACAATCTTATAACACTACTTGAGATGAAAGAATATAATCCACAAGTTAAACCCCCATGGTGGAATGATGACCACTTTTACGACTATAATAGACACAAAGGACATAAGACTAATAGTTGCAACAAACTTCAACATCTAATACAAGACCTTATTTTTGACATACATACTCCTTCTGGTAACTCTGGTCGCAAGGTGTTTAAAAAATATTTCCCTAAGCATGACAAGGATAAAGGAAAGGCCCTTGAATTTGGTGATGGTGTAAACTATACTACTTCTAAATATGATTATATAATAAATAACATTAGTGAGGTTGATAATCATGTGAACACTTTCATTATAAAAGGAAAAGAACCTGATTGCAATGTTACTACCCATAGAGGCACAGTTACCCTTAGAGGTCCTAATTCAAAAGCCACAACACCAACTTCGTAAACACAACCTCATAGAGAATTTAGGTAAAATGCTCGCACAAATTTCCATACTTGAGCTGCTATTCCTATCTCTTGAGCATAAAGCTATCCTAGATAAAGCACTTTCTACTGCTACCGTGCCTACAAACTTACACGTAGATCAATTCCAAGTTATGGTGGGACACATCACCTCTCCTCACACTCTCACTTTTACTGAGAATGACGATTCATCCATTTGACAACCACATAACACACCTTTACACATTGAAGTCCTTGTCCATAAAGTTAATATCAAGTGAGTTCTAATAGACGGAGGAGCAAGTCTTAATATTTGTACTCAGAAATTGATTATAGAATTAGGGTTCTCTAAAAATGCAGTTGATCCAAAGAAAAAGATTACCATAAAGGAATATGATGAAGAAGAATGCTCATCTAAAGGATTAGTTACTCTACCAATCAAGGTTGGGCCTGTGGTAAAGGATGTGGTTTTCCAAGTTCTTGATCTCCCTCTGACCTATAACATCCTCTTTGGAAGACCTTGGATTCATAAAATGCAAGTAGTACCTTCTACATACCATCAGCGCATTAAATTCCCACATAATGGTGTTGAAATCACAATACAAAAAGATCTAGACCCTTTTATGTATTACCATAATCTAAGCCCTAAAATTGAAATCAAAATCCCTAGCAATTGTGAAGCACCTCCTTCTCAAGCATATGTTGATCTTGAGTTCTTAAAATTATCTACTTCATTTACCACATCATCAAACCCCAAGGCCCAAATCCATGATATGGGATGTAGAGAATATCATATGGATAATTTACCAACAAAAGACACTGCTAATGTGATCGAGAAGGGTTGGATTTCCAACAAGGATGCCAAGACAACTATAGAAGGAACACAAAAAGATGGTCATGATTGGATTGAAACTTTATAGGATCTTGATGATACATCTATCTCTACTATGTCCACATTAGCCCATTCCTTTCATGTCCATAATAATCCCATGTTTTACCATGATATCTATGATAATCCACTTTTTGATCATGACCTTGCTGAAGATATCTAGGATTATCCTTCTCCATCTTCTAAACCATCATCCTTCCATCTCGACCACCCTGGGTAAGGATATGTATCTTCCATTGTCACCTCTACTAAGCTATCTTTCGAAGTCATTAAGGATGTGCAAGATTCCTTTGATGTTAGCGGTACCAAAAAGGATAGTCACAAAGACTCCCTTGATGGCATTGTGACTCCCATTCATCCAATAAAATTCATACCACTTCACCTATTTCATCCATCTCAATCATGTCCACTCACATCATAAACATGGATCAATAAGTTATAGCTCAATAAAAGAATAAAAGCAAAGCTCCAATGAACGAGTTATCTTTAAAAGGAGATCAAGAATCAATAGATATAATGAAAATAAAAGAAGATCAAGACAAGTCCCTTAGCCAAAATAAAAAGCTATTGGACAAATTAAAAATAAAAGAAGACCAAGACAAGTCCCTTAGACAAAATAAAAATCTATTAGAAAAATCAAAAATAAAAGTGAAAAGTGAAAAAAAAGTCGATCTCCAAGTATGCCTCTCCATCAAAAATCACTGGGGGCATCTATTAAGTAAAAAAGTTAAAAAAGGAGCTTGTTGATCCAAGGTCTTTACCACGTCACTCTCACTCATACCATATATTTCATTCCACCCCTCCATGTTCACATATCCATCATATCCCACCATTGGCGATGTTTTTCAATGGACCTTTGAAGACAACCCCTTCACATACTCTAGCTCATCGATCACCCAAGCTCCTTTTCATATGAAGCCTGATGGCCCACATAGTGTGCAAATTAGGGATCATAGCATAGCCTCTTTCATCTACCACATCTATCATCCTTCATACTTTCCACTTGCACTCCTCATCCCAATCGGGTCCTTTCATCTAGCATGGTTATCCACACAAGATCGGGGCATCGTCAAGGTAGACTACAGGTCTGGCGCTTATCAATTCTATACTTAGCTTCAGACAGTCAGGCTAAAAGCTGAAAAAATACAAAAAAAAGGAAAAATTCTAGAAAAAATACAAAAAAGTCTTTAAAAAATACCAAAAAAATGAAAAAATTAAAGAGAAATCAATTCGTTCAATTGTGAAAACCACTTCGGTGTTGCCTTGAGCAAGTACCATGGTGAAAACTGAGAAATCGACACCATGTGTAGAGGCTACACTCCTCTTTCCTTTGGAGCTCTACTTGGTCTTTCCATCCCATTTCCATTCACCCCCCACTTTATAATAACCTTTTCACACTCACCATGACTTGTGAATTGTTCGACATTACCCTCGCTTTCTCGCTTCGCCATGCATACTAGGTTGGTCCTATCCCTCACTAGAGCATTTCCTCAACCTTAGTTGTGGGTTGGGATACTGAACATCTCACGGTTAGATAAAACTATCCTCTCTATATATCTACTCCATTATCGTAAAACTATAAAAAATCCAAAAAAATCAAATATTCCAAAAATCCAAAAAAAATCAAATATTCCAAAAAATCCAAAAAAATCAAATATTCAGAAAATCCAAAAAAAAAACCTAATATTTTAAAAATCCCAAAAAATAGTGACACTTTTAGATCGCGGCACAACTTTGAACTTCAACAAAATCATAACATGCCATGATTAACAATCAAGCAAAAATTGCAACATACCTATTAATACCCCTTTTAAATCCAACCAAATGCATAAATTGTAACAAGAATCAGTTTTACATGGAAGCATGATGCCTGTTTGTTTGTCGATCTTTGATTATTTTATTATTTTTATCTTTGGTGACATGTCTTTTAGCTTGTCGAGGATGTCTTGGACTAGAGAGGTGAGGATGGGGCATGTTCACTTGTTTGATGTCTATGGATTGTTTCTTATTCACAGGATGACTCGTCTTAAGACATGATTGTCTAAAATCATCGAGGACCTATGAGTCTAGTGTGGATGAGAGAATTCCTTGTCTAATAGTGTCTTCCATGCAATAAGTATTCAGGTCATCTAAGGTGCTTATACCTAGATGCTTATACTTCACTGCTAAATAAAAACGCAAATATTTAGGTCATCTAGACATTCTTGTTTTCTAGATGCTTATACTAATTTGTGACATAATAAGCTCTATGATGATAAAGCACTTGGTAAAGCACAAGAAGCTTCATCGCCTCCATTTCCTTCATATCTATTTTCATCTATTATTTCTTCCATCATCCATTTCCTTCATCATTTCATTTTCTTCATGCTCCTTATTTCAAAGCATAATTAATCGATTTATCTAACTGATACTTGTATTTTAATCCAAGTATCAAATCAATCAACTTGCTTTTTAGAATGGGACTCCATTGCTCTCTGATAACTCAATCTATTAATCAATCATTGTTTTATGCTAGCATCAATCTCAATCAGCTTAATTAACTTATCAACCTGGATATATATTGATCATTTCTATCAATCATTCAATTACACCCATCAACTATGCATTTTCATCAAATGTACATCACCGCTTAATCACTTGTGCAATATCAATCATCTAATAATTTTCCCGTGATCTATCGAGAGATCAATCTTCTTACAATCCGTTTGATCAATCTCTCGAGGGGCATATCATATTTATCATCATCCTTACCACGATATCCTTGAGGCATGTATCAGTTAATCAATTCTTTTTTTTTTTTAACAATGCGACAAGTTGCATTGTCTCAAAGAGGGGCAAAATATAGACACTCAAATTTTTTCCTCACAATCATCTTATTTTTCATCTATTAATTAAATGGATATTATTATCTGTTTAATTAATTCATTTAATATCTTTCCTCAATTTTCATTAATTCATTTAAATCATATCTATATTGTAAGAATTTATAAGCATTTATCTATATTATAAGCATTTATTCATTCAATAATATTATAAGCATTTAACCATTTGCATAATCAACCATTTATCCATAAATCATTTCATATTATTCTATTTGCATAATCATTAAAATAACACTTGCATTCATACCACATTATTCTTTATCCATTTATATATTCCATTAAATCATTTTCATACGTAAATCCATTAAATCATTCATCCATTAATTTGAAAATCCACTTTAAATCTAACTCCTAAACCTCCACTCTATCATAAATCCATTTATTTATCTCTCTCATTTCAATCAATTGCACTTAATTAAGCAATATGGAATAATTATTCATTCCTCCACTTCACTCTTGTATCCCACATTTCTCCCATAACTTGGATCTATCGTGAGGACATCTATATAAACCCTCTCTTCTCACCAAAAAGCACATTCAATTTTGATCATACAATCCTTTCTTCCGTTCATCATAGCTTCTTGTTGCACATGTGCTTGTGAAAATTTGAGAGCACCAAATGCATAAATCAATATCTTAATGATAGGGAAACAATGGAGTGACTTTTCCTTTTGAATGCATATGTTTTTTATAGTGTATTATTTCATTTTTGCATGTATTTATTTAGTGTTATGTTGAAGCTTTGATTTTGAGTTTATAGATCTAAATCAACTTTTTTAGTTTTTAGCATAAACTATATGTACATATATATATAATATAATAATGGTCTATCTACGATAAAGGTTGATTTAAAGTATAAATTCCATGGGTGATTTAATATGAATATACCGCTATATTTAGCGGTGCAATATTAAGAAATGAAACCACATTTATCCATATGGATAATAGTTGAAGGAAGCATAAATATTAAATCTCCTGTGTAAAAGTATTAAACATGTGAAATAAAATATGTGAACTATGATAAAAGGCATGTTGAGTCAAAGCACCAACAAATCTATTAATATAGAGGTTGATTCATTAAATATGTGTCGACTGCCTTGTCTTGACCAATTCGACTGTGTAATGTGTATCCAAATGATTAAGTTGAAAGAAATGAAGAAGAATCCCTGAAGACCACAGAGCCAACAAAGTCACTTGGAGAATCCTCTGACAACACTCTCAAGGGTTGTCTAACAAAGAAAATAAGGATTCAACCAGTTATTCCTCCCCAGCTAGTTCAACTCCTGTCTGAACAAGGCTATGTTGATCTAAACAAAATTCCTCCTATTCAGAGAACAAATATTGGAGGAACTTTTATCACTTCCCAGAAGAAAGAAATTATAGAAACTCATCAGAAGGGGACTGAGTTAATTAATGATGAAATCAAAGTATTACAAGATGCAACCCCTGGTACCACTATTGATGATTCTTTGACACTAGTTGAGAATCTAAAGTTTCTAGTTGATTCATTCAGGGAATATACTTCTAGCCTAAAGGAGTAGGTCACAAAAGAAGTTGAGTCAAGGATTGAGGATAAAATATTGCTTGGAATTTAGGACAGATGTGCAGCCACACATAGCAAGGTTATGAAATTCCTGGACGATGTGAAGGAATTTGAAGATAAGGCTCAGACACTACTGTTACAGTGCATGAGATGGTCAGATGCTACTCAAACATTAAGGACCTAATGGAGTCAATAGAGTCATAGTTAATCAATGCCTCTGGAACTTATGATCTCACAAAAGATGGAAACGATGCCTCTTGGACAGTAATATCACACTTGCAAAACAAGTTCTTTACCCTACACAAATAGAAGGAGGGTGTTATAAGGAAGTTTTTTCATCTTGGAGATCTGGTAAAGTGGAAGCATATACTAATCGCAAGTGCTCTCACTGAAGCTGAAAACCTTAACAAGATAAATCTTTATCCGACTACTTCGGAAGAAGGAGAGGAGAGATTGGTGGATTTGGAATCAATGCATAAGGTGCTTGTTACAACTAAAAGGAGTTGGGATGAAGGGAAATCTACTTGGGAAGCTATTCTCAAGGAACTTGAAGGTGATTCCTCCTCTGAGTGAACATACTTCAACTTGCATATTTTCTTTTTAGTTGCTTTCATTTTTTGTTGTACATATGATTGGATGTAATTTTGGGGATAACTCCCTAAGGGGGAGCCAATATTTTCATTGATTAGTTGTATTTTTGTTCTTGTGTCTCATTGGCACACCCTTTGTCCTTGATTTCAAAGGGGGAGATGGTGTGAATGGTTAGATGTTTTGGTGATAAAATTGTGTTGGAGAATTTTGGAGAAGTTGAAGTAGTTTTTATGAATATGATTGGGGGAGAAGTTTTTTTTGGAGTGTTGGATTTATTTATTTTTGGCACATATTTCCATTAATTAAAAAGGGGGGTATTTTTGAAATAATGAAGAAGGAACCCTTTGTTGTGTTCTCATTTATGCCAAAAATGTTTGTTCTCAATTCTGCCTAATTCGGTAAAATAGTTTTTGTGTCATCTTGATCTGGTATTCTGGTTTGGATTCACTCATGTTTCAAGATCAACTTATGCAGTTACAATATGTTATTTGGGACTACTCAATACACCTATGTTTAAGGTTTCAAATTTTTTGGTTTATTTGGTTGAAAGTTACAAGTGACAAAAGTTTGAAAAACTATATTTTGGCTTATACTGTATAGGTTGATAAAAATTATTTGGTTTGCATTCTCTGATGTTTGGTTTTAGACACTACAAATTTGGGAGAAGGTTTATAGGTGTCAACATTACACATATTCCAAATTATGAATGCTTATATTCTTATAGAGATGATTGATATTGAATGGATTGGCTTATTTTGTGGATTAAGTCTAATCCCTGGAAGACTCAATGCTTGAAGTTATGCTATGAAGATTAGTGTGTTGTAGATGTTAAAGGGATCTATTTGAGATCTGTACTGACCTTAATTCAAGTTTTGCACATTTGTTTTGAGCATGAAGATTTTGTTTCATGTATGAAGCTGACAAAGTGTTTTGAATTGAAATGGGGCTACATCTAATTAGGCCAACCTAATGATGTATACGGAAGTAATAAGGTATATATATGTGAAACAGTTTAGTGTCACAAAGAGAATGAGAAGTGTGATGCAAAATATATGATTTGTGTGTAAGATTTTACTTCGGATATACTTGTGAATTCATATGTGTGAAGTCACGATAAGAGAAAAATTGAAGTATATGTTGAGTGACTACATAGCAGAGTAGTGTTTTGTTTTCAAAACTTCATTGGAATTGAATTCAACATGTAAGGAAGGTGCATTTTGTATCAGTTCACACCTTGGTTGTGTGGCCATTTTGTTTTGTATATATTTTCAAGTTGTGATCCTTTTAAGGACAATGAGTCCTAGTAGTGAGCCTTGTAATAGCTTATAACCGATTATAATATATTATGAGCTTATCCTCACCATGGTTTTCCCTCCTTGGGTTTTCCACATAAAAAATCTCGGTTTTCATGTGCTATGTTGTGTTGTGATTTTCTTCATGTACTCCTTCATTTTTGTACTTAAATATGTTTTGATAATTGGTTGGATTAGGACTGAGTGGTTTAATAGAATACTAATTCACCCCCCCTCTCAGTATTTTGGGTGTTCAACAATTGGTATCAAAGCCGAGGTCATGGGTTCAAACCCCTCACTTGCACTAGGGGGGTTGTTACAAGATGGTGTTTCCCTTGGTCTCCTTGGTGCAATGTGGCACTTGGGTTTGTGACATGGCTTAACTGCCTCCCATGGATCTTGTATAAATCTAGTGGTTGTGTCATGCATTAATAGGTCAATATTTTGTTGCAACGACAACCACCAATGTAACAAATTATTGACGGATTCCTTTGTTTAAACTGCGAGCTTGAGAATAGGAAATGTGTGTATACTTGGCACCATAATATGAATTCTATGGATCCTTTAAGAAGTCTAATAAGCTTGGAAGTTGATTCACTATATTAAGCATGTGCATTATGAAATAGTCAAACTATTGTGGCAAGCATATAGTTGATCTATTGTATAGTTTTGGTGAGAAATGTGATAGGAATCTGCCACCTTTTCTTTGTGAAAGTTGAGTCGATAGTAAAATGTTGAGAAGTGTCATTGCTTGAACCTTGAATATAGGTTGTAGAAGTTGGTTCTTGGGTATAAATATGAGGCAATCTTACCTCATTTGCACATAATTCTTCTTTGCATCATTACGCTGCTCCATTTGTTGTATTTTCCATTGAGTGAATTCTTATTTTGTTGTTATTGAGAGGAATTTAGTGAGACAGATTGAGAGAGTTTTTTGCTAAGTTGGTTCTAAGAGGAGGCTAAATTTGGGATCCAGTGATCAATTGGAATAAGCGTAAATCAAACATGAGATTCTAATCTCTTCATGTTTTGTCTTTGTTGTGAAAGATTGATTGCCTTGTGTGTTTAAAGTAGAAATTATAATAGGTTGCATGAAATAGAGGAATAATCTATTTTTCTTGTAGGAAAGGAAAATACTTATTGTTGCTATTTTCTTATAAGTTCTTGTACTTACTCCATAATCAAGAGAAATTAAATATCATCTTTAGTATTACGTACTAGGATTGACAAAATGGGAACAACTTGTTAAGTTATATTACACAAAGTTAATTTGTAGACTAGAAAGCTTGTATGTTATACCTGGGATAGAATATCTATTGAAGGGGATAACTTATGCTTGAAATTTCATATGTTATACCTAGGATTAGATTATCCATTGAAGGGGGTAGCTTATGCTTATGCTTTATGGGTAGAGGTACCATTGTGTATTGGGAAAGAGGAATAGGTTATTTCTGAGGGGATTAACTACCTATTGAAGGAAATTACCTATGCATATTTATAATGGCCTAAAGTCAAATTGAGCTAGAATAGTGTATGCGAATAGGATGACTATCACTTGAGATATTAAGTGAGAATAATTTGGCCAAAGTAGTGTGATCACCTTTGGCTCCACTATCAATTGATCGTGTTCCTCTTATGCATTCTAGTTCAAGATTGTACTATCTACAAGTTCTAGTTATGTAGGGCACAACACTAAGCTCATAGTGGTTGTCATTACGATGTTACTCCACCAATCTCTTCATTGAAGGGTAGGGCCATCTTACCATATGTGGTAGATGTGTGGGGGACCACATTTGAGTTTATGGTTGGTGGAAAATCACTTGAGTGATGATTCTCCTCCTCAACTGGCGACCAAGATTTGAAAGGAGATTCATGGACCATCTATATCTATTGCTATGAAGCTTAGTTGAGCTATGTATGTATTTTGTATACAACCTTGGAAATATTTTAATATATGGAATATTATTTTGGAAATGAAATCAATATTGGGATTTATGTCATATATGTTTATTTGTTCTCCTTTAAGAAAATAATTTTTTTATGGCAATGGTTATGAAACATAGTTTATTTGCTTAAAAGTGAAAACTTAGGAATTTTACTTGCATGAACAATTGGCATGTTACACTTAATTAGTTAGCTAACATTAATGAGAAATTAAACGATGATGATGCAAAAGCAATGATTTTGAATGTTTTTCTTAAGAATATTTCTAGTATGGTGTATACATTAAGCAAGGTAAATATTAGTGTTGAAGGAGTAATCTCTACTTTACTTGACCATAATGAAAACTCAAAATATAAAGAAATCTTATATATATGTACATAACAAAGAAATTTAACTTTTAAGAAAGGGAAAATACAAATCCAAGGATTTTCCTTCAAAAGGAAAAATAAAATGCCTATATTGTAATGAAATAGGACATGAAATTTTCAATTGTAAGAAGAGGTCACATGATCTACTATATGAAAAACTAGATCAACATGCTTCATTGGTTGAAGAAATAATTTGGAAATAATATACCAATGATGAAGATCTATCTTGTCCTAGTGATGAATAATATGAGTTCTAAATAAATTCAATCTTGGAGGCAGGAGGAAATGGAGGAAGGAGGATACTTAGCTTCCTCTCATTAGTCACCAATGATGAGGCCACTTATCTACTTTGGTGGTGCTTTTTTCTCTATTATGGTGTGTGCTTCTATTTTTTATGTTTTTAATAACTAGAAAATTTCACATCATGGCGGAATATAACACCAATATACGATAAAAAATAATAGTTATTTCTATGCATGTGTGTGTTATTTCCTTATGTAATCTCTTGGCGTTAAATATTGTAATAAACAAAAGCACTAGTGTAATGTAGTTCATGGATCTTGAAATGGTTAGTGGTAATCTAGAAAACCATATGAGTTGAATAAATGAGTGTGGTCTTGTTTGTGTCCAAGATTGCAGTAAGTTTGTGTGAAAACCACTTCACTTGAATCAAGATCATGAGCCACAATGTTTGGGCTTACTTCAGTTGAAAGTGTGAGTTTTTACCATGTTTATGCTAAGGGGAGCAATATTGGAAAATTTATTATTAGTGTACACATAATTTAATAATGTGAGTTTTTAACACAACTCACATAGCTATTATAGATATGAAAATAATGATTTTATTGAGGTTTGTTCATTTGTTTTATGATTTCTTAAAATAAATCATCTAGATAGAGAAGTGGTTATAGGAGGTTCTCCTGTAAAGTAGGAGATGTAACTGTTGGGAAAATGTGTCTCAACCTTACAATTATATGTGGTTTATTGTTGATAGGTGGTTACTGATAATGCAAATATTGTACACTTGCAGCAAGATGTGGGGTTCAGGGAATCACCCCGAAAAAAAAATATCACTGACACGTGTCAAGGTTTTTTCCCGTTGGCACATCAAGGTTTTTTCCCACTGACACGTCAAGGTTTTTTCCTGCTAACACGTCAAGGTTTTTTTCCACTGACTCGTTAAAGCTTTTCCGTTAACACATCAAATGAAAAATGACCTTGTAAACTCTAATTCTAGAAGGTTCCAAAAAGCTTGTTATAAATGGGTGGGATGTATGTAGACGGTAGTGTATTTTTGAGAGTTTGATAGCAGTTGGGTTGTCTCTTAATCTCTGGTGGTGCTACTCCTATGAGAAGCTTTCTCTACAAGTATATTGTAATCTTTTGATTTCTAAATAATATATTGGGCAGCTTTTGGAGTGTGGGTTCTTTCTCCCGAAAGGGTTTTCTCCACGTAAATCATTGTGTTATGGTATGCATGATATTTATGTTTATTTTTGTTTAAGTTTTTGTAACTATTAAAGATCTATAAATTTTTACATTTTTCTCCTCTCAAGATTAGTGTAGGAAGTTGTTCTGCTACCTTAACTTCCTTACAGTAACTCCTATATATTTGTAATGTCTTATTGAAGAAATTGTGATGAAAATAAAATAACTTTTGTGTGTTGTATATGCTCCTAATTCCTATTACCCTTAAGTCACCATTTGAATGTGTTCTCTCACTAAAATCATGGAATGGAGTATCATGCTCAATTTCATCCCTATTGGGAGGACACTAAATATCAATATGTATTTCCATATTTTGATTTCTTATACCTAAATCTTTCATGATTTCTTAATATGAACTATCCCTATTATTCTACCAATAAGTTCATCATTCCTCTACACTTCATATTCAATTCTATATAATTTTATTTGCATCCTACTCATTTTGTTTACTAAGTCATTAGAGGTATACCAATGTTAATTTATTAAATTAATAAATGTGTCTTCTCTACTTTATCTACCTACTTTTAGATATTGAGAATTTGGCATATATGACTTATTAGTGTTTTCATCTTTCCACATGGCTTGTGGTCTTTTTGCATCAACTAAAAAAATATATTTTCATTCTTGGTATGTAGGCTACTTTCCATATTCAACTCCTTGTTTTGACACTAATTTTGGGTTTGACAAGAAAAAAATCATCACTCTGAACACTTAGAAGAGCCATTTTTTGTGAGGGTAAGTTGATATTATCTATCGAGCTAAGTTTTAGCCTACCTCAAAGAGTCCTATTCAAACTAGTTAAATCTCTACTTAGGGACTTGTTTCTTTTTTATCATTTCATGTGGTTGAGACACATGTACTCACCTTTTGAAACACATAGTTCATACACATTTATCACATGCTTAAACTCTTTCCATTTGAGCCCATATATGTTTCATATATGGAGGGGTAGTCAAACATTCATTCCTACCTTCCTATCTCCTCTACCTTACCTATATATGCAAGGTTATCATTATATATTCACACTCTCCTATTATATGATAAAAATTCTATTTTTTAATTTTTTTTCACTATTGGAAGGTTATTTTGTTGAATCCAAATCTTGGCTTCTCCAACATGGTACCATAGCTCTAAATTTGTAAGCAACTTCTCAAATCAAGGGGATTTCATTCATAAAATTTTATATGGAACATCCTAAAGCTAAATAAATCCTGACATTGCACTTAGAATGCCCAAGAGATGAATTTTGATATATAACGCCATGTTTTATAGATAAACATTTTCTAGTGTTTTTTTGAGGGCACAATCTTTGAGGTAAAATTTGTTTGTACGATTGTACAAAAATCTATACATCTATATGGAAATATATGAGGTTTGTTAGTCAACCATTATTTGAAATCATGTAGAGAATATTCTTATAAAAATAAAGTATTCCCAACTTTTTTTCCAGGTGAAATATTATATTTTAATTAATTTTGTAATCATTGAAATATTACTATTTTTGGCTACTAGTATAGCTATAAGAATTAGGGAATATTCTATTAGTTTTGAGCATATTTTATGAGTTGAAATCATGATAACATCAAATTTCCCTCTAAATTAAACACCTCCATCAATAGTTTTTTTTGGCACTCCAACTTGAAAAGCCCATATCTTGACCATCTAGACACATTTTTGATGCATTTTTTATTTCGGGTAAATTTTCATGCTATATCTAGTGGTGTTATAATTTTGTAATTTTGGTGTATTTATTTTTTTATATCATAGATTATCAAAGGTCACTCTGAATAGTTCCCATTTTTGAAACTTCAAATGACTTGTTTGAGCACATATAGACTCATTTTTTAGTCCTACTTTTTTGAACCTACCTATTTTTTTGAGAAATACATAGTGGTGCTATTATTTATTCATGAAAATATCTCAAAGTTTCACTTTCATCATATACCTCTATTTTGAGTATTTGTAATATGTGTACATCGAATCCACCTAGTGGTAATTGTAAATACACTAAATATAAAGTGCCAAATCACTAAAACTTTATTGGGGGGGAGGATCTCTTATTGAATCAAGTGGGTAATCTGGTGTTTATAATTTTATATTTGATTGGTTCAAGTGATTATGTATCTCACACTAAATCCATTCCATTTTTGTATCATTAAAAAACCTCATAATAAATGGAAAATCAAGTATGGATATTGTGAAAAATGCATGTAACAAAAGATTGTATTCATCATCAAAATGCTGAAATGAAGCAACTTATTCTTGATCATGGCATTTCCTTACCTAATCATCTAGTTCCAAAACATGTAGAAACATCTTATGGTCTCACTAAGAAATTTTTGAGATGTCATCATCATTTAGGGATGAATAATGTAGCCCTATGGCTTGCATTAATATCTCATCTCCCACATCACTTGATGCTACATTTGTAGCTAGAGTTGATATCTACACGGCTTCCAATGATTCTATGCATGAGGATATTGATATATTTTTTCTAAATCCACCACATTGGGATGCATTTCTACCAAACATGTCAAATTTATTTTTATATTCCCACATTATATATTTGGAAGACACGGTTGAGGACATCGGTCTTCTATTTGATGATAGTCACATCAACATCACTATCACTCCATATTTAGATCTTTCTCTTGCCTTACCTACATAAAATTCTAGTGATATTATGTAGATATACATGACTTCACATATATAACTCAATCATCATCTATTTTTACATCTTCTAAAATATTATAAGATTCTCATCGCTCCAATTATCACCATATATCCATGATTCTTGTACTTCAATCCTACATGATATACCTAATTCACCCTATCAAAATTTATCACAATTCAATATTGGCTTAGAGATATTTGAGCATCATTCAAATACATCATCATGTATATCATCATTGTATTTAGATCATGTACAAAATTCAAAGGAAATCATCTTACTTCCTACATATTCCTACCTGGAATAGGAAGTCATCTTGCATGTATTTATGGTGTTATTTCTTCTCAAGGGGAGAAATGTTGTTCAGTGTTCATGGATCATCTTCAACATCAAATCTCAAGTATCTACTATCACTACAATAATAATTTTGAGGGGAGGATCCATGGTTTCTCTTCTCATCTCATTTTTGGGAGGAAGAAATTCCTCACATTGAATCCATCACAACACCTAATGATGTATGGACAACATTAGAAAATACATTTGGAAAGCAAGATATAATGAGAGGACATCGACTAGAAAATGGACTAATAAGTCTTAATCCACAAAATTTAACCTAATATAGGAATTATTCACTAAATTGAATTTTATAAGGTTCCAAATCAAATAATGTTGAATAAAAAGATGAACAATTGGTCGTAAGTGTCTTGTCAAAATTTAGGTCCTAACTATTTAGTGTTTGTTTCAAATTTTTATGCAACAATGAATGTTTTTGTTGCAAACTACATTATTCTTTTTCTTTCAAATTTTGTTGTTAATCTCACAAAGGAGAAAGTTAAACTAATTGAAATGGGCATCATGAAGCCTTCAAAGACACAATATCTTGTTGTAACTAAATGAAAGGATTTAAATTTAAGTCAAAGAAACAAATCAAGGATCAAGCTAAGGGACCAAAATAAAAACACTACCTGATTCATCTCGCTCATCAAAAGTAAAAAATTCTAAGGAGATGCCCACATGTACTTATTGTAAGAAAAATGGAATGAAGAACACCAATGTTTTAAAAAGGAAGATGATGAATTGAGCTATCTTCTCCAACAACATCAAATTCAATTGCCTCCATCTAGGGTAGGTGGGTCTTCCTCTTCTTCATTTATATCATCCACACATTCAAACAAAGATAAGAACAAGGGTATGGAACTCTTTAATTCTAAAAAAACAAATCACACAAGTAACTTCTTGATTCTAAGGAATCACATCATATAGCTACATCCAAGTAACTATTTTCTATATGTGAGCCTTATTCATTCCCATCAATTTTGATGATGAATAATTCCTACATGTTAGATCATGGAAAATGATCCATTGAGATTGGTGAAGTAACATTCAATGATGTACTTCATATTCATTCCTTATCCAATAATATCCTTTCAATTTATCAAATCACACATAATGGCATAGGGAAAACAATTTAGTTCACACCACATTCCATGATCATCATAGATTTGCAAGTAGATACATAATTACTATAGGAAAAAGTGATCATGATTCAACATTGTATTCCTTTTCTTTATTTGGTTCTATCAACTTTGACGATGGTTTTAATATATATGAAATTTATACCTATCCTCCTCATTGGTTCCTACATCTTGCATTGATATCATATCTCATTTGCCTCCTTCTTCATAATTGAGTGTTCCTACATCATTTGTTTCTCAGAATTTGTGGTAGTACAATAGTAATAGTTATGTTTCTACTATAGTTGATTGGGATGATTACTTACAAGGTATATTGTACTTGTTTAGAGAATCCAATTTTATAGAGTTAGTAGGAAATTTTGATGGCAACCACATCAATGTTGTTTTCAACACATCTAATTTTTGGTTCTTGTTTTAAACCAACCTTCACATGGAGCATTTGAGAAACTTTTAAATATTTAATCATTATCTTTGCATATTGTGTATCATTTAGAGACTCGTATTCTTCTCATATGGGAAGATTTTATGAACCTATCTACATCTTCCCTTATTCCATGATGAATAAATGTTGTGTGACAATCAGGGATCACATTTTGCATTCTTCTTCGAGCATCACTCAAAACTACATGATCTATAATATTATGGGGAACTTCATAACCTCTATTTATCTCTCCTATGGGAGGAATATTTCTTGTACTTATGTGATAGAATTAGTCATTGGGGGACCTCATTAATTGTATATTTTATTGCATCATTTCTCTTTTGGAGAAGGATTTTTATTTCCCATTCATTTTTTCTCCTTTATTGTATTTATGATAAATTTGTACATGAGTACGTAACATGGCCTAGTAGTTGAGACTCATCATATTTTCATAGATTACTCCCTAAGTTTTACTTAAGGGGTTTGTTATTGTAAATAGAGATATTATATATCTATCTAGTTTTAAGCCTACCTAGGATAGTCTTATTCACACTAGTTAAGTCTCCACCTAGGGAAATTTTCATTTTTGTCTCACTTCATGTAGTTGAGACATATTTACTCACCTTTTGAGATACCTAGTTCATACACATTTGACACATGCACAAACACTTATCATTTGAGCTCACATGTGTTGCACATTTGGAGGGGAAATTATTCATTTAGTCCTACCTCCCTACATCCTCTACCTTGCCCATATATGCAAGGATCTCATTGTGCATTTACACAATCTTATTTTTATTTGATAAACATTCTATTGTGCTTATTTTGTTTCACTATTGGAAGGTTATTTTGTTGCATTCAGATCTTGGCTTCTTTCTCTAGAAGTAGGGAAATTTAAATTACCAACAAGAACTAATACTATCTTTTTATTCTATTGGTATAGTTGATAGGATCTTCAAAGTATGAACTAGAGTAAACTAAACCTAGCAATGGTTCCATTTTGTTGGGTCTCAAAATTTCTTATTGCACTCTTAGATGAATCCATCCACTTCAAGGCTAGAAAAATACCATCTTTAAGGGGGATTTGTCATGTCCCTTTTTCAAAAACTAGATAAAATATTTCTCACCTAGGAATATGTTAGAGTTTTAGAATCAATTTTTTTGTTTGACACCTACCATGAAGCTTTTGGAGATAAAATTTGTTTTAGGTGTTAGGGTTCAAAGATATCACCCGACCCATGCCAAGGACCTATGAAAGATCAAGTATCGAGGTTTTTTCTCGACACATGCCAAAGATATATCAAAGGTCAAAGATTGGGGTTGCAACCCAATGTTTTCCATGAACCTGTCAGAGGTTGAGAATCGAGGTTGTTTTTTGATGCATAATAATGATATATTAAAGGTCGAGTATCGATTTTGCTACTCGATGCATTCCAAGGAGCTAACAAAGGTTGAGGATCAAGGTTTTTTTCTCGATGCATTCCAAGGAGCTAACAAAGGTTGAGGATCAAGGTTTTTTTCTCGATGCATTCCAAGGAGCTATCAAAGATCAGGGATCAATAATGTAGCCTGATGCATGCCAAGTCAAAAGGAAGGAGAAAATTTGAACCTTCAACATGAAATTCTATAAGGAATATGCTGAATGGAAATTTTGATATTTTTGAAAAGATTGAAAGAAGTTGACCATCATTGACTATGTGATCTTTTGAATTATCTTATATATTATTATGATTTGAATGTTACTGATGAAGTTTGCAAGTGCAAGTGTGTGTAGTTGCAGGGTGACAAGTTGAAGGATGAGAACACAGTTGAAGTAGGATCGTTTAGCCAGATCAAATGGTAAGCTAGATGGAATCTAGGTGCACACACCACAGATGGCATTGATGATTCACATTTTAAATTTTGCATATAGAATAACATAATTACTTGATTCGAATTGTTTCAATGATTGAAAATGAATGGCTTGTGGAAAACAATTAAACCCATGATTTCATGTTTAAATTGTTTACCTTACTTTGTGTTTTGAGAATTTAGAAGGAAATGATAGTATGTATTCTAAAATATGATTAAAAAGGATAAGAATTTTGTTATATGAAATTAAGTAAAAGTCCCTTCTTGTTTAAATATATTGATGCTCAAAATAATGTAAAAGTTCTTTTATTTATTTAAATGTTGGAATATGAAACACATAAACCTCTTCAAACAAATATATATACATGTATGTATATATATGCGAATACATATATATATATATATACATACATACATATTTATATTTCTTATCAAATGAATTTGAAAATCGATATTATCATTATCGGACTATTAGAATTAAAAATATCATGAGAAAATCTCAAGAGGGTCGTGGTCTGCCATCGACATTAAGGCAATATTTGAATTGTGAGAATGGGGTGACAAAACAATTAATGCCCATTATCATTCGAAATGGACCCTTAGTGGAGGCACAAAGAAATGAAGGAAAGTTACTATTCTTGAGAGATAATATCAACACCAACACACAAAGAATGGGTTGTTCAATGAAGCATTGTGAAAAAAGCCGAAGGAAAATCCTTGTTTTCAGAGGATTTGGTGTTTCACATTAAAATGTTTTCTTTTCTTTTCATTTTACAGTTTCATCTATTATCTATGCATAGTTTGAATCATTATATTGTTGGTTATAATGAATTGGATAAAACTTGTTCATCAAGCTTCTTTTCAAATTATGTGAATCATATTTATATTTTCTTATTATAAGCATGGCCATGTCATTTTTTTTATATACTCAAATTTGCTTGTGCATGTATCGCCAATGGCTTTAAAAAGCAATTGTATATTTCTTTGTAAGATTGTAATTTCGTCATCCTTGTGCTTAGGTTGCATGTATTCTATTTATTTAGCTCATCACAGGGCTATCGGGCGATCCGATAAACATTTGATTAGAGTAGTGTGATTTATAAATCGATACCACCCTTTTAAGGGTAGTTCGAATCTTTCACTGAAAGATTATGATATTTTTTCTACTAGATAATTTCCATCCGATGGGTGCCCATATGGTGCAAAGCCTTCATCTTCGATCCTAAATCAAAGGGTATTTCTAATGTTCTTGGTTGCCTCGTCGTCGTGGGCTACAGTGGGCCTATATCGCCCAATATTGTATTATGTGTTTATGCTATTTCTTTGCAACTGTAAATATCCTATTATGTCATGCAGACATTGTGGTTTCATGTCGCCTAGTCCATAGAGGAAAAAAGTTGAATGATGAATTCATTCCCTTAATTTGCTTGCATGTGTGGTAATGTAAACCATCATTCATCATGAACGACACCCATATCATCCTTGAGGTGATTACTTCCAAGTTGAGGGTAGGTGTTTATGGCTACAACCTCAGCCACCATGTTTCAGAGCAACAATCAACGATTGTGGGTCATTCTTAGAATGACACAAGTATAATATGTTAACAATGAATGAGGGTTTACAAAACCGATCCTGGTTGAGATTGATCCCATGATTTTGATCATTTTATCATTGATGATAAACGGTTATCATGTCGTTCAAGTTCTTTTAAATACCTTCCAAAAGTTAGTAACAACTTCATTTGGTTATTTTCTTACATGAATTTTATATACAACTGTTTAGAATAATAAAGCTTGAATTAATGAAGCAATGGTAACTTGGAGCTGTAACTATAAACTATTGCAAACTGCATCATTCTTTTATAAAATGTAACTGTTTAGTTGTAAATAGCATTGTATTATTGTAACCAATGATTGTTTTGCTATAAACAACATCATTTTGTAATTGTTTAGTTGTAAACAACATTATATTATTATAAATAGAGAATGTTCTATTGTAAACGATATCATTTTGTTACAAATTGTACCTATTTATCTATAAACATCATTGTATTACTGTAAATAGTGATTGTTCTACTATAAATGACATTGTTTTGTTATAAACTATAATTGTTTAGCTCAAACAACATTGTTCTATTATAAACAGTGAATGTTATATTTGAAAACAACATCATTCTGTAATTGTTTAGTTAAAATAACATTGTTCTTTAATTGATAGCTGAAACAACAATGTTATGTTATAAACAGTGAATGTTTTATATGTAAACAACATCGTTCTATAATTGTTTAGTTGAAAACAACATCATTATGTTATAAACAGTATGTGCTCATTAGTAAACAACATTGTTTTATTATAAACTATGTTTTTTTAGTTGTAGACATTGTCTTTCCATTAAACATAACTGTGTGATTACAATAGAATTATTTTTTATCATAGAATGGTTGATACAAATGACATAACAGTATGTGGGAAACTGTTCAAACACACTTGTTATTAAATTCTTGCTTCTTGCAAACCAACAAACTATATGTTAATCTAAATCATTATTTGAATGTTAGAAATTTGATCTATTGGATTTAAATTCAGAATGTATCCACAAACTCATAACTTCAGTAGGCACATATATGTGTATGCACGTACATACACATACTTGTGATTGTTGTTCCTATAACACACACGCCCCGTTCGAAATGGGGACCCTCTCTTTTCGCCTGTGTCGGGTCACTTTTGTTTCGCCTCATTTTGCATACCCTCTATTTTCAAGTCCCAGCGGTCGAGGAACCCTAAGATTCATCTCGAGTCGACCATGTTTTTCTACCCTCAAAATTTCTAAATCCTGAGTCCCTGTGGGATTCCCCTGGCTATTTTCCTATAAGTTTTCAAACTGGCATCCTTAGGCCGATGCGGGCCTGCCCCTGTGCACCGCCCCTTGCGAGTTTCCTTCACACCTTCATCATTCCAAATGGCAGACACTCGACGTCCTCCCATCTCACGGGACCCATGACCACCTTTGTCATTTTTGTTGTTGGTTGTTTCTAATGACCGGTGTTTGACTACCTTCCTTCCTATGGACTCTGTCATTTCCAGTGTTGTTTTCGAAGTGACCATTCACCAACCAACGCAGCTGCCATACAAGCATTTAATATGGGAATTTAATATCATATTTCCTATAAATACCCCGCCTGAGCTATCATTTTCACCAAATTATTTTGCAGAAGAAGTGTCAGAGCCCCAGTCGTTGCCTCCATCGCACCCACAACATCCGTTTGCCGATTTAAGCTATAATCAAAGGGTGTTTTCATCATCAGTCATGTGAGATCGTCAGATGAGTTTTCCGTTTCCCCTTGCCATCTGAGTTTCCTCCAAAATCAGAAGTGATTAAATGTTTGTTCAATAAAACAACGAATCTAGATAAAGAAATGGCCTCCCTATAAAACCCATGAGTTAAAAATTCAAAAAAACCTTGAAAACAATGATCTCGAACCCTTCGAAACTATTTGCCCTCATCATTTTTCTTGAGTGCGACAGTCATGCCCCTCAGGCCCGCATCCTGCCCAATGTTGTCCTATCCCGCACAAAACATAAACTTTTGAAAATGGCTTCCATCTTTGTCAGGCCCGCCTTCACAGAATTCCCTCCCCTCTTGGTCATTCCAAACCTTGTCGAAATTCACAAGTCCAAGGGTGGACCTCCGAATGCATTTCACCTTTTGGCTCTGCCATCTCGAATGGCTATCTGATTGTGCCCTCCTAGCGCATGGGTGCCACCTCTACGGTCGAAAAAATCAAACCTTAAATGATTCACAAGTTAAAAGGGCACGTCCTCTTACATTGTCAGATCCGACCTCATGGGTCTCCACTTGCTAATTGCTCTTGGGATTAGTTGTTCCAAACAACCTCCATTACTCATTTTCTCACTGGTCAAGCCCAGCCTTGGTGAATGTCATTCAATAAAAACTTACAAAACTCACAAGTGAAAAGAATGACCCTTGGACCCTCTCAGGCTCGTAGTCGCGGGCTGTTGTCCCCGGGTCTCAATTTGGTACCTGATGTTTTGGATGGTTGTCACATTAGGTTCCCCGGTCCATCGGGTACCACCGTTGTAAGTGATGTCTGAGATTCATGAAAGAAATAACTAAAACTTGAGCCATGCAGGTGAGGTCCTTCAGACTTTTGTCCGTGGGACTCCGTTTGGGTTTCACCGTCTCAAATGACCTTCAGCCCCTGTCTCCCCACATTGCATAACCCAATGTTCCCTTCGCCACTGGAATATTAAAGCAAGACCAAAAGAAGATGGATGACTGATGCCTCTTATGGGCCCGACCATGTGGGCCTCCCATGTTGGGCCGTTGTCCTATCATTTTTATTCCAAATAGCCAACCTCCTGCGTCCTTCCACATCTTCTGACCCACATATGTCTGTCATCCTTTGAACCTATGGGTCTCGTGTTGCGGGACTCTGTCTATGGAATTCCATCTTGCCAGTTTCGTCTACCTGTGTTGCCTCCAAAATGGCTACCAGCCTAGGGAAGTTCGCACCCCTAGGCCCGCATTGCCCAATTTCCTCCAAATGAAAGATGAGGATGATCTTTAGAGGATTTTTATGATCTTTAAGTAGTGAATTATCTTATGTAACATTGTTTTGTAGGATTTCAGCTAATGTTCTTCGTGTTTTATGATTGAATCATTTACTGCTCCTTTGGTTACAAGATATATGGAACCAGTTGTCATATCCTCGAAGGTAGCCATAGAGAAAGACAAAGGGAAGAAGGTTGCCAAAACACCTAGAGGAAAAGAGGATAAGGACCAAATGAAGTAAAAGTTCCAAGAGGAGCCCCTCAACTCCAAAGTCACGACAGCATGGAAAGAGATCTCAGATAGCAATCTGGGAGACATAGACATTGATGAGTTTAAACAAAGGGTCAGGCTCAATCCCACAACAGAGAATGCTAGGAAAATCAGAAGTAGTGGATTGGCCAAGGCTACCAGATTCCCACAATCTCTCATAGCCCCTGAACTTGTGATGGATTGTAGGGAGGTGTATCAAGAAGACCCCAACTCCAATAGATCTGAAAGCAAGGCTGGAGGCCATCTTGGCTTGAGCCCAAATTAGCATGAAGAAGAAAAAGAAGTCGAAGGTTAGATCTCAACTAATAAAGGATGCATCTAGATTGAGAACAGTACAAATTTCCACCCTAGTAATGGGTGAGGAAGGGGTGAGCTACAAAATTTCTACTATTGACCTAGGGACAACAATGAGAGAGAAAAAGGTTGACCATCTTCAGGGATCCGTCGCCACTACTATGCACCAGATGAACAAAGATAAGACCTCCAAGGAGGAGTTAAAGGCACAGGTGGCAGATATGACCTCCTATATTCAATAATGGTCTTCAATCGAGGAGATCCCTACCACATCAATGAATACCTCATTGCTGCTATCAGAAGAGCATATTAGCACACTTGAAAAGAGAAAAAGCTTGACCAAAGCCACTAAAGATTGGTTCTCACAAGTCCTCTACAATGGAAACACGGGCATTAGACGTATTGTTAGGACAACAAAAAAATTCTTGGAGGTGCAAAAGTATCTTGGGGATATAAGGAAAATTTGTACTGACTTCCCAGAGATATATAGGATCATGTATCCTAAAATTGAGGCAATCCTCAAGATGCCCAAGAAAATAGTGAAGAAAGAGCTTGCTCTGGTGGAGGGTGATTTCTGACTCGTGGAGAACTGGAAATTGGGCCTCGATCACAGGAAAGAAATCTTAGAATGGGTGATCCATGAAGTGGAGCAAGATCTTGATTGGGTTAAGGAAATTAGAACAACATGTGAGGAGTACCTTAAGTTAATGACAAATTTTGACATGCCTTCTGTTGAGATAGATCTGGAGAAGATAAATTCCTACGTTCATAAGAAGATGGAGAATGGAACTACGAGCAACCTCACAACGGATTTCATGGGTTTTGTTGCTCGTGCCTTCACCCAGTCATAACAAGTACTGTAAAATACAACGAAATGTGATAAGGATTGGGACACACTCACCCATCGGTCCAAGAAATTGAACTTCTAGGTGCTCCAATCCAACATCTTGGAGTGGGATAAGCTTCATCCTTTGATCAAAAAGTTTGTGGAATATGCTACATTACAAAAGGAGGCTGGAAAGCCTATTATTGATGATGTGTTTGTCATTGTGTAGCTGTAGCCAAAAGGAAAACCAACAATCTACTAAAAGACAAAAGAGCTACAATGTTGCCACTAGAAGACAAAATGGACAAGATGACAAAATTGTAATTTTAAATTACTATATATTTGGGGTAGGTGAAACCCTAATGTAAAATGAATCTGGGCCACACAATGAAAGTAAATCTTGTCCATTCATTTCACTTTTTGAAAACTATAAATAGGGGGTCTCCTCTCATTTTCAAGAGAGAGTTGAGTTGTTGTAAAGACATGCTGCTGGAATATTAATAGAAATTCATTGACTTTGGTGGATTCTTGAGTTCCTTTGCATGTTTCATGATTCTTCTCCTCCTAATTAGTGAATTTGATTTTATTTGCTTTGTTGTTTTATGTATTTAAGTTTTCTTTAGTAGATTAGTTGAATGTTGTCCATTGATGTTGGAGATTGCTATGGTGTTGACCTCTTCTTAGTTCATACTTTTGGCTGCATGTTGATGATATACAGTTGTGTAAAGTTAGTCTGAAATTTATGTTATTGCTGCACTTAAAAATCATCTCTTTATTCATGTTTATGTTGAATTAAAATTTGAAATTTGTAGTCCCTAGAAGATTGCACTAGTTTCATGATACTATAGGCTTTCTTGGTTAAGTGGAACTAAGTCTTGGGAAGGTTGGCCTACTGATGCAACCTCCATTGTCACTGTTCACTACTAGTTTCAGATCCAAGAACATTTTCAATTCCCTACCCTTTTTCTTTGTTTTTAATAGTGACTTTGAACAAGGTTCATCACACATTGTAAAGCCAAATCCAAAGCTAAAATAGGAGTTTTAGACTGTTGTTCGAACATACAGTGACTGTACAATGAACTTTCCATCTTGAAACTCCACTAAATGGACCAATTCCTCCCAGATTAACTCATGTAAGTCTGCCCTGTGATTACCAAAAAGATCACATCTAAAACAACTGATACATTCCATGCATCTCATGACCTGATACCCGAGAGACCTTGGGGTAATTTTCAGCAACTTATTGTTGGAGATTTCCTTTCAAGAGAGGTACTGCACCTACGCATTACCTATGTTGAGAAAGTGCAAAAACACCCATCAATAGAACTTATGCTAGAAGGAGGGCCTTATTCGTGTTAAGATGGATCAAATCGATTCATTCTCCCCTGAAATATATTACAGTGATCTAAGATCAACACCAAACAAAGGGGAATTTCAAGAGTTACCACCCCCTACCCAAGCTAGAAGATCTAGAAGAGGCAAAGCATCCACCTCCAACATACCCAACCAGCCCACTTCGCCTCCACCCTCATCCTCTCATTCGTCCTCATCTTCTCCATCACCCTTGGCAGTGCATCTCTCCCCTCAACCGCTCCAAATAGCCTTCCACATTGTCGCCTCCCACAGTCTAGGTGCTACCTTCTAGCCCAACACAACCCCTTTCTTGGGTGTTGTTTCATTGAACATTGCCCCTCCACTGCAACCTCAGGTCAGTCTGGCATAGCCTCCTCCACCTCTGCCTCCCATGGTGTGTCTAGGAAACAATCTATCTCCTCTATCCTTTAACCTTTACCATGATATACCAAAGAAATCGAAGGGCTTTTGCACGAAGTTTAATCCTCAAGATCTACAAAGGACATCAGAAGAGCACATTAAGATCTTCCAAAGTTGAAGGATATTCAGATCCAACATGAAGATGTGGCATGTAGGTTCTTCCCTTATTCTTGAGGGAGGAGGCCTTCTATTGGTACATCCATTTGTCGACGGGATCCATTAACACTTGGGACTTATTGAAGAATGCCTTCCTATAGAAATTTAAGGTCTCAATTAGCCCTTCCAAACTGTACCAACAGTTCATAGAAATTTGAAGAGAGATTAACAAGTTGATCAACTCTTTTAATGACATATTTCACATGGCCTATATGAGACTGCAGATGCCCTACATGGTTGATGATGCTTCCACCCACCTGGTATACTATGCAGCCCTAGACAACCTCACTTCTTCCTTAGTGAAGAGAATGACTCCACCACCTGGATAGCTGACGGAGGCCTATGCAGAAGCAGTTAAGGCAAGTATAGACTTGGGACATCACATTGTTGGTTTGTTGTCATCATTGGGACCAGTTGCCCATATGTATCAAGTCCAAGGTATTACCCAAGCATTGACGCAGTAGATGCCCTTGATGAATCTGATTTCGCAACTCATAATGGTGCCCCATCCGGGACAACCATTGAATCAGATGCCTCTCATGCCTCAATTCTCCAACCCCAGCAGTATAAAGTTCAAGTTCAACTGCCCCAAGTGCCAGTGTACCTCCAAAATTCTGAGCTCCCGCCCACACATCAAAATCATCCGTTGGTGCAATCGGTCTTCCTTCAGAATTCAACTTTGTAGCCTAACAATGTAGAAAAAGACCGGATTGATGAGTTAACAGAAATGATCAAGAAAATGTCAACTGAGATGAAAAACTTAAGGAACCAGAACAACCAACTACAATCATCTCAAAGAAGCATCAAAGCCAACCTCAATCATGACAATCATGACAGCCGCGACACTCGTGATATCGATGCCTCTTCCAGACAGGGCTATGAGAGAAATTGGAATTTAGGACAAAACTTCGACAGAAGGCCTTCCCAAAGACAAAATCGGATGTGGAACATGAGGCCAAACAACAATGGCATTCCCACGCCTCTTAACCAGCCCAAGAACAATGACAAGACCATGAATGGGGTATACCTGGCTGAGGCCGCCTTGTCCAGTTGGTGCCACATTCACAAGACAAGCCAACATTCTGAATTGGATTGTCTGGAGTTCCAGATGGCCCCTAAAATTTTCCAGATAGAGGTCCAGAACATAGTCAATAGCTCGAGATGTAGAGACATCATTCCATCCTAACCGTATGATTCCTCGATGTTGGTGGTCAACTAGGCCCCTTTTACTAGGTTCGAGAATAATGTGCCCGAGAAGGAGACTGTTGCTACTTCAAGTGAGGACAAGGCAGATGAGGTAAGTACTAAAAGTCCTTTGGCTCAACTCTTCAATTAAGTAGATAATGGTCTAGTAGATGAGGAAGAGCTAAGAGAAGATGAAGTTCAAATGTTTCACCAAAGGACTACCCCATATGATCTAAGAAATAGGCAGGTGGGTGGTCAAGCTAGTGGTCCTTTCAATACCTCCACCCCGCCTAACAACTTAAGCACCCCTCTTGACCCAAATGCTAGCAACAACCTAGGCTACCCACATGTACCTAACAACTACTTTAATAGAAATAGGCAACAAGGTCAGAACTAAAACCAACCTATTGGCCCCTCCCAGAATGCTCCTTTCAAAGCTAAAATTGAACAAATGGGGGAATATGTGGCTAAGGAATTTAAGAAGGTTAAGATAAGTTTGTCTACCGTTGAATTGCTCAAAGTCCCCACAGTTAGGAATTCCTTCTTCAAAATGATTAATGGGACTCCTTCATCCAATTCAACCCAAGAAGTACCTACCAAAAGGGTCTCCTTTGATGACTCACAGAGTGAGCCTATCATCCGACAGGTTTTCAATAAGAAATCAAACCCGCCTTCAAACCAACAAACCAACAAATAACCTGCTAAGGAACCGAATCAGGCCCAAACCCAAAACAAAGGCAATGATAAAGACAAAGATTAGGTATCCCAAGTGGACATCTCTAGGGGACTATTTCAAGGAAAGTTGGAAACCCCTCCCTTCTTGACCACCATTAGAATATTTGGGAAAAATCTTCACAATTGTTAGCTTGATTTGGGAGTGTCCGCTAATGTCATGCCATTGTCAATATGCAAAGCCTTGGGAATAGTTTTGACTCCCTCCCGGTGCAAGGTGACGTAGCTTGATAAAACAAAGATCAACATAGTCGGTGAATTCAATAGGATCCCTATGCAAATTGTCGTTGATCCAAGGATACAACAAATGATTGACATTCAAGTTGTTGATATCTCGGATACCTATGACATTATCCTAGGCAAGGATTTCACACAAGCACTGAATGGATATGCTGCCATAGACTATTCTCACCTATGGTTGTTGTGGAAGGGGTTGCCAAATTAGATGTGCATAGATCGGAAAGCACGTATGAAATTCATGATTACAGAATACAACAAAATGAATGAGGTGTTGTTTGTTGAAACAAAGTTGGGGAATTACTACCCTATGGCATATTCAGATGAACCGAAATGCTATGAGGAGGAGGTAACTAGGGAAATCCTCATTATGTTATGCAGCCCACCTGTCAGCTTGACCTACATGCCTCAAAGTACATAAATGTTGATTGAATCAGATAATGAGGATTCCTATGAGGATAGCAACCTTGGATTGCTAGAAGGCTTCCAAGATTTCATTGAAAAGTGTGTACAAGACCAACTCAGTTTGGGGTCAAGAATGAATTTCCAAGAACTCATGTTGCCTAGCTGGTGTAGGGTACACAATGCTACCCACTCTGAATTCGAGTGTTGCATGTGTCAAACGGCCATTGAGCACATTAAAGGACAAGTCGCCCCTAAAAGGGAGACTCAACAATTATGCCCAGATCAAGGCCACACTGGGCCTACGCCACCTCCTAAGGTTGTTGAAGTAAAAATGCCATCAGAAGCAAAAATTAGGTTTGCTGACTCGAGGGTCAAGGATTCTTCCAAGTTTTGGACCCTTCACTTTGATGGATCCAAATCCAAATAAGGAGTCGAAGCTAGCTTCGAATTGATTAGCCCCACAACTAAGTCATATTTTGTTGCCCATAAACTTCAGTTTTATTGCACGAATAATGTGGCAAAGTATGAGGCGTGTATCCTTGGCCTCCTAATGGTATTAAAGGAAAAGTTCAAGATGTTACAAGTCTTTGGTGACTCAAAGTTAGTCATAAAAAAAGTAAGAAAACTCTACTCCTACTATGATAGAAGACTAACCAATTACAAGCATAGGGTATGTGATCTATTAGAGAGTCTAGATGCATTTAACATTCAATTGATCCCACGCTCTCAGAATTATACTGTTAATGTCTTAGCTCAAGCAGCCAACACCCTGCAACCCCTATCATTTTCTTGGCCTCAAGAGATTCACTGTTGAACTCACTTCTATCCTATCAGTTCTAGACAATGTGGCTAACTTCCAAGTGTTTAATGATGATAAACACATCTTGAATTTTATCACCAGCTCCAATGTGTTTGCTGCCCAAATAATCAATGAAGTTGAGCCTAAAGAGGATGAGTTAGATATAGAAGGGGTCATCAACCTCAAGACCAACACCATCCCAAGAGGTATGGTCCAATTGGAGCGGATATTTGATTTGGATCAGATCAAAGATCAATATCAACATGCAAAGAAAGACTCCATTAACAACTAGTGATATACTCATAATCTTGGATCAACCGAGGAAGCTAAGAATGTATTCATTGGCAAGGTGTGCACACAAGAGGAAATGAAAGGTATCGTTGATGTTTTGAAAAAATATCATGATGTAGTTTCTTGGAGTTATGAGGATTTTAAAATATATGACACATCAATCATCACACACACTATTCCTCTTAGACCAAATGTTAAACCATTTTAACAGTGACAACGCCCTGTCAACGTGCTGCTAGAACCAATTATTTATAAAGAGGTACAAAATTTGTTGTCTTCCAAAATCATATTTCCAGTTAGAAACTCTACATGGGTGGCCTATCTAGTTCCGGTTAGGAAGAAGAATGGTGAAATCAGGTTGTGTGTTGATTTCCACAATTTGAACAGAGCTTCAGAAAAGGACAACTATCTGGTGCCTTCATTGGATGAGGTATTGCAAGTAGTTAATGGCTCTCAAATGATGTCCTTCCTAGATGGATACTCCAGGTACAATCAAGTGATGGTGCAGTATGAGGATAGGCATAAAACAACATTCACCACCAAGTGGGGAACCTTTGAGTACAAAAGAATGCCTTTCGTAGACACCACCTTCCAACGTGTGATGGACATCACCTTCAAGGACATAATTGGTAAGTGCATCATTATTTATATGGACGATCTTACGGTATTTTCCAAGAACAAGAGAGACAATGTCTCTAATCTATGTAAGGTCTTCCAAAGGTGCAGGAAATTTGGCATATCCTTGAATCCAAAGAAATGCATCTTTGGAGTTACAGAAGGTAAGTTGCTCAGGCATGTTATTTCAGAATGAGGAATTTCCATAGATCTCGAGCGCATCTAGTCTCTTTTAAATATCCAGCTATCGGGCAATAAAAAAGAATTGAAATATTTCTTTGAAAAGATAAACTTCATCCGGAAGTTCATCACAGGCTTCACTGAAATCATCAAGCCACTCAATGTAATGTTGAAACAAGATGCCAAGATTGAGTGGACATCGAAAGCAAAACAGGCCTTTGAGGAAATAAAAAAGGCAATTGTTGATGTGCCTATGTTAGTTAGTCTAGATTATTTGAAGCCTTTCTACATTTATTCCTTCGCTTCAGACCACTCATGCGCCAGCATATTAACCTAGAAAGATGATGAAGGAAATGAGCACCCAATTGCCTTCATGAGTGATCCATTAAAGAATGTTGAGCTAAGGTATCACAACATGGAAAATCAAGCATATGCTCTTGTTAGAGGAGTTAAGAAGTTCAGACACTACATCCTGCGAAACAAGGTATTCGCCATAGTGCTTGACCCGATAGTGAAGACATTGCTAATGCAAAATGAACTAGGAGAAAAATGAGAAAAATGGGTTACTCTACTACAAGAGTATGACATGGAAATCCAGCCAATGAAATTGGTTAGAGGGAAGGAACTCAATCGAATGATAGTTGAAGCAGGGCCTACGCTTACAATTCAACAATATCAACTTGAAGATGTCTCCACAAGGGAGTGGTACGACGATATCGTTTACTAATTGCTGAACCAAAAATGTCCTTCCCACTTGTAGGGAGTCCAAAAGTGTGCCCTTAGGCTAAAGAGAAATAGTTACATGCTACAAGGTTCCATACTTTACAAGAAAAATCATGAGGGAATTTATCCCATGTGCCTATGTAAGGAGGAAGCGGTGTGTCTGCTGAAAGAGTTCCATGACAAGTTTGGTACTGGTCATGGGTCAGGTCCCTCTACTGCTCATCAAATCTTCCCATAGTGTTCAAGGATGCACACAATCATGTTCAAATGTGCCATGTTTTCCAAATCGCTGCAACCAGAGAAAGGAACATTGTTGTCCCGTTGTAGCCTGTCTTGGAGGTAAGACCGTTCGCACAATGGGGTCTCAACTTTATTGTTTTGGTAATCCCACCATATTTTGTGGGTCAGGTACATTCTAACTGCCTCTGATTATTGTACCAGATGGATAGAAGCTATTGCATGTAGGCAATGTACCATAGAGGTATTTATTGATTTCCTTGAAAGTTTTATTATAAATCACTTTGGTTTCCCCTATGCTTTGTTCTGTGATAATGGTCTCGCTTTTGCCTCATTAAGATTTTCTAGTTGGGCCTTCGATAGTGGAATTTCCCTTAAGTTCTCATCCAACTACTACCCCCAAGGAAACAACCTTGTTGAATCAACCAATAAGAGCCTAATCACTGTCATTAAGAAGTTGCTCGAAAGGAATCCCAAGGACTGGCACACCCAGCTTTGGTTTTCCCTTTGGGCAGATCGTACACGTCACAAGGGTACCTTAGGAAATTCCCTGTTCCACCTCGTTTATGGCCTAGATCCTGTGTTTTCGATTCTCCTCAAAATCCCCACCCTCCAGTTCATTAACACCTTTTATGAAGAAGGGGATTGAAGGGGGACTCGCTTAGCTGAGCTTCTCCACTTAGAAGAAGTTTGTGATCATGCTATTGAAATTTTTTCCAAACATCAGGGTGTAGTCAAAAGATGGTTCGACCATCAAGCCAAGGTAAAGGCCTTTAGAATTGTTGAACTAGTCCTATTTTGGGACAAGGCCCATGAGAAGAAAGGGGGACATGATAAATTTGATAAGCTATGGCTTGGCCCCTTTTAGATTGTTGAAATCCTCAGAGATAATTCTTTTTGCTTAAAGACCTTAACTGGTGAAGATGTCCCATTGTCGATCAATGGGCAACACCTTAAGCATTATTTCCTTTCGTGAGATATTGAAGCTCATTCCTTGTAAATATTTGTACATAGGTTAGGTTTTCCTTGCTTTTTTGTTTGCTTCTACCTTTGTTTTGCTCATTTCCCAGTTGTTCTGCTCTGTTGAGTGTGTCTCTTGTTCCCAGTGCGGTGGTCGTGCGTGGTTCAATGAATGGTTTATTTTGTTTCCCACTCTTGGTTGTTCTCTGGATAAGCCTTCATTCCCAACTATCAATTTTTGAATGCTTCTGGGAGTGTATTTCCTCATTTGAACTTTGAACTAACCTAGGATTGCACCCTTGTTTGAATCTTTTATGCTTATCATGGATCATACACAAAACACACTTTAAATGTTTTTGAAAAATTGTGTCGTAATTTCCAGGAAGGTTAGACAAGTGAAAAAATCTTGTGTCTTCCGTAGTGACCACCATGATTCCCAAACCCATTGCAAACTTCAATGCTTACATAGTTGAGCAACACAAAAAGATGATACTGCAAAGAAACATCAAAAGGAAAAGAAAAAAGGAATTCAAACTATGCAGTTGTGTGGGTGTACGAATAACTCTATCGGGGCTATGGACGCCTAGATGGCAATAGATCTATGTTTGTGGGGTCATAGCGATAACTCCATCGGGGCTATAGATGCTTGACTGGAAGCGGAGAAATGTCTAGGTTACTTTTGAGGTTAGACAACTTACGTAGCTTGTCCTTGCCCGATCAGTAGTCATCTGCACAATTCCTTAGGAAAGGAAATGAACTCACCTCGCACACACTCCCATGATGATCTTGTAACACGATTCAGCCAAGGATCCCGTCCTCAACTTGCTCCTTAGTTCATTTTTGGAAACTAGCCCCTGGTCTACGAAACTGGAGATTCTAGGTTTTGAATGAATATTTATCCCTAGAACGCCAGGAGTGTTCTCCCAGTGGAGTCACCATTTGTTGTGCCTATAGCACACATGCCCCGTTTAGAACAGGGACCCTCTCTTTTCGCCTATGTCGAGTCGCTTTTGTTTCACCTCATTTTGTGTACCCTCTATTTTTGAGTCCCAGTGGTTGAGGAACCTTAAAAGAGTCATCTTGAGTTGACCATGTTTTTTCACTCTCAAAATTTCTTAGTCCTGAGTCCCTATGGGATTCCCCTAGTTGTTTTTCTGTAATTCTTCAAACTGGTGTCCTTAGGCCGATGCAGGTCCACCCCTGCAAACCGCCCCTTGTGGGTTTACTTCATGCCTTCGCCATTCCAAATGGTGGATACCCAACGTCCTCCTGCCCCGCGAGACCCGCAACCACCTTTGTCATTTTCATTTCTAGTTGTTTCTAATGGATGATGTTTGACTGCCTTCCTTCTTGTAGACTCCGTCGTTTTCGGTGTCGTTTCCAAAGTGACCTTTCACCAACCGACACGACCATTGTACAAGCATTTAATATGGGCATTTAGTGTCATATTTCCTATAAATACCCCGCCTGAGCTATCATTTTCACCAAATTATTTTTCAGAAGAAGTGTCAAAGCCCCAGTCATTGCCTCCATTGCGCCCGCAACATCCGTTCGCTGATTTAAGCTACAATCAAAGGGTGTTTTCATCATCATCCATGCAGGATTGTCAGGTGAGTTTTCTTTTTCCCCTCGCCATATTAGTTTCCTCCAAAATTAGAAGTGATTGAATGTTTGTTAAATAAAACAATGAATCTAGATAAAGAAATGGCCTCCCTATAAAACACATGACTTATAAATTTGAAAAAACCTTGAAAACAACAATCTAGAACCCTTCGAAACTAGTCGCCCTCGCCACTATTCTCGAGTGCGACGGTCGTGCCCCTTGGGCCCGCATCATACCCAACGTCATCCCTTCCCATGCAAAACATAAACATTTGAAAATGGCTTCCATTTTTGTGGGGCCCGCCTTCATGGAATGCCCTCCCCTCTTGGTCGTTCCAAACCTTGCCGAAATTCACAAGTCCAAGGGTGGACCTCCCAACCTCCTCGGGTCCACAATCATGGACCTCTGAATGTATTTTGCATTTTGGCTCTGCCGTCTCAAATGACTACCTGATTGCGCCCTCTCGGCATGCAGGTTCCACCTCTGCGGTCAACAAACTCAAACCTTAAATGTTTCACAAGTTAAAAGGGCACGTCCTCCGACATTGTCAGGTCTGACCTCAGAGTTCTCTGCCTACTAATTTCTCTTGGGCTCGGTTGTTCAAAACAACCTCCATTACTCATCTTCCCTCTGACCGGGCCCCACCCCGGTGACTGTCGTTCAAGAAAAACTTACAAAATTCACAAGTGAAAAGAATGACCCTTGGACGCTCTTGGGCCCGCAGTCGCGGGCCGCTGTCCCTGGGTCTTCATTTGGTTCCTTTTTTATGGATGGTTGTTGCATTACGTTCCCCCACCCATTGGGTTTCATCATTGTAAGTGTTGTATGAGATTCATGAACAAAATGATTAAGACTTGAGTCATGCGGGTGAGGTCCTGCAAATTTCCGTCTACGGGACTCCGTTTGGGTTTCGCCATCTGAAACGGCCTTCATCCCCCGTCTCCCCGTGCTTTGGAACCCAACATTCCCTTCACCGCCTGAATATTAAAGCAAGACCAAAAGAAGATGGATAACCGATGCCTCTTGCGGGTCCTACCATGCGGGCCTCCCAAGTCGGGCCATCATCCCATCATTGTCATTCCAAACGGCCAACCTCTTGCGTCCTTTCGCCTCTTTCGACCGACATATGTTCATCGTCCTCTGACCCTATGGGTCCCGCGTTGTAGGACTCTGTCTGCAGAAGTCCGTATTGCCAGCATCATATGTCTCTGTTGCCTCCAAAATGACTGCCAACCTAGGGAAGTCCACACCCCTGGGACTGCATTGCCCAATTTCCTCCAAACGAAGGACAAGGATGATCTTTAGAGGATTTTTATGATCTTTAAGTAGTGAATTTTCTTATCTAACATTTTGTAGGATTTCGACTAATGTTCCTCATGTTTTATGCTTGAATCATTTATTGCTCCTTTGGTTGCAGGATATATGGAACCAACTGTCAGATCCTCGAGGGAAGCCACAAAGAAAGACAAAGGGCAGAAGGTTGCCAAAACACCTAGAGGAAAAGAGGATAAGGACCAAATGAGGTACAAGTTCCAAGGGGATCCCCTCAACTCCAAATTCACCACAGCATGGTAAGAGATCTCAGATAGCAATCTAGGACACATAGACATTGATGAGTTTAAACAAAGGGTCAGGCTCAATCCCACAATAGAGAATGCCAAGAAAATCAGAAGTAGTGGATTGGTCAAGGCTACCAGATTCCAACAAGCTCTCGTAGCCCCTGAACTTGTGATGACCTGTAGGGAGGCGTATCCAGAAGACCCCAACTCCAACAGATCTGAAGGCAAGGCTAGAGGCCATCTTGGCTCGAGCCCAAATTAGCACAAAGAAGTGAAAGGTCAAATCTCAGCTAACAATGGACTCATCTAGATCTAGAATAGTAAAAATTTCCACCCCAGTAATGGGTGAGGAAGGAGTGAGCTATAAAATTTCTACTATTAACCTAGGGACAACAACGAGAGAGCAAAAGATTGACCATCTTCAGGGATCTGTCGCCACTATTGTGCACTAGATGAACAAATATAAGACCTCCAAGGAGGAGTTAAAGGCACACATGGCGGATCTGACCACCTATATTCAATAATGGTCTTCAACCAAGGAGCTCCCTACCACATCAACGACTACCCCATTGCTACTATCGGGAGAGCATATTAGAACGCTTGAAAAGAGAAAGAGTTGGACCAAAGCCATTGAAGATTGGTTCTGACAGGTCCTCTACAATGGAAACATAGGAATTGGACATGCTTTTAGGAAAACAAACAAATTCTTGGAGGTGCAGAAGTATCTTGGGGATATAAGGAAAATTTGTACTGACTTCCCAAAGATATATAGGATCATGTATCCTAAAATTGAGGCAATCCTCAAGATGCCCAAGAAAACAGTGAAGAAAGAGCTAGCTCTAGCAGAGGGTGATTTATGGCTCGTGGAGAACTAGAAATTGGGCCTTGATCACAAGAAAGAAATCTCATAATGGGTGCTCCATGAAGTGGAGCGGGATCTTGATTGGGTTAAGGAAATTAGAATGGCATGTGAGGAGTACCTTAAATTAATGATAGATTTTGACATGCCTTCTATTGAGAGAGATCCAGAGAAGATAAAGTCCTACTTCCATAAGAAGATGGAGAATGGAACTATGGGTGAGCTCACAATGGATTTCATGGGTTTTGCTACTTGTGCCTTCACCCAGTCAGAACAAGTACTATAGAATACAATGAAATGTGATAAGGATTGGTACACGCTCACCCACCGGTCCAAGAAACTGAACTTCCAGGTACTCCAATCCGATGTCTTGGAGTGAGATAAGCTTTATCCTCTGATTGGAAAGTTTGTGGAATATGCTACATTAGAAAAGGAGGTTGGAAAACCTATTATTGATGATGAGTTTCTCACTATGTAGTTGCAGCCAAAAGGAAAAGCAACAATCTGCTAAAAGACAAAAGAGCTACAATGCTACCACTAGAAGACAAAATAGGCAAGATGACAAAATTGTAATTTTAAATTACTATATATTTGGGGTAGGTGAAACCCTAATGTAAAATGAATCAAGGCCACACAATGAAAGTAAATCTTGGCCATTCATTTCACTTTTTGAAAACTATAAATAGGGGGTCTCCTCTCATTTTCAAGAGAGAGTTGAGTTGTTGTAAAGACATGTTATTGGAATATTAATAGAAATTCATTGAATTTGGTGGATTTTTGAGTTCCTTTGCATGTTTCATGATTCTTCTCCTCTTAGTTAATGAATTTGAGTTTATTTACTTTGTTGTTTTATCTATTTAAGTTTGCTTCAGTATATTAGTTGAATGTTGTCCATTGATGCTAGAGATTGCTATGGTGTTGACCTCTTCTTATTTCATGCTTTTGGCTGCATGTTGATGATATACAGTTGTGTAAAGTTAGTCTAAAATTTATGTTATTGATGCACCTAAAACTCATCTCTTTATTCATGTTTATGGTGAATGAAAAACTGAAATCTGCAGTCCCTAGAAGATTGCACTAGTTTCATGATACTGTAGGCTTTCTCGGTTAAGTGGAACTAAGTCTTGGGAAGGTTGGCCTGCTGTAGCAACCTCCATTGTCATTGTTCACTACTAGTTTCAGATCCAGAAACCTTTTCACTTCCCTACCCTTGTTGTTTTCTTTAATAGTGACTTTGAACAAGGTTCATCGCACATTGTAAAGCCAAATTTGAAGCTAAAATAGGAGTTTTAGACTGTTGTTCAAACCTACAACAATTGTACAACAAACTTCCCATCTTGAAACTCCACTAAAACATCTGATACATCTAAAACAATTAAAACATTCCATGCATGTCATGACCTGACACCCGAGAGACCTTGGGGTAATTTTCAGCAACTTATTGTTGGAGATTTCCTTTCAAGAGAGGTACTACACCTACACTTTATCCGTGTTGAGAAAGTGAAAAAAAACCCATCAATAGTGACATACCTTCTTTTGTTTCTATTTTCTTTATTCTTAAATGAATACCAAATTATGATGAATGTAATCACATGACATGCTTTTAATGGATGGATAATATTCTGATTAGTTCCATTAGATTTATTTTTTGAATTGTAAATAGAATAGAACAAAAATACCCAATAGACTAGAGCACCTAAGGGTAGATGCTGCTATAGGGTAGTTCTTTGCTATGAGATAAATTGATGATAAAAATTACCTTTCAGGATGGGTGCCAAAATGGAGTTCAGAGAGTAAAGATTTTTTCTTTTACCAAAACCTATTGTTTGTTGTTGCAACAAAATTCTTATGCTTGGCCAAGAAATTTAGATCATTATGTATGTATGGAATTTATGATAGAACTCTTTGTCATTCCTACCATATATCTTGCATTTTATTTTATAACTTCTATATAGAAATGCATGTTGATGTATGGGCAGACACCAGATTCCACCTTGTAGATTGTTCTCTTGCTAAAATTTTCATGCAAGGTTGGGTATTATTCAAGTTGGAAGAATTTTGGGAAAGCATAAGCTTCGTGGTTGGGTGGTAAAGCGCTTCAACCATGTTCTCTTCAACCAGTGGAGGCGAGCATAAGAAGAACCTTAGAATTTTTACAAGACTATCTTAGTCTATGATGTAATTGCTAGGAAATTATGCCTCAACCTTCTGGATCCCTTTCGGACTTGGGTGTTTTCTCCATGTTTCTGGCCTTTACCACCATACCATTGTAAGCTCTCCTTGGTGGCGCGGTTGAGCGGTTTACCACTTTACCGTGGGACACCCTTCTTGGTCTGGTAGTTGGGTGGTGTTACCGCCTTACCGCGACGGTCTTCTTTGGGTCTAGTGGTGGCGCAATGAGCGGCGACAGTTGGTGTGGATGTTACCTCCTTACCGCAAGGGTTGCTCAGAGGTGGCATTGTAGTACGATTGGTGGCGAGCTGGCAGAGCGAAGTCCTACCTCCTTACCACAGGGTCTCTGTCTAGTGATGGAGGTAGCGTGGTGAGCGGCATGGGAGTGGCTGCTAGCGGATGAAGGGCAGTGTCTAACGGTTACCACCTTACCATGGGTGGTGAGAACTCTCACCATGGTGGCCACGGTAAGACCATTGGCGATCTACCTCGGTGGTCACCGTCTTACCACGAGTTGGTCTGGTGGTCTCCACAGTAGTGCGGGTGTGACCGTAGGAGTTTGCTTGGTGGTCACTGACCTACCATGGGGTGGCCTGGCGGCCCCCACAGTAGCACGGTTGACCGTTAGTGGTCAGGGCTGGTGGTCATCGCCTTGTCGTGGTTGTTTGGCAGTTAGGGCCTAGTAGTGCGGGGTGGCCAGAGACTGAGCTCGGATGGGCTCACCGCCACACCACAGGGTGGCTCGTTGAGCTCGATGATACCATGGAAAGGCCGAGATTGGATCAACATTGGCTCACCGCCATACCGTAGTGTATGTTTGGACTCAGAGCAGTAGCGCGGGGGAAGCCAAAATGAGCTTGGAGCTCGGTTGACCAAGCTTGACCAAAATTCAAAGCAACGAACGAATGCGAAAGTGACACGTGGCAAGATCTTTAAGATCTACTTGGATGAAAGATAATTTTCTGATTGTGATAGGCTGCATTATTTTAATGTTGGGCGGCTCGATGTTTGCAGAAGATGGTGCACGTTATCAGAGAGTAATGGAAGCTTGTAGGTGGGATAATTAAATATCCTAATGACCGTTGATTGCTTGAATAGGCAGAATAGGTAGGCACACAGTAAGAGATTATAAAGTAATCTCATGTGCACAAATGATGATGAGTGAAGATAGAGAGGTTGAGAGTGTTCGAGCGGTTTTGCATATTACAGAATAATTGTGAACACTTAGACTCTCAAATCAACAAAGATGTGAACCTGAGATGCCTAGTGGTTGGGCTGGCCATGAGGTTGGTTGTGACAGTCAACTGAGGAGCTAAAGGGAATCTACATAGTATGTCATTTGAAGACATTGTAACTGTGTGAAGATTTTGTATTTATTTTGTTGCCTACATTCTCCAGATGGACAAGATGTAATCTTTTGAAGAGCATAGCTCTGAGATTGTATTGTAACTATTTGTTGTTGAATAATACAATTTGAGATGAGTGTTTTGGAGGGTGGGTTTTTTTACCTAAAAAGGTTTTCCCCACATAAATTTGTGTGTCCACATGTTTGTCTTTCATGTTGTCTGATTCAGTTTCTTGAATATGTGCTTGTGTTGAATCTGCTATTATTTTTGCATTTACTTTTCTCTGAAACATCAATGGGGGATCCATTGTGCCTGTTTCCACTTTATGGCATAGTTTGTGTCTTTGATGTGATTTGAAGAAAGGAAAATCACTAAGGCACTATTGTCTTAGACGTCTGTTCTATGATGACAGACCCATCTCGTATCCCCAACAAGTGGTATCAGAGTTGGTTAAGGGAGGTCAAGGCCTGATGATACCAACAAGTGGTGTCAAAGCCTTCTCTTGGTTACTGAAGTTTTGGGAATTTCTCCTATGAATATTTCTTAGCCTGGCAAGCTTGAGAAAATCTAGAGGAATCTGTTGTTGTTTGATCCTTCGATGAGTGAAAGTTCCTGCTTCTTGATTCAACACGTAGCTTGAAAGACGTTGGAGAAGACTAGAGTTGATCATATTGTGGCAATGTGGTCTGAGGCTCCTGGTTGGAAATAAATGATCCTGATGCAAGGGGCATGAGGTATGATTATGGTTGTGTTGCAGCAGTGTGTGGTTTCATACTAGGTTTTTGTGTGAGAGGCTCCCTAGCGGTATGGAGTTTCTTGTGTTGTTGTTTAGCCATGGAGTATTGTGCTTCTGTTGGGTGTTCTGACTTAGCACTGAAAGTGGTTTCTCTGTTGCCCTAGTTGCATGAAGGCTATGAAGTTGATCTGGGTGGTCTATAACTTATGTATAGCCTGGCTCTCTCGTATGCTTGTGCATAGTTGTGGTTTTGGAACTGGTCTGAAATGGACCCATTGTTCCTGCTTACCTATATCTTGCACTCACATGTTTCAAATTCATGTCTTTGGCTCTGAAGGTTTTTTTTAGATTTTCTTAAAAATTCTATAATGAATATTCATGTTTTTCATTGTTCTAGTTAACCGTGATGGTTGTGTGCAGACTCCTGAGTCATCTAGATGATCAGTGAATATATACGTGCATGGGTGTTTTATAAACACTTTGGTTTTGCAGGTTTTACACGGTCAAGAAAAAACTTGTGGTTTGTGGAGCTGTTGTTCAACTATTTTCTAGACCCTCACTTCTGGGGTCTGACTGGAGGATATAGTTGCAGTTTGACATGTTATGAGGAGGTTTGATGTCTTCTCTGCATGGGAATTTTGGTATGTGTTTTTCATTCAGCATTCTTGTGGTGTTTGCTTTGTTGGTTTCCTAGACTATGGTGCTTGATTTGTGGATGTGATTGGAAAATCGGATCTGTTGTTGATCTGGTGTTTGAGTCATGTTTGTCTGCTTTGGTTGTTCTCTTTGATGATCTTAGTTTTGCAGTTTCCAATGCGATGATAGATTTGTAGGTTTCATTGGTTGCATCCACGAGTTGTGCAATGTTGTGGGATTTCCTTACCTACATGTTTGTTGTGAGACAACTTAGAAGTGGACTGTCAATATCCACGAGGTTGTAACAGTGTGGTGCAGATATGTTAGTTGACCTTGTCTATGGTCACTCATGCATTGGCGTGGCTATTTTGAGATGAGAGGATTAATGGCGATTGAGTACCTGAATAGTCAGTTATGGACTAGTAGCATGTGAATCATGATGTCATGGAGAGTTTGGTACACTAGCCTGTGTAAGCTTTTTACAGTCATGGTGTGGTCTGCATGATCTAGTAATCTTGGTGTTGTTCGGCATTGTTTTTTGATGGAAATGTTGTCAGTTGTACCTAGAGGTTGTTTGGATCAGCAGGTGGTCGATCATGGTGCTTGAAAAGCTCGGTGTCACGGTTCAGTGGAAGCTTTAGCAGTGACTGTGGATTCATCATTTGGTGATGAATGATCTTCTTTGGTGTAGCAGATGCTTCTGGTGGGACTCTTAGATCCTGTTGTTGCAGAAGAGTTCTTTTGCATTTGCATGGTCACTATTTGAAGATGTGCAGCATCTTGGAGCCATGGAGGATGTTGGTAGTCTTTGGTTGAGATGTTGGTGGTGCTTGACAGGTGATGTTGGTTTAGAGTTTGTTTGCTTGATGTCATGTGTACTCTTGCGTGTGCATTAGAGTTTTGGCATGTTGCTTTTCTCTTGAGACCATGGATAGTTCACCTGAAGCATGGTATCTCCTAAGGGGGATGTGTAAGATCATGGTGTCATGATAAGTTCTTGTTCCTAGGTTTTGGAGCTTTGACAGTGGTCTAGAGTTTCTCTATGTTTTGAGTAATCTGGTCATATGCTGGAGGACTTCATGTTAAGTGCAGTAATGCAGATTGGAGTTAGCATGAAATGATCTGTTGCTAGGTTCATGGATGCATGGAGAATAAGGTGAGGCTGGAATTATTTTCAAAATGTTGTTGTTTACAGTTGAAAGTCCAAGTAGCCTACACCTTGGTTGAACGCGAGTTCAACAAAGACCAGTGAGGAGAATGCTCTTGGGTAAGTCACAGTGGCTTTGTATATCTTGGAGGAGAATCTTTTTCCTTCCTGGTCTACTCGACAGTGATGTTCTTTTGGAAGAAGATCATTCTTGACACAGCTGGCATTTAGAAATGTATGTAGGAGGATGCTACATGTTGTGATTTGTTTTTTGTCTCTATTCTGGTCTTTTCTTCCTAAATGTTCATATGACTTTAGATGTATGTGGAGCCATGGGTGTTTCCTTCTTTAGTTAGATATGGAACCTTGGAAGAATGTGGAAGACTATTGAGAGAAATTTTTCTTGTAGCAGGTGGTTACAGGCTGTGCATATCGGTGTGGATGTTCCTTGGAACTACATGGTTACATTTTTCTATGTGTAGAGGTTGGTAGACTGGTTATGCCTTTAATCTTTCAGATCTAGCATTACCCTTGTAGTGGGAGTACCTGGATGTGTTTCATCTTTTGACCGGTTGGCACATGGTGCTCGTATTCTACTGTTGATGGGTTGGTTGTACTGCTGGCATGAGTTTACTAATGTGCATACCTTTTGAGGTATGGGTGATTGGATGTAATAGCACGAGCTGTGGGTGCTGGTTTTCAGTCACATGGGTTTGGTTAGTTGGATGAGGGCAGTTAGTTTTATGGATGTTGTTCTAGCTGTTTGGTTTATCTTGTTCTGGAGAATGATTCTCGTTCTGTGTTCGCATTTGAAGTGCTTTTATGCTACTATTGTGGTGCCTTTTCCACCTAAAGGATTTGATGCTTGTGCTCTAGAGACTGGTGCATGTACAACTTGGCTTGTTCCTCTTTCCTATGTTGGATGTTTGGAGCAGTTGCCTGAGATGGTGGACATTTCAGATGTTGTTGCAGGTGTCTTGATTGGAATGTGAAAGTGTTGTGATGGTCCTTGTTCACGTTTTGGAGGAAGCCTAAAAGTCTTCCTCAAGTGGGAGATTGTTGAAAATTATGCCTCAACTTTCTGGATCCCTTTCGGACTTGGGAATTTTCTCCATGTTTATAGCCTTTACCGCCATACCGCTACAAGCTCTCCTTGGTGGCACCGTTGAGTGGTTTACCACTTTACCACAGGATACCCTGCTTGGTCTAGTGGTTGGGCGGTGTTATCGCCTTACCACGGTGGTCTTCTTTGGGTTTGGCGGTGGCGCAATGAATGGCGATAGTTGGTGTGGATGTTACCTCCTTACCGCAGGGGTTGCTAAGAGGTGGCACGATAGCACGGTTGGCGACGAGCTGGCAGAGCGAAGTCCTACCTCCTTATCGTAGGGGTTGCTCGGAGGTGGCACGGTAGCACGATTGGAGGCAAGTTGGCAGAGCGAAATCCTACCTCCTTACCACAGGGTCTCTTTCTGGTAGTGGAGGTAGCGCGGTGAGCGGCGTGGGAGTGGCTACTGGTGGATGAAGGGCAGTGTCTGGCAGTTACTGCCTTACCATGGGTGGTAAAAAGTCTCAGCGCAGTGGCCACGGTAAGACCATTGGCAGTCTGCTAGGGTGGTCACTGTCTTACCACGGGTTGGCCTGGCGATCTCCATGGTAGTGCAGATATGACTGTAGCTATTTTCCTTGTGGTCATCACCCTGCCGTGGGGTGGCATGGTGGCCCTTGCACTAGCACGATTGACCATTAGCGGTCTAGGCTGGTGATCACCGCCTTGCCATGGTTGTCTAGCGGTCAGGGCCCGATAGCACAGGGTGGCCAGAGACTGAGCTCGAATGGGCTCACCGCCACATCTTGAGGTGGATCGTTGATCTCAGTGGTAGTGTGGAAAGGCTGAGATCGGGTCAACATGGGCTCACCGCCATACTATAGTGTATGTTTGGACTCACAGCGGTAGTGCGGGGGAAGCCAGAATGAGCTCGGAGCTCAGTTGACTGAGCTTGACCAGAAGTCAAAGTAGCGAACGAATGTGAAAGCGACACATGGCAACATCTTTAAGATCTGATTAGCCGAAAGATTATTTTCTGATTGTGATAGGCTGCATTATTTTAATACTGGGTGGCTCGATGTCTGCAGAAGATGGTGCATGTTATCAGAGAGTAATGGAAGCTTGCAGGTGGGATAATTAAATATCCTAATGACCATTGATTGCTTGAATAGGCAGAACAGGTAGGCACACGATAAGAGATTATAAAGTAATCTCGTGTGCATGATAAATGATGATGAGCAAAGATAGAGAGGTTGATAGTGTTTGAGTGGTTTTGCATATTGCAGAATAACCGTGAACACTTAGACTCTAAGATCAACAAAGATGTGAACCTAAGATGCCTAGTGGATGGGCTGGCCATGAGGATGGTTGTGAAAGTCAACTAAGGAGCTAAGGGGAATCTACATATTATGTCATTTGATGACATTGTAACTATGTGAAGATTTTGTATTTATTGTGTTGCCTGCATTCTCTAGATGGACAAGATGTAATCTTTTGAAGAGCATAGCTCTGAGATTGTATTGTAACTGTTTGTTGCTAAATAATAAAATTTGAGCTGAGTGTTTTGGAGGGTGGGTTTTTTTACCTGAAAAGGTTTTCCCCACATAAATATGTGTGTCCACATGTTTGTCTTTCATGTTGTCTGATTCAGTTTCTTAAATCTGTGCTTGTGTTGAATCTGCTATTAGTTTTGCATTTACTTTTCTCAGAAAGATTAATGGGGGTTCCAATGTGCCTGTTTCCGCTTTATGGCATATTTTGTGTCTTTGATGTGATTTGAAGAAATGAAAATCACTAAGGCACTGTTGTCTTAGACGTCCATTCTATGATGACAGACCCATCTCGTATCCCCAATAGTAACCTTGATATAAAATTATTACATTGTATTGACTGTGGCCTAAGAGCTAATTCAAACTTGGATATTGTAATTTGGCATTTGAATTGATTACATAAATCTTTGTCTCATTTTAATAAGACATGTGTTGCTATGATTGACTATAGCTACTTAGTTATGTCTTTTTAATTTGAATATATTCATATGTCATTTGCAATAATATTAATTAAGTAATAATTTAGGATGGGTTATTATATTTGGTATCAAAGCTTAGGGTTCAACTCTAGGCCTTTTCAATGTACCATAGCCTTGACTAGGGGATAGTTGACCCTTGACCAAATTTAGTTGTCCCGAGAATTGACTAAGCCTATATTGAATGGAGGTATGGGAAAGTCAAAGGCGGGATGAAAGAAAGGGAAAACCGTTAGGACCTCACATAAGAAAGTTGTAATAAAATAAAATGATAAGACAGAGGTTCAACCTAAGATTCTTGATGATGAGACTATAGCTCAAGCCCTCACATGACTCAAGTTAGAGAGATGCAAGAATATTGAGGAGAAGCGAACACATAAGATCAAAAATCTTTCAACAATCAAAGATTGGCCTCTAGGGTGTGGACCCAATGCACCCTTGTTAACTAAAGAGGGAAAGGAGAGCCTGCGAGCTCAACCATCCTCTTTTGCAAAAATTTATGTAAATTCAGATGAGGACCCAAAGGAATGTCCTCTTTCTGATGACGATAAAATTGAATAACATAACAAGAATCCTTTGTAAATAAGTGTTTATTGACCCAAATTTAACATAAATAAAACAAGATGATATTTTTGGTGTGTTCAAATGAAGAACTCCAAGATATGTTTTCAATGCATGAATGTGTATGTCCTTGATGAATGAGTGATATATGCATGTGTATGTAATGTAATGTAGAATAATAACATTTATTTGTAGAACCCAAAGTTAATATGCAATAGACGTGAATGAGATGCAAGCTAAGTGTGAACATGGTGACCACTAGGCAAGAGACGGGTGGTAGTGGGCTAGAAAATGGACCAAACAAGAGGTTGGAATAGATTCTAGAGCTTCTGAACTGGCAAGAGGCTCGCATGGATCACATAGAACAAGAGGTCTAAGTGGCACACGAGGACCAAGACCACAAGAATGCAGAAGTCAATCAAGAAGATGGTGGTCCAGGAGCAGGCCTGCGAGGTCGAATTAAGGAAGAGCTTGGAAAAGATCTCAAAAGAGTAGCACCACCTAATTTTGATGGTAAGGCTATAAGAGCAAGAGTGGAAGCATAGATTATTGAGATGGAAAAATAATTTGGGTTTCTTAATCTTTCCAACCAGACTAAAGCGGCATGAGTTGCATATCAACTCTCAAGTGAAGCAACGACTTGGTGGGAAAATGAGAAGTCAGAAAGGAATCTTCAGCCTATTGAGATTACTTGGGAACTCTTCCTCCAATATTTTAGGAAGAGATAGTTATTGTAGCTCTTTTTCAACAAGGTGATAGAATTATAAAATTTAACTTAGGGGAGCATGACTATGACCCAATATTGGGAAAATTTCACCAACCTATTGAAGTATGTGCCTTAGTATTAGGGAGACGAACGTTTTTGTATTTGAAAATTCATATTGGGATTATTGAGACCCCACATTGGAGTTGAAGTGGATATGCATGATCCTCTTACCATGAACGATATCTTCCAAAAATCCACCAAACAAGAGTAGAAACTAGAGAAGTTATCCAACTACTGCAATAATGTAAATCCTAAGTCATTGTTTGGTAACAAGAAATTTCATAAAGGAGACAAGAACCATCAGATCCATAATCTCAAGAGGGGAAGTGAGTCACAAGAGAAAGGTGAAGATGAAAATGGCAGAAAGAACAAGAAGGCAAACAAAAACAAAGATAAAGATGACCAAAAGCAAAAGGGCTTTAGAGAGGACAAGCCAGGAGATCGTAAAGGACCTTGTGATGGGTGCTATGTTGTTGGAGGAGATCATTATGCCTCAAATTTCCCACAATGGTTGAAGTCACGGAAGGAAGGAAACTATCAGTAGACTCACATCACCAAATACACACTACAGTGGATAAAAAATAGGTAGAGTATCCAGCCTCGCCAATTCAGCTGACAGGTAAGCTCTATGGTCAAACTATCTCTATTTTAATTGATACCAGAGCTACTAAATGTTTTATAGATCCTAGAATAATTTCCAAGATACCTATTAGACCTAGATACAGGAAAAACTCATGGATAGTCTAGTATGGTAATCGAGTAGAGTGGAGGGTAGATACCTATCTCTTTTGCAGTGAGTTAGAGCTTCCAACCTTTCAAACCTAGGTCAACCTATATGTGGCACCTTTATGCTCATATGTTGTAATTTTTGGAATAAAAAAGTTAACCGAGCATAAGGCTATAGTGAATTGTGAGGATAAGGTAGTCAATTATTTGGATGATTATGGGAACCTAGTTGAGATTATGGAATGTAATGACCCTTAGAGTAGACAAATTTCTACTATGCATCTCAAAAAGGATCATCGGAAGGGATGTGCAATTAACATTGTGTATATTAGTAACCTCAACAATAAGGAACCGCATTTAGATGACTATCCTATTCTCAAGGAGTTCCAAGATGTATTCCCTGATGAACTTATAGAGTTTCCTTTGAAATGGGAATTCAACTTATGTATTGACCTTGTCCCAAGAGTTGGGCCTCAATCCAAGGCACCTTATCGAATGACCACTACCAAAATCTATGAGTTGAAGGCCCAGTTAATGGAATTGTTGAACAAAGGGCTCATAAGACCCAGTGTGTCTCCTTGGGGAGCACCAGTTATATTTGTGAAAAAGAAGGATGGAACCTTGCATCTGTGTATAGACTATCAGATGTTGAACAAGGCGACCATAAAGAACTGATATCCAATCTTGAGGATTGATGAGCTATTTGACCAGATGAAGGGAGCGACAGTGCTCTCCAACATCGATCTCAAGTCAGGTACCATCAATTGAGAATTGAGGAAGAATATATTCCGAAGACTACTTTTTGAACTCGATATGAACATTACGAGTTCACTATGGTAACTTTTGGTTTGACTAATGCACCAAAAACTTGTTGGTATGTGGCAACTAATCATGCTATATTGTACACTCTTCATGTATCCTAGCTGGGGTTCAAGGATGAGCCGGGCCACGGGGGCAGCAACCCCCGAGAAAAAAAAAATTCACCTTTTTTTTCGCTTCATCACTGAAAAAGAAAAAAAGCCAACTTTGTAGAACCCTAATTTCTGGAAGCTTCTAAAAGCTTGTTATAAGTAGTTGGGATGGGGAGTTGTAGTATGTCATTATTCACAAGATTTTAATATGTTTTGCACTGGATAATAAAATCATTGGATGGCTGGAGTTTTGTGGATGTAGCCCAAATTGGGTGAACCACGTTAAATTCTTTGTGTTGTCTTGTTTCTGCTATAATTTTTTGTGTGTTTTATTTCTCTATTTTATTGATCAAAACTACATTTAACTTGTTAGATATCTACCTTCTAACCCTAACAATTGGTATCGAAGCCAAGTTGTGTTTGGTTATCATCTATAGGAAGGTCTCATAGTTGAGTGGGAGAAATGGTAGACGGGGGTAAGTTGAAGGTTGAGAAGTTCAATGGGAAGAACTATCAGTTATGGAAGATGCAGATGGAGGACTACCTCTATTAGAAGGATTTATGGCAGCCATTGGAAGGGAAAACCAAGAAACCCTCAGTGATGTTTGATGAGGACTGGGATATTTTTGGACAGAAAGGCACTTGGCAGTATTCATTTATGCCTAGCACAATTGGTGGCGTTCAATATTACAAAAGCAAAGACAACTCAAGAGTTGATGGAAACCCTAGAAAAGTTATATGAAAAGCCTTCCACTTTGAATAAGGTATTTCTTATGAAGCATTTATTTAATATGAAAATGGTAGAAGGTTTGTCAGTTGTTGATCATTTAAATGAGTTTAATATGGTTACCTATCAATTACCTCCTATAAATGTAAACTTTGATGAAAAAGTTAGGGATATTTTGGCTATGTGTTCTTTTCCTGAAAGCTAGAATAGCTTGGTAATGGTTGTTAGCAATTCTATTTCCAGTTTGAATACATTAAAATTTGATGATGTTGTTGGTGTTATTTTGAGCAAGGAAATTCATAGGAAAAGCTCGGGTGGAACATCCACATCAGACAATATTTTGAATATAGAAAGCAGGGACAAAACAAAGGAGAGAGGAAACAATTCTGGAAGTCATGGGAAGTCACGAGGAAAATCAAAGGATAGAAGGTCCCAATCTAGAGACAAGAGGGATTGTTGGTACCATGGTAAGCCAGGTCATTTAAAGAAAGATTGTTGGTCTCAGAAAAATAAAGGCGATAAAAAGGGAGGAAATAAAGAGGCAAATGTGGTAAGTAATAAATCTAATGAAGATGCTTTGATTCTTTCCCTTGACAATGTTGATGATTCTTGGGTGTTAGATTCAGGGGCTTCATTTCATGCTACGCCCCATAGAAATTATTTTATTGATTATGTCCAAGGGGATTTTGGGCTAGTTTATTTGGGAGATAACAAACCCTGTTAGATTATTGGAAAGGGAAGAATCAATATTAAGTTGCAAAATGGGAATCATTAGCTACTACATGAGGTAAGGCACGTTCCAATGTTTAGAAGAAATTTAATTTCAGCAGGGCAACTAGATGATGAAGGTTGTGTTGTTACATTTAGTGATAAAAATTGGAAGGTTACAAAAGGTGCCTTAGTGGTAGCAAAAGGTGTGAAAGTAGGCACCTTATATCTTCATCATAAAAATCAATGTTCAGAAATAGTTGCTACAGTTCAACAGGTAGACAATTAGATAGTTGTTGTGGATTTTGAATCAGCACTATGGCATAATAGACTTAAGCATATGAGTGAAAAAGGTATGAAATTATGTCATTCAAAAATTGTTTACCGGGTCTAAAATGTGTTAATATGGATTTTTGTGAAATTTGTGCATATGGAAAACAAAAGAGAGTTAGTTTTCTCAAAGATGGGAAACAAAAGAAAGATAAGAAATTGGAGCTTGTGCATACAGATGTATGGGGACTAGCTCAAGTATCTTCTCTCATTGGATCTTAGTATTATGTTACATTCATTGATGATGCAACTAGGAAGGTATGGATTTATTTCCTTAGGAAGAAATCTGATGTATTTGAAACTTTTAAAAAATGGAGAAGCTTGGTTGAAAATGAGACAGGTAAAAAGCTAAAATGTCTCAAATCTGATAATTGTGGTGAGTATTGCGGCAAAGAGTTTGAAGAACATTGTTCCTCTAATGGTATTCATAGGTAGAAAATAGTTCCAAGGACTCCACAGGAAAATGGAGTGGTTGAGCGCATGAATAGAACAATAATCTAGTGTGCATAGACTATAAGATTGCATGTCGGGTTGCCTTTAAACATGTGGGAAGAGACTATAAACACTGTTGTTTATTTAATTAATAGAGTTCCCTCTAATCCTTTGGGTTGTGGTATTCTAGAGGAAGCATGGATAGGTAAGAAGGTGAGTTATTCTTTTCTCAAAACCTTCGGTTGTGAAGCATTTGCACATGTAGATTATGAAAATAGAACCAAGCTTGATGCAAAATCAAAGAAATGTATATTTTTTGGATATGGCATTGATGAATTTGGTTATAGGCTTTGGGATTTTTAAAGTAAAAAAATTGTGAGAAGCAGGGATGTCATATTCAATGAGAAATTGTTGTACAAAGATCAGTTGCAGCAACATGAGAATAAAGAAAATGGTTATGTAGTGCTGGATGATACTCCAAACAATGATGTTATGGTGGTTCCTTATGCTCTACAACAACAGCAACAACAAATACCACAAACTCTAGTGAATGTTAGATGATCTTCAAGGATAAGTAGACCTCCAAAAATATTTTCTCCTTCTTTGTATTCTATTTTATTAACTGATGCTGGTGAACCGGAATGTTATCATGAAGCTATGTAGGTGGATACCAAGGTTTAGTGGGAGCATGGGATGGAAGAAGAAATGGACTCCTTGCTAAAAAATCAGACTTGGGAATTATGCAAGTTGCCTGCAGGTAAAAAGGCTTTACTAAACAAATGGGTTTATAGGCTGAAAGTGGAAGATGGAGGTAAGAAAAGATTTAAAGCCAAATTAGTTGTAAAGGGATTTGCATGGAAAAAGGGTATTGATTTTGATGAAATATTTTCTCCAGTTGTTAAAATGACTTTTATTCGTACTATTTTAAGTATTGTGGCTGCTGAAGATCTACATTTAGAACAACTTGATGTTAAAACTACCTTTCTCCATGGTGAGTTGGAAGAGGAAATATATATGGAAAAACCACAAGGATTTGAGGTCAAAGATAAGGAGAAACTAGTGTGCATATTGAAGAAAAGTTTATATGGCTTGAAGCAAGCACCTCGGAAATGGTATATTAAATTTGATAGCTTTATGGTTGAGCAAGGCTACAACAGGTGTAATTCAGACCATTGTGTTTACTTTAAGAGGATAGCTGAAGATAGCTAAATTATTTTATGTTTATATGTTGATGATATGCTTGTAGCGGGGTCTAACATGGATCACATAAAGGAGTTAAAACAACAATTAGCAAATTCATTTGCTATGAAGGATTTGGGGGTAGCAAAACAAATCCTTGGTATGAAGATTACAAGAGATAGGAAAAACAAAAAATTATTTCTATCTCAGGCTAATTATGTTGAAAAGGTGTTGTAGAGATTTCATATGGAGAATGCAAAAGCTGTCAGCACACCTTTTCCTAGTCATATCAAATTGACTAAGGATATGTGCCCAAAAACACAAGAGGAGGAAGGAAAAATGTCCAAGGTACCATATGCTTCAGCTGTAGGCAGTTTATTGTATGCCATGGTATGCACAAGACCGGATATTGCACATGTCATAGGTGTTGTTAGCATGTATATGAGTCATCTCGGAGTTGAGCATTGGAATGCGGTAAAATGGATTCTTAGGTACTTGAGGTACATCCAATAAATGTTTATATTTTGGGGGCTATAATACTAATTTAAAAGGCTATGTTGACTTAGATTTGGTAGGGGATATAGATACCAGGTAGAGTACCACAGGTTATGTTTTTACAGTTGGTGGGACAACAGTGAGTTGGATTTCTCGATTGCAAAAGGTGGTTGCTTTATCCACCACAGAGATAGAGTATGTAGCTGCAACAGAGGCAAAAAAGGAGATGATATGGCTGCAAATTTTCATGGAAGAGTTGGGAAAAAAATAGGCTAAAAATCAATTGTTTACAGACAACCAGAGTGCTATACATCTTGCAAAGAATTATGCCTTGCACTCTAAAACCAAACACATACAACTGACATATCATTTTATTCGGTCAATATTGGAGGATGGACAAGTAAAGCTGGAAAAGATATATACAAATGCCAATCCATCAGATATGTCTACAAAGGAAGTGAAAAGGGAGAGGTTGAGCTCCTCTTCAACTTCATTTGGTCTTCATGGTTAAAATTATAATAGAGCAGTAGGGTCCAAGCTACTTATTTCCAGTGGGAGCTGTAAGTGCAACGGTGTCATCCAGGATCAGTCTCCAAGTGGGAGATTGTGTTGGTGTGGAGCCTGATCAGTCTCCAAGTGGGATATTGTTGGTATGTGGAAAATGACCAAATGAAGGGAGCAACAATGTTCTCCAAATTCGATCTCAGGTCGGGTACCATCAATTAAGAATTAAGGAAGAAGATATTCCGAAGACTACTTTCTGAACTCGGTATGGACATTACGAGTTCACTGTGGTAACTTTTGGTTTGACTAATGCACCAAAAAAAATTTGGTATATGGTGATTGATCATGATATGTTGTACACTCTTCATGTATCTTCACTAGGGTTCGAGGGCAACAACCCCCGAGAAAAAAAAAATTCACCTTTTTTTCGCTTCGTCACCGAAAAAGAAAAAAGTCGAATTTGTAGAACCCTAATTTCTAGAAGCTTCTAAAATATTGTTATAAGAGATTGGTATGGGGAGTTGTAGTATGGAATTATTCATGAGATTGTAATATGTTTTGAACTGAATAATAAATTTATTAGATGGCTATGGTTTTGTGGATGTAGCCCAGATTGGGTGAACCACGTTAAATTCTTCGTGTTGTCTTGTTTCTGCTATAATTTTCTGTGTTTTATTTCTCTGTTTTATTAATCAAATCTGCATTTAACTTGTTAGATATTTGTCTTCTAACCCTAACACAACTTTATGAACCTAGTGAATACTGTATTTAGAGACTACTTGGATGACTTTGTTTTAATATTCACAAACAACATCCTAGTTTACTCAAAGTCTTTCGAAGAGCATGATAGACACTTGAGGATAGTTCTACAATGACTAAGAGAAAGGAAACTATTTGGGAAGCTATCCAAGTGTTCATTCTATCAAGACAAGGTGCACTATCTAGGCCATATTAATTTAGCTAAAGGAGTCTTTATAGGCCCTAAGAAGATCAAGGTGATCGTGGAATGATCGGTGCCTTAGAATGTGTCAGAAGCTCGTAGCTTCATTGGCCTCACAAGATATTAGAGAAAGTTTGTGCAAGGGTTCTCCTAGATTGCATCTCCTATTACATCACTCCAAAGAAAGGGAAAATGGTTCAAATGGACCAAGAAATATGAATAGGCATTCCAAATCCTGAAGGAGAGGCTCATGACAACACCAATGTTGACCATCCCTGATCCTAATAGAATATTCACAGTAATCACAGATGCTTCAAGAGAGGGATTGGTAGTAGTATTAATGCAAGATAAACAAGTGGTAGCGTATGAATCAAGGAAGCTTAAATAGCACAAGGTGAACTATGCACCGCATGATTTATAATTGGCCACAATAGTTCGCACCTTACAGATGTGGATGCATTATCTCTAAGGAAAACCATTTGAACTCAAGATAGAAAACTTGGGATTGAGATACATTTTTACTCAACCTAAAATTAATGCACGACAGAGAAGGTTGTCAGAATTCCTTAGTGAGTATGACTTCAGAATTGAGTATATAGAATGAAAAGAGAACAAAGTGGTTGATGCTCTTAGTAGATGAAGACATCTGGAAACCAGGATCTTGAAAAGGTCTAATTTGAGACAGCAAGTAATAAAAAATCTGCCAAGGGATGAGCACTATGAGAGAGTAAAGAGCACCCTAGCAGAGAATCCTATAGATCATCGGTTTGATGGGTATGAGATCAAACCAGATGGTATTTTGAGATACCAGAGAAGAATGTATATTCTAGACTCTAGAGAGCTAAGGAAGCTAGTTTTAGAGAAGGTTCATAATGCTTCTTATTCAAGACACCCTAGAGTATCCAAGATGATCAAAAAACAAAAAAAATTGTACTTTTGGCCTAAACTCAAGAAGGATTTAGTGGAGTACATAGTCAGATGCTTAGAGTGCCAACGAGTCAAGGTTGAGCATGCACATCCAATCAGGCTACTATATCCTCATGAAATACCTGAGTATAAATGGTAGGTGATCAGTATGGACTTCGTATAAGGGTTGCCTTTGAGCAAGAATAGGCATGTTGTTATCTTGGTCATGATTTATAAGTTGATTAAAGTTGCACACTTCATTCCATGAAACCTTAAGTATGGATCATTAACCCTAGCCAATAAATTTGTCTAGGAGATATTTCGCTTGCATGGAGTGCCAGAGACTATCATTTTTGATAGAGACACTCAAATGACTTCAATATTTTAGACGACCCTGAATGCCACATTGGGAACCAAGTTAAATTTCAGCTCGGCTTATCATCCTCATACTGAGGGTAGACAAAGAGGGTGAATCAAGTAGTCAAAGACCACCTCCAAATGTACTATATGGACCAACAGTATAAGTGGGAAGAATATTTATCTTTGGTAGAGCTTTCTTATAATAACTCTTATCGCATATTCCTAGGTATGGCACCATCTGAAGCTCTTTATGGGCAAAAGTGTCATACACCGATCAGTTGAGATAGATTGGAGGACAAGATCATAGTAGGACCTGAAATTCTTAAGGAAATGGAAGAAAAAATGAGTCATTAAGAGCAGATTGAAGGAGGCAGTTGACCAATAGAATTTATACTGACAAGAATAGAACTCTTAGACAGTTGCGATAGGGGATAAAGTCTTTTTAAGAGTCGGACCTCATAAAAGCTCCATTTCCTTTGGAAAGTCTTGCAAGTTGGCCCTGAGATATTTGGGACCATTTGAAGTCTTGGAAGTGATTAACCTAGTTGCTTATATACTAGCTCTACCACCTACTCTATCTCAAATTCATAATGTGTTTCATGTTTCTTTGCTTAAGCCATATCATCTTGATGTAGCTCATGTGCTTGATTGGCAATCCTTGTAGGTACAAGATCCATGAGTGTTGCTAGTGGAGCCCATTAGAATCCTAGATAGATGCAACCTTAAGTTGTAGAGTAGAGATAATGCTTAGTTTAAGGTCCAATGGGGCCAGTACTTTGAAGACAGTGCTACTTGGGAGGATGTAGAGGAGATAAAATTCTCCTTTGCACATTTAGTTTCTTAAGAAAGAGACTTTGATAATTTTGTTTAAATTTTTTGGATTGAAATATTATGATGTTTTGGTTTTGAATAATATGATGTGATGTTGAAATAGACATATATGCTTTAATTTTGATTAAATAAACATTGGGACGATGTCTCTTCCAAGAGGGGAAGGATGTCATAACCTAATTTTATTGCATTTTAATTATAATATGGCAAATTGAATTATTGAGGAAAATTCAAGATGTTGAATGGAAATATTGATATTTTTAAAAAGAAATTGAAAGAAGTTGACTATCATTGACTATGTGATATTTTGAATTATCTTATATATTATTATGATCTGAATGTTAATGATGAATTTTGCAAGTGCAAGTGTGTGCATTTGTAGGGTGATAGGTTGAAGGATGAGAACATGGTTGAAGTAGGATCGTTTATCTGGATCAAATGGTAAGCTAGATGGAATCTACATGCACACACCACAAATGGCATGATGATTTGCATTTGAAATTTTTCATATAAAATAACTTAATTACATGATTCGAATTGTTCCAATGATTGAAAATGAATGCTTGTGGAAAAAAAGTAAACCCATGATTTCATGTTTAAATTGATTACCTTAATTTTGTGTTTTGAGAATTTGGAAGGAAACAATAGTATGTATTTTAAAGTATGATTAAAAAGGATAAGAATATCATTATATGAAACTAAGTCAAAGTCCCTTCTTGTTTAAATATATTAATGCTCCAAATAAAGTAAAAGTTCTTTTATTTATTTAAAATTTGGAATATGAAACACATAAACCTCTTCAAACAAATATATATATACATGTGTATGTATATATATGCAAACACACACGCACGCACACACACACACACACACACACACACACACACACATATAGTATATATACATACATATTTATATTACTTATCAAATGAATTTGAAAATCGATATTATCATTATTAGACTATTAGAATTTAAACAAAATCATGAGAAAATCTCAAGAGGGTCGTGGTCTGCCATTGACATTAAGGCGATATTCAAATTGTGAAAATGGGGCAGCAAAACAATTAATGTCCATTATCATTTGAAACGGCCCCTTAGTGGAGGAGTAGAGAAATGAAGGAAAGTTTCTATTCTTGAGAGATAATATGGACACCAACATACAAAGAACAGGTTGCTCAATGAATCATCGTGGTAAACACGAAAGGAAAATCCAGAGGTATTTGGTGTTTTACATTAAAATGTTTTCTTTTCTTTTCATTTTATAGTTTCATCTATTATCTATGCATAGTCTGAATCGTTATATTGTCGGTTCTATTGAAGTGCATAAAACTTGTTCATCGAACTTTGCAAATTATGTGAATCGAATTTGTATTTTCAAATTATAATCATGGCCATGTCATTTTTTTTATATAATCGGATTTGCTTGTGCATGTATCATCAATAACTTGAAAATTCAATTGTATATTTCTTTGTAAGATTGTAATGCCGCCATCCTTGTGCTTAGGTTACATATATTCTATTTATTCAACTCATCATAGGGTTATCGGGTGATCCGATAAGCCTATGATTGGAGCGATGTGATTTATAAATCGATACCACCCTTTTAAGGGTAGGCAAAATATTTCATTGAAAGATTATCATATATTTTATTCTACTTGATAATATCCATCTAATGGTCACCCATATGGTGCGAGGCCTTCATCTTTGATCCTAAATCGAAGGGTATTTCTAATGTTCTTGGTTGCCTCATCATCGTGGGCGACGGTGGGCTTATGTCACCCAATATTGTATTATGGGTTTTTGTTATTTATTTGCAGCTGTAAATATCTTGTTATGTCACAAAGACATTATGGTTTCATGTCACCTAGTCCATAAAGGACAAATGTTGAATGATGAATTCAGTCCCTTAATTTGCTTGCATGTGTGGTAATGTAAACCATCATTCATCATGAACAACACCCATATTGTCCTTGGGGCGATTAATTCCAAGCCGAGGGTAGGTGTTTATGTCTATGGGCTCGGCCACCATGTTTTATGGCTATGGCCTCGGCCACCATGTTTTAGAGAAACAATCAATGACTGTGGGTCATTCTTAGAATGACATAAGTATAATATGTTAAAATTGAATGAGGGTTTACAAACCTGAGCTTGGTTGAGATTGATCCCATGATTCTAATCATTTTATCATTGATGATAAACAATTATCATGTCGTTCAAGTTCTTTTAAATACCTTCCAAAAGTTAGTAACAACTTCATTTGGTTATTTTCTTACATGAATATTATAAACAACTGTTTAGAATAATAAAGCTTGAATTAATGAAGTAATGGTAACTTGGAGTAGTAACTATAAACTATTATAAACTATATTTGTTTAGCTATAAATAACATTGTATTATTGTAAGAAATGATTGTTTTGTTGTAACAACATCGTTTTGTAATTGTTTAGTTTTAAACAACATTGTATTATTATAAACAGAGAATGTTCTGCTATAAACGACATCATTTTGTTAAAAACTGTAACTGTTTAGCTATAAACAACATTGTATTATTATAAAAAGTGATTGATCTATTGTAAACAAAATCATTTTGTTATAAACTATAACTGTTTAGTTGAAACAACGTTGTTCTATTATAAATAGTGAATGTTTTATTTGTAAACAACATCGTTTTGTAATTGATAACTGAAATAGCAATGTTCTATTATAAACAGTGAATTTTTTATATGTAAACAACATCGTTGTGTAGTTGTTTAGTTGAAAACAATATCGTTATGTTATAAACAGTATGTGTTCATTAGTAAACAACATTATTTTATTATAAACTATGATTTTTTAGTTGTAGACAACATCCTTATGTTAAATAGTAACTGTTTGATTACAATAGAATTGTTTGTTATCATAGCTTGGTTGATACAAATGACATAACAGTATGTGGGAAACTGTTCAAATAGGCTAATTTGAAACATTATTTGAATATTAGAAATCCAATCTATTGGATTTAAATTCAGAATGTATGCACAAATTCATAGCTTAAATAGGCACATATATGTGTATGCACGTAGACCTTCATCTAAGTACATATAAATACTTGTGACATACCTTCTTTTGTTTCCTACTTTCTTTACTCTTAAATGAATTTTGAATTATGATGAATGTAATCACATGACTTGTGCTTTTAATGGAGGGATAATGTTTTGATTAGTTCCATTAGATTTATTTTTTGAATTGTAAATAGAATAGAACAACAACACTTAATAGACTAGAGCACCTAAGGGTAGATGCTGCTAGAGGGTAGCTAGTTTCTATGAGATAACTTGATGATGAAAGTTACCTTGCAGGACGGGTGTTGAAATGGAGTTCATAGTATAGGTTTTTTATTTTACCAGAACCTATTATTTGTTGTTGCAATAATATTCTTATGCTTGGCCAAGAAATTTAGTTCATTATGTATGTATGGAATTTTCGATATCACTCTCTGCCATTCCTAGCATGGATCTTGCATTTTCTTTTCTAACTTCTAGATAGAAATGCATGTTGATGTATGGGCACACACCAGATTCCACTTTTCAGATTGTTCTCTTGCTAAACTTTTCATGTAGGGTCGGGTATTCTTCAAGTTAGAAGAATTCTAGTGAAGCGTAAGCTTTGTGGTTGGGTGATAAATCACTTCAACCATGTTCTCGTTCACCAATGGAGGTAAGCATCAAGAGGAACCTTGGAATGTTTACAAGACTATCTTAGTCTATGATGTAACTTTGATGTAATCTTGATATAAAATTATTACATTGTATTGACTATGTGGCCTAAGACTAAATCAGACTTGGATATTATAATTTGATATTCGAATTGAATATATAGATCTTTGACTCATTTTAATTAGACATGTGTTGCTATGATTGACTATAGCTACTTAGTTATGTCTTTTTAATTTGAAAATATATATTCATATTCCATTTGCAATAATATTAATTAAGTAATAATTTAGGATGGGTTATTACAAATTGTGATGTAGCATGTAGAATTCAAATTTGGGTCTTGGCTCCATTTTGGGTCTAGACCAACTAGTTTGATCTTTTGGTGGGTAGCATATAAAAATAGGAAAAAAATCAATTATAATTATCATATTATGTTGATGTACCTTCTAGGAACTTTGTGTTCAAATGATCTCTTATGTACGAAAACCCATAGGAAACTATGATCAGTGGATGGAAACCCATTGATTTTTGGGATTAGAGGATGAAAACCCTTTGATCCTTTAGGGCATTCTCACTTATGAAGTGCATTGGATCTTCAGTATTTCTATGAGTGCATCATTTTTATATATTTGTAAGTGTTATTTATTGTTGTTGTAAATGACTATCATAAAAATCATTTGGTTGTAGAGATCTAATCACAATCAATATCAATTTTCACTGGAGTTTGATTCATTTTGTGCAAATTCATGTGTTGACTAACAAGTTGATCTATGTTATTTGAGTATTATTAATTGTTGTTATTTTGAAATAGTAGGTTATGACTACTATCTATGTTTCAACTTTGTTGAAGATTATTGTTTGGTTGCAAATATGTTATTTTAATTAATAAATATAGGAAGGGGCTTTATAAGATTGAACAACTCATCAATAAAATATGAGTGATTAAAGGCCAATTACTAAGAGTGGATAATATATCCTTTACTTTGAGCTCAACTAAACCTAGGAGGGGCTTCCTAAAGGTATCTTTAATGGGCTTGTTCACAATTGATAATGGAAAAAATTAAAATGTCACAATTTTATCTAGTATATGATTGACCCCAAAGGTTTCCACTATTAGATATTTGAAATAGATTGAATAACCCAAGGAACTTTTTAAGAGAAAATAAAAGTTACATAAACTAAAAAAAAAAAAAAAAATGCAAACGAGAACTCCAAGAGATTATGTAATGTTGATATGATAGAATGAATTAAGAGCTTCCGGGGTATATGCAAAATACAAGCTAGGCAGTGATTTTATATAGAACTTAGGAGAGGATGGAGGTGGAAAATCAACCAATGAGAATTGACCACCAAATCCACCAACATTAAATAAAGTGATGAAAAAGTAAATACTCCACCCTTAAAAGGTGGAGGACAATTCATCACTTTATCTCCTAGTTATTAAATGATTAACTCACTTTATTATCTTAATAAATGTGTAGGAAAAACCTATAACTAAGGGGATTAAATATCCCACTAGGAAAATTAAATATCCCACTAGGAAATGAAAACCTACACTAACACCCCCTTAAGCACAACTTAGGAGGATGCAAAAGATGAGGGGTCCTAGAAAATGAGGTCATGTTAGGTATCCATGTACATATCAAATTTCCCCAAAAGAAGAATCCCCCCACAAATAGAGAGAGAGAACCCCCTAGAATAAAGAGAGAATAGAAGAGAAGGACTAAGAAGCCCCCTAGAGAGATCCAATGGTAGATGCTACAAAATGGATGGAGAAGATGGTCCATGATCATTGAACAACATCTCTCACCTTAGGAAGAAACATAACCAAAGGTGTATGCAAGTGAAACATAGAAAAATGGGTTAAGGGGGGTGGGGGGGGTTCACCAATTTGAAATGATAACAAACGGGGTATGATGAACCTATTTTCCTTTATTTCATTAGGAAATGAGATCCGCACAAATAATTGACTTACAACCCTTAGGTAAGTCAACTCAATGAGGGAATCTATTGATTTCCTTATGATTGAGGACTAGGGTATCAACCTGAACAACACTTTTTGGAAAAAAAAAAACTAAAAATAGTAAATCAAATCAATCATGAACATTCAAACTTGAAACATTAGTTTAAATCATAATAAAAAAAAAAACAACAAAGTTCCAGTAGATCTATAAATGGTAGAGTGATGTGTACTTGTCACCAAAATGTAGATTCGAGAGGCTAACTAGGACTCATTCACCCATAAGTGAATGGATCTATATACAGGTTTTTCAAAAAACTTTTGAGAGCCTTTGGTGTCAGTCTATAGCTTCTGTTTGATCTAGGTTTTAGTGTCAGAAAGTCAGAAATGAGATCTATAGGTGAGATTTTGTGGCTTGATGACAACTTTGACAGCTTTTCCAATTTTTTCTCTTCAAGAGATATTCAATCCTTTTTCAACCTAAGATATGCAACACAAACATAAGAGAGAAACAATGTTTATTTTTGGTGAATGGGGGTTTTCCTTCGTCAAACCCCATTTTGGTAATCAAACCTTGAATTGAAATAATGAAATATGAAAGGAATGATGAATGAACAAGGCTATGTTGCAAGTCACCAAAACCTTGAATAAACCTTTATAATACTAAAATGTTGATCTTGTTCTTGCATGAAATGGATTTAATGGAAGTGGATCTTGATGCTTGAATCATGACTTGAATGTTCGCTTCAATCTTTGAAACCTACATCATAATGTTAGCTTCAAAAACATTCATGATTGCAAAAGTCTTTGACCTGATGCTTGAGATCTTGATTGTTGTAGTAAATCATTGATAAATCTACTCTTGAATTCCCTTGATCATAATCTTTTCTATGCTTTTTTCTCACTTTAATTTCTAGATTGCTTAGGATTTGAATTGATGAAATAACCTTGTATTTATAGGTATGTATCGTTAATTTCTCAAAAAAATAAACATCACAAGCTGACATTGAAATTTGAATTTGGGGACATTAAAATAATATCAAAAAAATATTTTGAATTTGGTTTCAAAGCCCTGGGGAGGACCATTATCTCATGGGAAATGGGTCCTAGGTCCCTATTCCTAGAACACATATTGCTCAAGGTAAAGTATTATGTGTTGGCATTAATTGTTGTCGGGTTTCCCCTTCAGAAAATCTAATTCATTAGGTTTGTAGATATAAAAAAGGGATTATTGAGGCATAATTAAGTCTGATTTAATTGAGGGGACCCAAACAAAGTGTGAAAATGTAAAGGAGTACATTTTTCTACACTACATTTAGCCCTCACTTTAGTGAGAGGATGACCTTGCATCAAACTCATACTAAAGTACACAATCAAGAGAGGTATAATTGTACAAGTGTTGGAAAGATAAGATGAAAAAGGTCAAGGAGGATGATCAAGCCCCCACGATCTAATATCTCATGGAAAACCAACAAAGGCACAAGGAGACACATACCTTTGTTAAATATGTAGCAACAATGACAAGATACTCAATCAAACAATGTCAAAGACTAAAAGAAAGAAAGAAAAGGAAAAAGGTGGATCAAGCCTCGAATATTGGTCCAACTCTATATGGATCAATCCTTAGTTTTCTATCCAAAAACTATTTACAAGTGAAACCCGTTGTTCGCTATGCAAACCAAATGTGCTCACATGGGCTAGTAAATCCGTTGTCCACTAGGTGAGCCCCAAGAAGTGGTTAGCTAGCCATACCAAAGTTATACCTCTTGATAACTTTGATAAGGCACCACAAAAATGGTCACAAGGATAGCAAGCTACATTATTATAGGAACTCGTGAAAAATGCTCCATTGACAAGCAAGTTGTTTAATGCTTGGTGGCCTTAAAAAAGGGTAATGGATTCACTGGAAAACAAGTTGTGTTATTCTCAGTGGCCTTAATACATGCAATAGGATATTCAAAGGGTTTTTTCTTAGTTCATGAAAGGTCTCACCTTAGAGAACATCATTCCTAATGTCTCCAAGAGAGGAATAGTCGAGGAAAAAAGATTCACAACTTAGGGAATGCACTCTATAGCATTACCACTAAGAGGAATTTCATATGCCAAAAAAGGTCACCATATTGAAGGATATCAAACCCAATCTCACCAAGAAGAAGACACATTGCATGAAGTAAGAAGATCGCACTATGAAACATGAAAAAATGTCAAAATAATAATGCCAATGTATGCCCCCACTTTAAAGAAATTTCTAAACACCATACTATGAGCAATTATTTTAAAGTTGAAAATGATAAATGCTAAATAATAAAGAAGACATGAGAGCTAATTTGGAAAGCCCTTTGTCAAGCATATGTCTCCAAATGAAGTTGTGTCATGAAAAGGGGTTTCCCCTAAATGAAATCCCAAATTCATAAGGGATCCACTAATTTGGGGTCAGGTATGTTTTTGCTACAATGTTTTTATAGAGCTCGAAAATGTCATCATTCCCCAAATACTCGTAGAACTAGAAGAATGACACATAGAGAGAGCGAAAAACAAAGAAAAGATTTTTGGGTCAACATGGAAGAGACCTAAATGCCTTGACACCTTGTGTCATCCCCAAAAGGAAAACACAAGACAAGAGAAAATATAAAGGTTTATGACATATAGAAGAATGCATGTACAAATAGAGGAATGAACATATAGACTTTTCAAACAGAACAATAGGGGGGATCACATTACGCACATGCAATCACACAAAGACCATAGAAAGAAGACAAATAAAATACTATTATGGCACATGTGATTCAACCTATAGAAGGTTGTCTACATCCCAATCTTGTTCATCATATGCAAAATGCAGATAACTAGCCAAAGGGACAATGACAAGTGTTGTACTAGGAACATCACTAGGTTCAACACATGGTGAGTCACTCTTTTTAGGAGGATCATAACGATTATTATCATTTAAGCTCATGGAAGAGGAAAATAATAAATTCAACTCATTATGCACTTCCTCGTCAATCTTAGTAGTCTCATCATCATTGTCCAAGTTAATCACAACTTGAGGCCTTATGATAATATCCATGGAAGGTATTTGTTCTTGTTGTGATCGAGATTTAGGATTTTCTTGTTGCGGTGAAGATTAAGAAACATCATGTATTTCTTGAGTTTTTTTTTAATCTTTAGTTGTTTATTCATATTTTTCTTGCAACTTATGAGCAATAACATGGCGTCTATGCCTACACTCTCTAGAATTCTGATTCATTTTTGTACGGTTTTCAAGTTGCAATTTTGTAGGAGCGAGTTTATCAACCATAGGTTTCTTTTCTTCCCATAAGGGAGAAAAAAAAGTAACCATGGGAGGTTATTTAACCAATTTATTTTTAACTTTATAAACTTGTTTCATTTTAGGAGGCACAACGAGACTTATTTGGTTATCTCGTGATCTCTTATAAGAAATGGGTGAAGGATTTTCTATGGTTACTTGGAAGGCCTTTTTGTTCAATCATTGTCTCATCAAGTATAGGAGGCTCAATCATGGGTTGAGTCATATTGCTAAGGGATAATTTTTCTATGCGCTTTGCCTTAAACTTTTGATAAGATTTGAAAAAAGAAGTCTTCACGGGATCTAATAGGTTTTCATAGATTCAGGCCAAAATAAATCCAATGAGAAATTTCCACGGGAAGGCATAGGATTAAAACCACTATAATGCATAGTAAATATTTTATTGTTAAAGGGAAACTTCAAGCATTTTTGAATGACCAACAAGACAAATTTCATGGAGCGAAGCCATGGGTAGCCTAACTTTGCACGAAATTAGTCTGATGTCGAGATGATAGAGAATGATACATTCAATTGTTTTAGTCCAGCTTTTAGAGGAAGAGTTATCAAACATATCATAGGGCAAGCAAAACCATTATGTGTTTTGATCCATGCTTTTGGTTGTTCATAAGTATCTTGATAAATTTCATGCACAAACAAGAATTCTTCAGTGATCACATTCTCTACACAAATATGATCAACTAGTATCCCATTAGTAGGCTTGTCATTGATTCTTCTAACAATGTAAAGAGGACAATCGGGTGCATGTTTAATTATGTCAAATTTTATGAGAAAGTAATATCAAGGGACATATTGGTTTGGCCCTTACAAGGTTGAACTTCAATGAATTTTACCTTAGGATTTATAGGATTAATCTCATACTTTTTCATGTGATAATCAATGATGTAAGCGAGACTATGAAAAATTTCTATTCCTTGTTTATTGTTAAGCATCTTTTTCATGTTATCTATGACAAAAATCATAGTACCAACAATGTATTCGAAACTCACAAATTTTTTCAATTTCTCTAATTCTTCATCCATTTGTCTTGGTTTTTCTTGAGGGAAATGTTACCTAATTTCACTAATAGCTCAATCAGGTAGAGCTTTTGAGATTTTCAAATGAAATTAAGGTGCATTTTTATTTTGATATATTGCATTCATGTGTAAACAAATCAGAAGATTACATTACTAAACTATATTTATGCTAACACATACAATATAAGAAAAATTGTACAAATATTTTCAAGAAAAGTAATATTTATTGATAATATAAATGTACAAGGTCTCACACAAGCCATGAGACTGACTATTTCAATGCAAATAAAAGAAAAACTATACATTTATAGAAAATAAATGCACATATAAAGAAGGGTGACCCATCATTTCTTGAATCACGAGTCCTGGTTGAGTATGTACTACATCAGCTTCAGTCCTTCATGTTGTCTAGCCTCCAGTTGTTTCTCCTTGATGTTCCTAGGTTTCTTGCATGAGTGAGATGAAGTTTGGTTAAAGAAATGAAGGATCACTAATCTATATATCTGTAAATATCTGAAAACATATAGCTTGACCTTTATTTCCATAAAAACAACTTACTACTGATATCCAAGAAAACAAGGAGCATAATTAAATGCATCCCATATGCTTAGTTTTTATCTAACGCATTTTCTTCTTATGTGGGTATAGGTGAAATTATGTTGATTCATCTAATCACAACATGTGGAGTGAAATGGGCTCCCACGAGGTTTGAGCCCAACATGTTGTCTTATCCTGAATTTTTTGTATATTTAGATAGGTATCAAGATATAAAAACATTTATCCTTATCATAGGCATATCCACCTCTCAAGTCCTGTTATTCAAGTACTTGCAAAGGATCTAATTGAAGAGCTAATAATCATGTGAATACCATTACTAAAGAGGTAAATATGCCTATGTTAAAGTCATCTATCATTATCCCTTGATGAATTTATCAAAATATTTCAGCAATGAGTCAATATAAGACAAATGGAAGTCAAGTACTATCTTTCAGATCATCAATGAAATAGGATCGAAAGGATTTCAATCATATCTTACAGGTTATTCAACAAGGACAATAGTCAAGTTTGGATGGAAAGGCCTCAATATCATGAATGAAGGACAACAATGGTAAACATAGGGATGTCATGTTAGATTAAGGAGACAATGTCATCATGAAGGTAATGTTGATGTTGTTATCATTACAATGTCATAACATACATGCTTGTACTAACACAGAAGAGTCACATATGAATGGAGTGACTGTCACAAAAGAGAATGTCCTCACATGGTGAAATGTAAGGACATCATAGATAATGATGTTAAGTTTGTCAGCAACAAGTTTCAAGATAATGCTATCATCTTATCATCATAGATATTTCTTTTATCAATATCATTTATTTCATGAACAATGAAAGGAAGCTCCAACACAACAGTAAAAATATGAGAAAGAGATTATTAGTGACAGTGATATTGTTAGTGCAACTGTACAACAAGAGCAAGCACATTTATTGGAAGGAGCATGAGGATAGCCAAATGACAAGAAATTGAACCACAAGAATGTCCTTGGATTGTATAAATTATTAAATTTGAGAAAATGTACATTTGGAATACAGAGCAGCAATAAACAAAGATTAAAGTCCACAAAATGGAATAGTGTTGTTATTGTTGTTATAACAGTGATCATGTAAAAGACAAAATTTCAAAGTCATCTAAATGAAATCAAATCATAGTGATCTTTGTCACTATTATGAAGCAAAGACACTATCCATTACAAGATAAAGAGTAGTAATAAGTACATCAAAATAAAACTCATGTATTTTCAACAAGTAAGCAAAGTCCTCATATGTGCAGAGAGGCCGAATGTAGAGAGTGGGTTTTGATTTTTTTTTTTAGGAAATGTAGATTTAAAATCTTCGGCCATGAAGCAAAACTAGAAATACCAGTGCAAAGACCAAGCCAATGAAAGGGGATTCAAACCCTCAATTGAAAATAATGAACAATAATGAATAAATGCAAAGGTCGAGTGTTTCCCAGAATGGCCATGACCAAGAAAATGAAATGAAAAGCATGATTTCTACTTGAAGGCACTGAATAGAATTGAAGGAAAATATATTAATCATTTTTCAACATTTTGAGCTCAAAACATACAACATTTTTATATACAGAAGGTTAGGAAAAATCCTTCAAATCTCTTAGGGGGAAGTCTAAACAAAGCCAGAAACAAAGTCTAATGAAGTTGGGTTTTAAGTTTTAGAAACCCTCAAGTATTTGTTTAAAAATAATGAAGGAGCTTGACTGACAATGCATGGAGTCGAGCCATGGTCTTTTGGTATAAGGAAATGAAGAAATGTGACCAACTTGGTGAATGGACACAACCATTAAGAGCTCTCTAAACTTAGATATGGTGCACAAATTTAAAGGGGATAAGAGCATGAGAGAAAGAGTCTTGTACAAACCCAGAGAATACAAATTATAGGAAAATAAAATCATTTCTTGCATTTTAAGGCTCGAATCGAGCTTTTTTCCAGGAAGCTCAAAATAGAAGAGCCAAATGAAACCCATATTCATAGCAAAAGATGCATGAGATAGACAGGTAAAGACACAAAATGAGGGTTTGACCATTAAATGAAAAGCCCATAAACAAAGAGCTAAACTTTTAAATATCAAAACCCCAGTTCCTACAAAGAGAAATTTGAATCCATATAGAGAAATGACATGGAAGCAACGAGATATAAAACCCAAATACCTGCAAAAATTTATACACATGGCCATTGAGATAAATAGGCCTTTCTATTTTCAAAAATAGAGGTGCAATCTTCACAGAATTGCAAATAATGTACATGGAATGCATGGAAACAACAAAAAAAAAAATCAACTATAAAGTATGGTTGCAACCATGGAAACCAAGAAGCTTTCATTCTTCTGTGCCAAAACATGGAATGTTTAAAGTAAGGGGAAAAAAAGGAGAATACACAGGATCTTCAAAGTCTACAGGAGCAAGCAATAAAAGTGGCTCGATTTCGAGCTTTATTTTCTTCGGAGAATGAAACAAAGTGGTTGAAATTACTCTCAAAAGCTTACCTCTAGCTTTTTCTTTGTTTTCTTTGCCAAAAATCTGTCGAAATCCCACTGGAGCTTCAAAAATCCACCATGGAGATGTTGGAAGTGCTCTGGTGAAACCCTTGTCGGCGGTCTAGCTTCCTTCAGAAGCTTCAAAAGAAATGAAATGAATGTTTCATTTTCTTTATTTCTTTTATTTTAGGGTTTCTATCATATTTTCAATCATCATAACTCGTGGGCTAGGATTTAATGCCTTATACATTTACCTTGTAAATGTTAAATGCCTTAGCGAATTTCCTATAGTTTGAGGCCTTCAAAATTTGAAGAGGAGTCGACATAACCTTGGAGTTTATTCTTTTTGCAATCTATTCAAAATGTAAGGTGTTTTTATTAAGTTATTATTTATAAATCACTTGATTTTAAATGCTATATTTAATGCAAAAGATGGGATAGATACTCTTTAAATGAAAAATGGGATGGAGTTATGTTTTGTGAACATTGGACAGCATCTGGGGAGATTATTTGCAGTTGGAAAACATATGCCAAAGATATAGGGCCCTTTTTTTTTACTCAATTATGACCTTGGAGAGATTTTGGAGGAGTTGTTGCATGTTTTTTTGATGGACTTGGTCAAGATTTACCTTTTCAAGCATGTTGAATCCTTTTTGGAGTGGATATGAATGCTAGATTTTAGGCTTTTTGGGGGCATCTAATCCCAACTATTTCTAGAACCTCGTTTGGTGGGTTTTTGGTGGGAGATGTTGGATATAGTCACTTGAGTGACTCATTTTGTAGTTAGTTCTTATTATGCAATTTTTGGAGTTAGTGTTTTTTGCAGTCCTTTCTCAGATTTGAGCATGCTTTGTAACTCTTTTGGGATATGAAATACAAAAAAAACCCTAAATACTATTGATTCAATTTTTGCCTTCTTATTCTTGCAGTATTGTGTATTATCAAGTGATTGATCAAGTTACTTGTGAGATATTTTTCTCTCCTTGTAGTTTTGTCTCATGTCTCTATGCCTTTTCTGCAAAAGTATGTTTATGCAGGTTGCAAACTATGTTTCAAAGTTGCATATAGATTTTAAATTGTGAAAGTTAACTTCCTTTTTGAAAGTTAATGCATTAAAACCTTTTTGTGAAATGTTTATGCATAAGCCTACATTAAAAAGTTGTGCAGTTTAATTTATGTCATTAGTGGCCAAGTGTATGCAAGTCTGAATTTTCATAGTTCTTGTTAGTTTGGTGTATCACCCTTCATTTTCATTTTCAGGTTTCATTTCATGCATTCTTTCTTCCCTTTTCTCTACAATTTTAGTAGTTTAAGGTGATAACCAGCTAGGAGCCAACCTCATCTAGAGATTCACTCCAATATTTAGGTGACCCACAACCTAGGAGTGTTTCCATGTTCCTCTAAAGTGCTAAGTTCTGAAACTTAGCTAGAGCGCAACTTTAAGATATAACAAGACATTAGCAACCATTGGTTCAACATTAGTAATATTTTTTGTTGGTAAGGAGGTCATAGGAAAGGAGGTGTCAAGTGTATGGTCCATGATGGGTTGGCTAGTGTCAACACTATGAGTGAAAGAGCTAGAGAACTCAAGATCCATGGTGGATGTGCTAGCACGGGATGTCATAAGTCTAGAGCTACGTCTCACTAGAGTATTTGAAACATGACACCATGTTGTGAAGCTCATACAAGTTTCACCAAACCTAAGGTGCACCCAAAATGGAGAATAGGCAAGAAACAATCAATAATATGAAGTGTAATGCAAAAGAGATAGAAATTTCTAGATTTTAAACAAGATAATTTTTTGATTATATTATGCAAAAAACTAAAGTGGCATCTTGTAATTCCAATTTATGTTTGAAATGCACTTTGAATCGATCAATTAACCTTATTATAAATGATTTCCGAAAACAAAAATTCTACAAACTGAAATAGAAAGCTGAATACAGAAACAAAGAATGCAAAAAGAGGGTTTTTAGTGCCCAAAAATTTAGAAACAAGTCTGATTAGGGACTCATTTTCCCATGGGCGAATAGGTCTTCTGTCAAGATTTAAAAAATTAAATTACAGATTTTTGAGTTGATGTTTATGTTTTTAAATTCTAGTTGCAAATAGGTAATGACAATTTCAAATTTCTAACAAGTCAGATCTAAATACAAGTGTGAAAAGATGTTAAATGACAAGCAAAAAAACCTAATTTGAGATGTAATTTTGATTCAATTTTTTGATTTAAGTGACTGATTATGCAATGTTATGTAAGCACTATGCAAAATTAATGAAAATTTTAATTTTTTTAGATTTTAAAGAATGCTAAATGGAAACCTAAAACCCTAAATGAGATGCAAACTAATGCAAGTTAACAACTCTAAATGTGATGCAAATCAATGCAATATAATGCAAAGTAATGTAAATCCTAGATCCAAGGTTTGAATAGACTCCAAATTTAGGCAATTTATAGTGCAAGAATGTCAAGTTCACCACAATGAAACATAGAAAATTGGGTTAAGGGGGGGTTCACCAACTTAAAATGATAACAAAGGGGGTATGATACACCTATTTTTCTTTATTTCATTAGGAAATGAGATCCACACAAAGAATTGACTTACAACCCTTAGGTGAGTCAACTCAATGAGGGAATTTATTGATTTCCTTAAGGGGGTATCATCCTGAACAACACTTTTGGGAGAAAAACTAAAAATAGTAAATCAACTCAATCATGCACATTCAAACTTGAAATATTAATTTAAAACATAATACAAACAAAAACAACAAAGTTTTGGTAGATCTGGTGACGCAAGAGTGTACTCCCCTCTGCCAAATCACCAACCAATTCACAAAACACAAGATAAAATCTCAAAACAGCAAATACAATAGCTTTTATTAATTAAATCAAACATAATACATATGGTCTTCAAATGACCTTTCTCAGCTTACACATACCATATGCCCAAGCCTTAACCTGAGTCTTCAATGTAGCACCCATCTGATTTGCTTATGCTTTCAGACAATGCTTTTACTTTGATAGACCATGATACTATGTTGTTGTTATTTGATCATTGATAGTGGAGTGATGATGTTTTTTACATTGTGATGTGACGGTGCACTTTATGGATGATTATTTTTTATGACATGCTTTCTGGTTAGCATAGTTGATTATTTGAGTTGATATTGATATATGTTCATCTGCAGTTATTTGATGTTTTAGTTTCATCAGTTTTAATGTGATATTGTATTGGTGAAGGGAACGAGATTGCATCACTCGCTTGCGAGCACCTTGTGATTCCACAATTTTCTCTTCACGGTGTGATTGTTCATGATATATATATATATATATATATATATATATATATATATATATATATATATATATATATATATATATATATATATCTATAAATATACGACATATGTTTTGATTGCAAGATTATAGGTATAGGACATCGACTCCACTTGGATTCACAGGTTTGAGCATGTCCATTTCCCAACGGAATAGTTGATTGGGAGATAATAATTGGGTTTTCTTGTCAAACCACAACCCTAGTCATAGTGTGTCGTCAGTCCTTGTTTCGTATGCTTTGTTGTTATGTTGTCCACATTTTCCTTGTCGTTTATTTATTTTGCAAGGTATGCTTTGTGGGAAATTATTGTTTAAATATTTTTAAGTGATTATTTAATTAATCGTGATTAATGTTGTTAGAAGCTTTGTATTTGATTTAATTAATTAAATTAAATTTATTTTGTAAAGTGATTTAATCTTTGAGATTAAATTTATTTTATAAAGTGATTAAATTAATTAGATTAAATTTAATTAGAAATTAATATGTGATTGTGCATTATTAAATGCTCAAATATCTAGAGGAAATATCTGTGATTTGGTTGGAAAGATATTTTATTTTGTGACATGTCTTAGAAAAATTAAACACTGTTGTTGGGAATTAATTCTCAGAGAGAATATTTGCATTAACTCAAAGAGGAAAGAGGCTACTTCCCGGCAATGAGAAAATATATTTTGCAAGAGGTGGTTGAAAATTGGAGGAGGTTGTTGAAAATTGTTGTGGAAAATTGGGGAAGAAGTTCTCAAAATTTGGCTCTGGTTTTGTTTTCATCTTTCTAGAAAAGTGGATAATTTGGAAGAAGCTTTGGTAAATTGGAATCTAAAGGCAAAGCTCTACTTCAAACATCATTTCCTCAAGCATCTGGAAACAGGTTCTTTGTTTTTATTTATATGCGAATTGGAAAGATTGTCTGTACAAAGAAGAATATTATATTTGTTTAGAAGCTTTAATATATGTTGAAAATTTGAAAGATTGTCGTGTTTCGATATTTTTTGTAAAAGCATTAGAGCTTATGTAGAATTTGATTTTAAAAAAATAGAATTCCCAGAAATATTTTATAGAGAAATTTGAAAACCTTTGTAGGAAATTGTTTTTAAACAATAGAAATCCCAGAAGGAAAACAATACAAGATTTGGAAAACCTCTGTAGGAATGGATTTAAAATCTTCGTGTCAAATTTTGTGGAAAATCTTGTTTGTATGGGAAAAAATCTTCCCCTAGAAGATTATTGTTTTGTTTTGTTTTCCCAATTAGATTTAATTGGCTAGGAAATAGAAAATCTCTGTAAAATATTCGTAAACATTTCCTATAGAGAATTTATGCGAAGATTTGCTCATCTTGAGCAATTATCTGATATATTTATATATATATATATATATATTATTGTATATTCATATACATATCTAATATAAATATATTAATATATATAATTATATTATTCTCGAAATTCCTGTAAATAAAATCCTTACTGGAAAAACACGGATTGAATTTGTATGATGATCTATATTTAAATCGTGGGTTTTTATATTTAAAGATTTATAAGTATTAATATGTGGGGAGGCGTTGGGCTATCCCCATAGCCCCCCCATGGGGAGGTGAGTGGGAGGCAACCAACGCGCCCCACAGAGGCCGCGTCTGCCCAGGAGCGGAGACGACTATGTAAACAATTGAACAGTGAATGCGTAGAAACCCTTGTCGGCCTTTGCTAAAATTTGACTTTGTTTATGTTTTTTTTCTAATATGTAAATTATAATATATATATTTATATTTATATATATATAATTATATATATTTATATATATTTATGTATATATATGTATATATATTTATATTTAGATATAAATTGAAATTGTAATTTAGTTTTTAATATTTAAATATTGTATTTATATATGTATAATTATGTATAAATGTATATATAATTATATATATATATATATATATATATATATATATATATATATATATATATATATATATATTTAAAGGATTTTGTTAAATAAATGCATGTAAATGCACAAACGAATTTGATGCTTTAAAATGAAATTATTTAAAAGAGGAAATTGATTTTAAAATAGTTGAAATTGGAAAATTGAATTAAACAATTATATTTAATTGCTTTATTGTCTGTAAGTGAAATGGTAATAAGCTAGTTTATTTGGGCAATGTGTTATTGTATTTTCTTGAAATGGAAATTGGATTTAGGAAATCCTAATGGTAGCTATATTTCCTACCTGAATTGCTTATTAAATTATGATTTCTTTTGTTCACGTAAGTTGGGGAAATTGGTTAGTTGTGTATGTAAGTCTTCCAAATGATGTTATTTAATGAGGGGGTTGTTATGAATTGTGGTTCAGCCCTTTATTTTCCTTGGGTAGTGCGCTTGGTTGTAATTTAGTTTAAACACCCGGTTACTACGAACAAGTTGTGTTGCCTCTTATATTTTGGATTGGGATTTAATATCTGTATTGTGCACTTTGTTTAACCTTGGCTTTGGATTAGATCCTTGGGTTGTCGGTAGGGGAGTGGCTCTCAATGGGGCCTGACACACAAAGTGGTGCCAGGATAACTCATGTGAGAGTTAGTTAATTTAGTGGAAATTAAATAAATGTATTAGGGGAAAGGGTAGCTATAAACACTTAACTAGATAATTGTGCCTCGCTCATGGGCTCAAGGGCTTGTTTAGACTTGGGATGAGACGAGAAGGCCTGGAATGGCAAGATCATTATCTTGTCCCTTTGAAAGATAATTGATTCTACATTGGTTTGCATGTGGGGCTGGGGATTGTGAGAGGCTACCAAGATAACCCAAGATGGGGGTCGGGGCCTAAGAAGAGCTGCCAAGATAACCCATGCTACTTTGTGATGACACTCCTCCTATGATAATAGTTTGTGTTGGTTAGTGGATGTACTTGATTCTTTTACTATGGAAGCAATGTAACCTTTATGTTAAGTATTGCATTTGTTTAGTTAGACTTGTTTTAGCCTGTGTCTAGAGGTTGGTTTTTCTTAGGAATCCCTTTTACTATCTCCTAGCATGGGGGTTGGGCCTTCAATTACCACTTGGTTGGGTGGAATGTGCACCTTACACCGTTAGGTTCCCACTTTATGTTTGTGATGGTGGGATCTTCCATATTGGAGAGCTCGCACATTCCAGATATTTTGATTGATCTCTTATGTTCTATTGGATTAGCTGGATATCTTTGTTTATGTACTACTCCTCATTTGTATTCAAGGAGGATTATTGTATCACTGTATTTGTAACATTATTGTATGATCTACCTCATTTTAGAAATGAGCCTTGTAACTGCTTTATTGGATTAATGAAATCTATGAATGATTCCTTTATATAATTTGTATCTTATGAGATGTGTTTAATGCTTTTGGATGTATGATCTTTATTTTATGAGTATTATTTTATATACTATGGATGGTTTACTTTGTTATGTTATGGGATTCAAATGTAAGTGGTTTCACATACCTTAGAGGATGTATGCGTTAAGTGTAGTGCACTTTACTTGTTATTAACTACACTTTTAAAAAAAATTGTTACGCTTCCCTTGTGTTTGCGTCATCCTCTAGGGTTATGTGGAGGGGCGTTACACATGGTATCAGAGCCCAAGTTTAAACACTGGGTGCTCTAGGATAATTTTGAACCCATTAAGTTGTTAGTTGCATAGGATTTGAGTTGTTTACCTTGTCTTATATTGTGGTGTGTTTGTGTAGGATCATGCCACCTAGGCAAGGTCACGATAGAGGTCCTGGTCGTGGACAAGGAGGCGGTCATAGAGGTAGTCAGCAGGATTAACCTCCCAATGTTCCCCATGACTCAAATTGTGAGGAACATCAAGCTTCCCAAAATTCTCTAGGAGGCGGTGACCAGAATCAGGATCCACCAGGGATCGAGAGTGCTTAGTTGCATCATTTGTTAGAGGAGACTCTTGCTCACCTTGGGCTAAGGTAGGATAGAGATCAGATTAATATTGGTGAGAGAGAGGTTTCAGCATAGCCAAAGGCAGTCATAGCCACTCACATGAGAGAGCTACTTAGAGCTCGTCTGCCCACTTTTGATGGTTTTGGCAGTGGATTAGAGGTTGGGACATGGTTGATAGACCTGAACCGATCTTTTTCTATGCACCCTCACAGTAGCAACACCAAGGCCAGATGTGCGATCATGCACTTGCGAGACTTTGCATCTACCTGGTGGAGATTGGAGGAGCAGAAGCTTCATATTGACATTAATTATGTTTCTTGGAATATTTTCATCGAGAGGTTTAGAGTCAGCTTCCTATCTGATCATTGGTGAAAATGTCATGGAGACAAGTTTCATGCTCTATGACAAATGGCCATGTCGGTGGAACTGTATGAGCGTCAATTCTACGAGCTCAAACAATTCACTGGTATTAGTGATGATGAGGGCATGCTTGTTCAACACTTCATTAGGGGCTTAAATTCCTAGATCAGTGGTGGTGTTTGGGTTTTCAAACCCAATACCATGGAGACAACAATGGAGAAGGCCAGATTGGTGGAGGAGAATTTGGTGATGGCATTGGGTGGACATTCTAGAGTGCAGATAGGTAGTGCTTTAGTTGTAGGGCCTATTTCATGTAGTGACCAAGCTCAGGGAGCTGGACCACCTAGGACACAATAGGTGCCTGCACTGAGTGGTCAGCATCAAAATTCTCAAGGGAAATGGGAGAATTTCCAACCTAGGTAGGAAGACAAGTATCAATTAGGGGGTGACAGGAACTAGAGGCCTGTCAAACGTTCAATTATGAGCAGCCAACATAGAGTACATAGTCTACCTATAATAGGGGTAGCATTCAGTATTCGAGCGCACCTCTTAGAGGTAGAGGATTCAACAGGGGTATAGGATTTTTTTCTTGTGGCCAACAAGGTCACATAGCGCGACAGTGTCCTAATAAGGGCACATCAAGTTATACTCAGAGGCCAGTAGCCTCAGAGCCGACTGTTGGAGATGCGGGTAGAGGCCATCAGGTATTTTCTACAGTTGACAACCACTAGGCTGATCATCAGAGCACAGTTGTAGAGACTTCTGGTATGTCTTTGATAATATAAGAAACATTTATAGGGAGTTGTACCCTTAACACAATGAGCCTCAGATCAGAGGCCGAGAAATATCAAGACCAAACAATAAAGATACAAACTTTTCCCAAGAAATAGAAAGACAAACACAATGAAGACACCACCGAAGCACAGTAGACCACAACACCTGGTAACCAAGAACCAAGAAAAAAACAATCTTAGGACCAACAAAAGTCCTGATACGTAGACCAAACAACACCCCCAGCCTAGAAACGCCAGGCCATGAACCACGTGGAGCAACAAGACTCACCAAACCTTCTTCTCATAAAAGACCAAAAAGAGCCACACCAAACACCAACTCAACTGATAGCTGAAAAACCTGCAGCACAGGAACAACAACTCCAAGCCCATCTTTGAAAACTAGTCGAACCAGGAAGCCAACCCAAACTCCACCTCAAAAGGAGAGAGCTCCCCTCTAATGGAGAGGATCACATGAGAAATTTTCCCATCGGACCCAGAGATATCTAAAAGCCCAATACTCCACCTCCATAGGAGTAGAACCCACCTCAAAAGGGACAACATTAGAGAAAACTAGAAGAAGCTTCCAAAGAAAACCACAACACCCATCTTCACCTCAAAATAAGAGGGATCCACCTTGATAGGAATAGGTTGTAGGATCATAGAGGAAGCCACCACACCCATAAAAAAGTGAACACACCACCCTTTAGCAACCCCGACGATAGGAAATGAAAACAAAGTAACAACCAAAAACCCTACTGGGTCATGAGGAAATACCACACAGTTGACCACCACAGGGCAAAGAACAACCGTAGAAAAAATTGGAAAAGGCCCACAAGAGCAGCAACAAAAAAGTCTCTGAAGCCACACCAACCCGGGGAGCAAGCTCCACCCATCCACCATAGCACTCGAAGAGCTATACCCAAAAAAGGAGAGGCCAACACCTCCCACCACACTAGAGCCATCCAAAGGGGAAAGGAGATCCCAATGAACAACACCACCACCTGAGCCAAACCCGACCCAAAGTCCATAAGAGCAAAAAAAATCTCCCGAGGAAAGACAGGATATCCCCAAGAGAACCAAAGATCAAGAGAAACAGAGGCCCCAAGAGACCCAAGCACCAAAGAAGAGCTCCCAAAAAAACACCAAAGCTCCAACCAAGAGAATAGGGGAGGCATAGCCAAGAGAACCTCTGGAAATAACCAAAGACCCACACACCAAAAAGGCCCAGAACCAGGCCAGTCTAGCAGCTCCATCCCCAATAGAAAGTTGTTGGTCCACAACATATAATCACCAGCCCACAACATTATCACAGCCCCAACCAGAAAGAGAGGAAAAACCCACCGACAGGACCTTGACACCCACCACATAAGCAAGAAAAGCCTCTAGACCAAGCAAACCTCACCGTTAATAGAAACCAAAGAAGGGAAAACACCCTCTTTGCAACAGAACAAAAACATCAAACTCAGCAATAGGTTGTCAAAACTAACTAAAAAAGGGGAAAGAATTCATGAGCGAATACCCATCACAACATCTATAAGAAGCACCTACAGAACAAAGCCAGTACCTTCCTCATCACAAATCACCTCGAGATTCAGGGCAGAAGAACTCACTCCCTCACCCACAACCAAAAGCCACACGAGACAACCACCACCAGAAATAGGAAACCATCAAAAAGGAGACCACGGTGAGGTAAGAAGCACCAAGCCAAAAAAATTGGGTGAAACAACACCCCACATAAACCATTTACCAGGCCACTCGAGCCGTCCAAGCACAAATGCAGGAGGAAAGAGCCTACCCACACCATGAACAGACTCAACAACGCCTTCCAACTCAAGAGAAAACAGGGGAGAGACCACCCAGTCTGCATCATCATCCTTTGATTCCCCTGCATCCCTATCTCCATTGCTCAAACCATCAGGAAAATTCAAATGGGAGATACCTCACGCCTCAGCTCCATTTTTAAAGTGGGCCTTTTAAAAAAGACATTAAGGTTTGGGCCTTGGTTGTTGGCACTAGAGGCAAGAAGCCCCACCATTTCACCAAGGAGCCTCCTCTTAACACCAGGGTAAGAAAATTCCATTGTTGACGTGGTAGAGACTGAACCCATGAGGTTTGAACCTTGGTTGTTGGGTCTACAGGCAAGAAGCCCCACCATTTCACCAAAGGGTCACCCATTTTAAACAAGATATTAAGGTTTGGGCCTTGATTGTTGGCACTATAGGCAAGAAACCCCACCAGTTCACCAAGGAGCCTCCCCTTAACACCAGGGTAAGCAAACTCCATTGTTGACGTGGTAGAGAGCAACCCCACGAGGTTTGAACCTTGGTTGTTGGCTCTATAGGCAAGAAGCCCCACCATTTCACCAAAGGGTTGCCCCTTAAAAAAAGATATTAAGGTTTGGGCCTTGGTTGTTGGCACTACAAACAAGAAGCCCCACCAGTTCACCAAGGAGCCTCCCCTTAACACCAGGGTAGGAAAACTCCATTGTTGACGTAGTAGAGAGCGACCCCGCGAGGTTTGAACCTTGGTTGGTAATAGGGTAACAGTGTTACCATTTTATTTGATTCAGGAGCATCAGATTCTTTTATTTTAGCATCAGTCGTGGCACATTGTAGACTAAGGGCAGTAAGGAAGGACATTAAGTGGCAGGTCGAATTGGCCTCCGGTGCTAAAGTTGTAGCACATTCCCTTATACCTGGGTGTATATTGGAGATTGGATCCTCTCACACTATAGTAGACCTCTGCATTATATCGTTGGGGTCGTATGACATCGTCTTAGCGATGGATTGGCTAGAGGCTCACAAAGCCGTTATTGATTGTCGACGCAAGTCAATTTGATGCATTGGTGTATTTGGTAGGGAGGTCAAGATAGTGGGAATTCATAGACCCATATCATTGAGGATGATATCAGCTATGTAGCTAAGGAGATGTGTACATTAGGGTTGTCAGTTGTTTGCAATGAAAGTAGATGACTTGGATTTGGGTGATAGTGAGGAGAAGGTTTGACTTGATAGCCACCCCATACTTCAGGAGTATGTAGATGTATTTCCCAATGAGATTCTAGGGATTCCACCTCAATGTGACATTGATTTCAAGATTGATCTTATACCTGGGTCTGAGCCTATTTCACGAGCTTCATACCGTATGACTACATAGGAGCTTAAGGAGCTCCACTTGTAGTTGGAAGAGTTGCTAGCGAAAGGTTTCATCCCCCCTAGTGTTTCACCTTAGGGAGTACCAGTGTTTTTTTTTAAGAAGGATGGATCACTCCTATTGTGCATAGACTACCGTCAGCTGAATAAAGTGACAATCAGGAATCGATATCCCTTACCTAGGATTGATGACTTGTTTGATTAGATCAAGGGTGCTACGGTCTTTTCAAAACTTGATCTTAAGTCAAGGTACCATCAGTTATGCATATTTGATTATGACATTCATAAGATGGCTTTTCACACTCGTTACAGTCTCTATGAGTTTACAATGGTACCGTTCAGGTTAACGAATGCACCATCTATATTCATGAGCTTCATGAACGGATTTTTTCACACCTATCATGATAGATTTGTATTAGTATTCCTTGATGATATATTGATCTATTCTAGGATAGAGAGGAGCATGAGGAGCATCTGAGGCAAGTTTTGTAGTGTTTGAGAGATAATCAGTTGTACACTAACCTGTCCAAATGCGAGTTCTTTAAGACTGAGGTTAAGTACCTTGGACATGTGACATCAAGAGAGGGTATTGCAGTGGATCCTGCAAAGATCCAAGCGATCATTGATTGGCCTGCACCCACTAATGTGGTATAGATACACAGTTTCATGGGATTATCAGGTTATTATAGATGCTTTGTTCAGGGTTTCTTAAGGATAGGTCATCCTATCACTTCTCTTCAGAGGAAAGGGAAGAGGTTCATTTGGTCAGAGTAGTGTGAAGCAACATTTTAAACTTTGAAGGAGAGGTTGACCAATGCACTGATTCTTGTGATACCTGATCCTACTGGAGATTTTTTTGTTTGTACAAATGCATCTTTGGAGGGATTAGGAGCAGTATTGATGCAGTATGGTCGAGTTATTACGTATGAATCTCACAAACTCAAGGATAATGAGTTGAATTACCCACACACGATCTTGAGTTAGCAACGGTAGTACATGCTTTGACGAGATGGAGACATTTCCTTTTGGGGCACAAATTTGAGTTGCATAGTGACCATCGAAGCCTATAGTACATCTTCACACAGCCTAATCTTAATGCCAGATAGAGGAGATGGATGGAGTTCCTTTGTGAGTATGACTTTGAGGTGAAGTTCATCCAGGGGAAGGAGAATGTGGTTTTCAATTCTCTCAATAGACGGAGACACGAGTTGTCAGAGTTGACTCTTGGTGTGGATTTGAGGAGTCAGATTCTTTCTACACTTCCTGTAGATAGTTGGTATCAGGAGGTGAGATCAAAGATTGAGACAGGGAAGACTCTTGAGGGCAGATTTTCTAGTTATTCTCTAGAGTCAGCTGGTTTGTTGAGACACATGGGACACATTTATGTTCCATCTTCTAGAGATCTTCGTACCTTGGTTATGAAAGAGGCACATCGGGCACCCTATTCAGCTCATCCTGGAGTGAAGAAGATGCATGCGGATATGCGATAGCTATACTTATGGGCAAGTATGAAGCGAGATATCACTGAATTTGTGTCGAGGTGTTTGGAGTGTTAGCGAGTGAAGGATGAACACCAGCATCCAGCATGACTTCTGCAACCACATTTGGTGCCAGAGTGGAAATGGAATATAATCTTGTTGGATTTCATTATTGGGTTACCCAATTCTTCACGATGACACGACACCATTATGGTGACTGTGGATAGGTTGACAAAGGTAGCACACTTCTCACCTATACGTTCATCCTATAATGCTTCATCTATTGCTAAGGTGTTCATGGGAGATATTGTTAGGTTGCACAATATTCCTCGTCAGATCATATCTAACAAGGATCATGTGTTTACCTTAGCTCTTTAGATGTCATTGCAGCATGCCATGGGGATGCAGTTGAACTTTAGTTTAGCGTATCACCTTAAGATAGATGGAAAGATTGAGAGGGTCAACCAGATCCTCGAGGATATGTTAGATATGTATTTGATGGACCAACAGACACGATGGTAGGACTATCTCCATTTAGTGGAGTTTCCTTATAATAACAGTTATCAAAGTTCGATTGGTATGCCTCCTTTCTAGGCATTATATGGACAACCATGTCAGAATCCTTTGAGTGGATCAGTTAGAGGATAGAGTTCTATTGGGTCTTGAGATGCTACAGGATATGGAGCAACAAGTGATTCGAATCAGGGAACATTTGGTTGCTGCACAGAATAGGCAAAAAAGTATGTAGATGCACATCGGGTGGACCATTAGTTTGTAGTAGGTGAATGAGTATTTCTATGAGTACGTCCACGAAAGAGTCCAATTTGATATGGAAAGGGCTCTAAGCTCGCACCTCACTTTTTCGGGCCATTCGATATTCTTGAGAAGATTGGGCCAGTAGCTTATCATCCTGCTCTGTCGCCCAGTCTCTCGTGCAAACACGACGTATTCCATGTTTCAGTACTTAGGACTTACCACCTTGATATATCTCACATCCTTGATTGGAATGCCTTATAGGTAGAGGACAGGCAACTGGCTTTGGATCTCATGGCTGTCATGCAACATAGGAGACTCACCCTAAGGGGTCGAGATATTGAGCAGGTTAGGGTCCAGTGGGATCTAAGAGATGATACTTTAGCTACCTGGGAGGATGTGACTAGGATGATGGAGCTCTATCCCTACTTGTTCGTAGGCTTCCAGTAGTAAGCCCGATCCTAGGGGGGAGGATGTAGCACCCCTCTGATTTTCTTATGCTTTTAGACATTCCTTTTACTTTGATAGACCATGATAATATGTTGTTATTTGATCGTTGATAGTGGAGCGATGATGGTTTTTATATTGTGATGTGATGGTGCACTTTATGGATGATTATTGTTTGTGACATGATTTTTGGTTAGCATAGTTGATTATTTGAGTTGATATTGATATATGTTCATCTATAGTTAATTGATGTTTTAGTTTCGTCAGTTTTGATGTTACATTATATTGGTGAAGGGAACGGGATTGCATCACTCGCTTGCGAGCGCCCTGTGATTCCACAATTTTCTCTTCATGGTGTGATTGTTCATGATATATATATGTACAACATATGTTTTGATTATAGGATTGTAGGTACATGACATCGACTCCACCTTGATTCATAGGTTTGAGTGTGTCCATTGCCCAAAAAAATAGTTGATTGGGAGATAATAACTGGGTTTCCTTGTCAAACCATAACCCTAGTCATAGTGTGTCGCCAGTCCTTGTTCGGTATGCTTTGTTGTTATGTTGTCCACGTTTGCCTTGTCGTTTATTTATTTTGCAAGGTTTGTTCTGTGGGAAATTATTGTTTAAATGTTTTTAAGTGATTATTTAATTAATCTTGATTAATGTTGTTAGAAGCTTTGTATTTGATTTAATTAATTAAATTTAATTTATTTTGTAAAGTGATTTAATCTTTGAGATTAAATTTATTTTATAGAGTGATTAAATTAATTAGATTAAATTAAATTAGAAATTAATATGTGATTGTGAATTATTAAATGCTCAAATATCTTGTAAATATCTAGAGGAGATATCTATGATTTGGTTGGAAAGGTATTTTATTTTGTGACATGTCTTAGAAAAATTAAACACTATTGTTGGCAATTAATTCTCAAAGAGAATATTTGCATTAACTAAAAGAGGAAAGAGGCTACTTCACAACAATGAGAAAAGATATTTTGCAAGAGGTGGTTGAAAATTGGAGGAGGTTGTTGAAAATTGTTGTGGGAAATTGGGGAAGAAGCTCTCAGGAAAAATTTGGCTCTGGTTTTGTTTTCATCTTTTTGGAAAAGTGGATAATTTGGAAGAAGCTTTGGTAAATTGGGATCTGAAGGCTAAGCTCTACTTCAAACATTATTTCCTCAAGCATCTGGAAACAGGTTCTTTAATTGTTTTTATTTATATGCAAATTGGAAAGATTGCCTGTATAAAGAAGAATATTATATTTATTTAGAAGCTTTAATATATGTTGAAAATTTGAAAGATTGTCGTGTTTGGAAAATTGCTGTAAAAGATTTAGAGCTTTTGTAGAAATTGATTTAAAAAAATAGAATTCCCAGAAAGATTTTATAGAGAAATTTGAAAACCTTTGTAGGAAATTGTTTTAAAAAAATAGAAATCCAAGAAGGAAAACAATAGAAGATTTGGAAAACCTCTGTAGGAATGGATTTAAAATCTTCCTATCAAAATTTGTGGAAAATCTTGTTTGTATGGGAAAAGGTCTTCCTGTAGAAGATTATTGTTTTGTTTTGTTTTCCCAATTAAATTTAATTGGCTGGGAAATAGAAAACCTTTGTAAAATGTTCGTAAACATTTCCTGTAGAATTTTTTTGCGAAGATTTGCTCATCTTGAGCAATCATCTAATATATATATACTTATATTATTTTCGAAATTCCTGTAAATAAAATCCTTACTAGAAAAACATGGATTGAATCTGTATGACGATTTATATTTAAATTGCAGGTTTTTATATTTAAAGATTTATAAGTATTAATATGTGGGAAGGTGTTGGGCTATCCCCACAGTGGTCGCGTCTCCCCATGAGGGGAGATGACCGTGTAAACAGTCGAACAGTGAATGCATAGAAACCCTCGTCGGCCTTGCTAAAATTTGACTTTGTTTATGTTTTTTTTTAATATGTAAATTATAATATATATATTTATATATATATTTACGTATATATATGTATGTATATATATGTATATATATTTATATTTAAATATATATATATTTATATTTATATTTAAATATATATCGAAATTGTAATTTAGTTTTTAATATTTAAATATTGTATTTATATAACATGCATAATTATGTATAAATAAATAAATAAATATATCTATATTTAAAGTGTTTTGTTAAATAAATGCACGTAAATGCACAAACGAATTTGATGCTTTAAAATAAAATTATTTAAAAGAGGAAATTGATTTTAAAATAGTTGAAATTGGGAAATTGAATTAAACAATTATATTTAATTGCTTTATTGTATGTAAGTGAAATGGTAATAAGCTAGTTTATTTGGGCAATGTGTTATTGTATTTTCTTGAAATGGAAATTGGATTTAGGAAATCATAATGGTAGCTTTATTTCCTGCCTGAATTGCTTATTAAATTATGATTTCTTGTGTTCACGTAAGTTGGGGAAATCGGTTAGTTGTGTATGTAATTCTTCCAGATGATGTTATTTTATGAGGGGGTTGATGTGAATTGTGGTTCAGCCCTTTGTTTTCCTTGGGTAGTGCACTTGGTTGTAATTCAATTTAAGCACCTGATTACTACGAACGGGATGTGTTGCCTCTTATATTTTGGATTGGGATTTAATATCAATATTGTGCACTTTGTTTACCCTTCGCTTTGGATTAGATCCTTGTGTTTTCAATAGGGGAGTGGCTCTCAATAGGGGCCAACACACAAAGTGGTGTCAAGATAACTCATGTGAGAGTTAGTTAATTCAGTGGAAAATAAATAAATGTATTAGGGGAAAGGGTAGCTATAAACACTTAACTAGATAATTGTGCCTCGCTCATGGGCTCAAGGGCTTGTTTAGACTTGGGATGAGATGGGAAGGCCTAGAATGGCAAGATCATTATCTTTTCCCTTTGAAAGATAATTGATTCTGCATCGGTTTGCATGTGGGGTTGGGGATTGTGAGAGGCTACTAGGATAACACAAGATGGGGATCAGTGCCTAGGAAGATCTGTCGGGATAACCCATGCTACTTTGTGATGACACTCCTCCTACGATAACAATTTGTGTTGGTTAGTGGATGTACTTGATTCTCTTACTCTTGAAGCAATGTAACCTTTATGTTAAGTATTGTATTTGTTTAGTTAGACTTGTTTTAACCTGTGTCTAGAGGTTGTTGGTTTTTCTTAGGAAGACATTTTACTATCTCCTAGCATGGGGGGTGGGCCTTTGAGTACCACTTGGTTGGGTGGAATGTGCACCTTACACCATTGGGTTCCCATTTTATGTTCATGATGGTGGGATCTTCCAAATTGGAGAGCTCGCGTGTTCCAGTTGTTTTCATTAATCTCTTATGTTCTATTGGATCAGTTGGATATCTTTGTTTATGTACTACCGCTCATTTTTATTCAAAGAGGATTCTTGTATCATTGTATTTGTAACATTATTGTATGATCTACCTCATCTTGGAAATGAGCCTTGTAACTGCTTTATTGAATTAATGCAATCTATGAATAATTCATTTATATACTTTGTATCTTATGAGATGTGTTTAATGATTTTGGATGTATGATCTTTATTTTATGAGTATTATTTGATATGCTATGGATGGTTTACTTTTGTATGTTACGAGATTCAAATATAAGCTATAAGCGTTGTCGTGTACCTTAGAGGATGTATGTGTTAAGTGTAGTGCACTTTACCTGTTATTAATTATAGTTTTTTTTTTAAATGTTATGCTTTCGTTATGTTTGCGTCATCCTCTAGGGTTACGTGGTGGGGTGTTACATTCAACACCTTCTTCATTCTCTCATCTTCACGATAAATTCCTACACACTTGCTATCTAGATGATCTGGTCCTTCATTTCTTCGTTACACAACCCTTTCCATTTATCTCTGCACTACTTTGTTAAAATGTTCACTCTTCCCACTATCTGCCTCTTGTGAGCTTGGTCTACAAAATCTGAAGGCTTTATTCATATCGCCCTCTCCACTCATGAACAATCTATGTTTCACTTTTCATTTCTTTCTCCCCAATGTGAGGATGTACAACCACTCAAGAATCTATTTCTCATTTTTAATTTTCCATTTCAACATCCTTTATATTAGCACAACCTCTATATCTTATTTCATGTGTACAACACTTTCAAACTCCTTCAAACCTAGTGTTATCTCCTATTGTTCTACGTGGCCTCCCAATTTCTTTTCACTATGTATTCAAATCTATTGTTTACAAGCTGATTGGCTATACATATTCCTTTCATGTACCCTCCAAAAGGCTCGCAACTTCACAATACTTCACATAGCCTTCCCTCAATTCCATGAGATGGCACAATTTTCTTCAATTCTCATATGTCAGTCTCCTCTCCTTCACATGGGCTACTTTCTTATTCTCCTCTCCTAAACTTGGCACTGCTTCCTTTTGGGTTTTAAATTTTCTCTCAAATCAAGGGATCTTTGATCCTTTTGAATTCCACTATGCACTCAACAATGATTGCCTACATGGGCTATTCACAAGTCGTTTTGTTTTTCCTATTTATCCAAGGCTTTTTCTATTATTCACACCATCTTTTGTAGTTCTTATTCCCTATTGTTGCATTGAAGTTGTATCCTTTTGGTTGCAACCTTTGGCTTTACATTTTTTCCTCATAGAAAATTTTGTCGCCTTCTAATTATGTTGGTTAAATTTCATCATTGCACAATCCTCTATGGGCTAAAGGTGAAAGATATTTAATAAAATTAATTTAAAATATATTTGGAGTCTAAGACTCTTCGCCTCCGAGAATAAAATGATTCACAAAACTGACCTTTGTTTCCTTTTTTGCATACACATTGACCAAGGAAGTTGCAACGACAACATCTAACAAAATTTCATTTAATCTATGATGGAAAATCGGTCTATGTTTCCACATTTGTATACGTGTTTACCAATGCTTTTGCAACTACAACATTGACTAATTTTTACTTTGAATATATGGGCAAAAGATAGTGAAGATTAGCTTTACACCAACCAATCACATTACATAAGATAACATTTCCATAAAATTTAAGAAGTTTAGGCACTGATCAAAGCGAGAGAAACCAAACAAGAAAAAACTAAATTAAAAAAAAAACCAATGATATTTTTGGTTGGTGCTAATAACTTATTTGCCTATGTGTTATTGCACCATCTAGAAATGGCAGAGTGATTTGTACCTGTCACCAAAATGCAGATTCGGGAGATTGACTGGGACTCATTCTCCCATAGGAAAATGGGTCTTTGTACAAGATTTTCAAACAAATTTCAAGAGTCTGATGTTAGTTTGTATCTTCCATTTGATCCAGGTTTCAATGTCAAAAATTCAAAAATGAGATCTGTAGGTGAGATTCCATGGCTTGACGACAACTTTTCCATTTTTTTCTCTTCAAGAGATCTTCAATCCTTCTTCAACCTAAGATCCACAACACAAACATAAGAGGAAAAAATTGTTTGTTTTTGGTGAATGGGGGTTTTCCTTGGTCAAACCCCATTTTGGTAATCAAACCTTGAATTGAAATAATGAAATATGAAAGGAATGATGAATTAAAAATGCTATGTTGCAACTCACCAAACCCTCGAATAAACCTTTGGATGACTGAAATGTTGATCTTGATCTTGCATGAAATGGATTCAATTGATGTGGATCTTGATGCTTGAATCTTGACTTGAATGTTGGCTTGAATCTTTGAAACCTACATCACAATGTTAGCTCCAAAAACATGCATGATTGCAAAAGACTTCGACAAGATGCTTGAGATATTGATTGCTGCAATAAATCACTGATAAATCTACTCTTGAATGCCCTTGATCATAATATTTTCTATGCTTTTTTATCACTTTAATTTATAGATTTCTTAGGATTTGAATTCATGAAATAACTTTGTATTTATAGGTATGTATCCTTAATTTCTCAAAAATTAAACATCACAAGATGGCATTGAAATTTGAATTCGAGGAAATTTAAATACCATCAAAAACATGTTTTAAATTTGGTTTCAAAGGCCTAGGGGGGGCCAATTCGCCCATGAGTGAATGGGTCCCAGGTCCTTATTCCTATAACACACATTGCTCAAGGTAAAGTATTATGTGTTTACATTAATTGTTGTCGGGTTTCCCTTTTGGAAAATATAATTTATTAGGCTTGTAGATGTAAAATGGGGCTTATTAAGGCATCATTAAGTCCAATTTAATTGAGGGGACCCAAAAAAAGTGTGAAAATGTAAAGGAGTACATTTTTCTACTCTGCAACAAGATGTCTCACAAGTCCTAAAAGGAATATGTAGGAAGAAAGTGCAAGATGTATGAAGTCTTTGAAGTTGTCTCAAGTATCCCCATGTTGATGCTGAAAGTTGTCACAATCAAATTAGGTGTTCTAGGCCACACTGTTGAAGATGATAAATCAGAATCTCCTAGAGACTAATGTAGAGCACAATTCAAATATAATTATGGTTTGATAATAGTTGTGCAATTACTATCATCAAAGAAGAGAGATAACCCCTCAAATGTGTCCTCTAAATTGAAAATATGTGTCTCTATAAACATGTTTGAAATCCATGTCAAGATATCATCCCATAAAGCTAAATCAAGATGATTATGAATGCCCTATTGCAAGAAGCCATTGGAAGCTTTCGAAGAAGCAACATTGAACTCTGAAGTAGAAATAGTAGATGCAAGGACAAACAAGTGATCCTTAAAGAGAAGACATATATCCTCAATAGTAACATCTAGATATAAAATGGACTCTACAAAAAAGCAAGAAATGTCTGATAGAAATTCCTAATGGACTAAATCTAGAAGACATAAATGATCCTTCTACAAAGAATCATTGTAGGCCCTCGAAGAAAAATCTCTAGAGTCTAAATCTATAACAAGTGATGGTGATGAGGTATCAATGAATTGACCATTCACACAATATGAGGCAACATGAGACTTAGTATCATCCAAAATAGCTTGATTCTCCAAGGAAACATCACTTTCAAATGAAGATTCAATGTCTCCATACAACTGATGGATGATGGTCCAAGCAGTGATAGGGCACTTAGTGTGCTCTATGTGATGTAGAGTATCCTAAAAAATAGTACAACATATTATTCCATAGACCATGTCAGTATTGTTAATCCATGCATTCTTCTGATCAATATCACTTGGCTCAAGAATGAGTCCAAGGAGATAGGGTAGTAGATCCCACTTGAGGTAGTGATTCTTTATCCCTTGTTTCCAAGACAAATAGTTCTTTGAAGTTAGTATGACAACATAAGGATAAATTTTAAGAAACATGATTAACCCCCCTTGAATGGAACTTTACACAGTTCATGATTACAAAGTGCATGTATAATCCACAAGAATGAGTGCAAATAGCAACAACTAAGAAGGCCAATACATTCCCAACCTTTATAATAGTATCAAAAACCACCTCCCAAATATTATAAGGTTGACACTTATAATTCAATGCATTTACAAAGCCTTTTCTAAGATACAACACTCAATAGACTCAAAACAATCAAAAATACAAATTTTGATAAAGAATGAATCTAAGAATGAATCCAAAAAAATAGTATTATATCTGTGTATTTCTCTTCAATACCTTTCCAACACTTATTTGTTTATGAAAATTGGAGCACCTGGGCGAAAGTTATGACATGTTGAAGAATTAGCAACAAACAACTTCAACCTGAAATATCTAGTACAAGATGGAAATAAATTATTTTCAATACCTCTTTGTATGGAAAGTGCTTGTCTCCAACTTTCAGACGATATCTCATTTTTTTTAAAAGAACACCATGGCAAAAAGTTATGATTTTTTTTAAAAAGGGCTAATTTAGCCTATAGTGGCAACCTCCCTGACAAAATAAAAATTTGCCAAAAATCAAATTAATCTAAAATAGATAAAATTTATATGAGAATAGGGGTTTTTGGGCCTTTCAAGTGTAATGACAAGGTCTTTTTGGGCCGAAAACGCTTAAAAAAAAGTTGTTCACCAAATCTGAGCTTCAAACTCTCATTTGCAACTATGTCAAATGATCTCCAATTTGAATGAAACAAAAGCCAATATTGACTTTCTCGAACCTCTTGGACATGTTGGAATGGTAAAAAATGTTGCTAGTATAACTAGAATTTTTGCAATCATACGGATCTCACAAAACACATATGCAATATAAAGAGGTAATTCAATCATTACAAACCCTTTATGATTCCCCAAATCATTAAAAATGCAAGAGAAGAGCATGCAAGGATTTACAAATTTTTACATAAAATTCTCAATCTCTCAATTAGGAATATAAGAACTTAGATTTCTCAAAACAAAAGCTTTGATACCATATTAGAAATCTAAAATATATTGAATAACCCAAGGAACTTTTTAAGAGAAAATCAAAGTTACATAAATTAGAAAAACATAAATGATGCAAACCAGAACTCTGAGAGATTATGCAATGTTGATATGATAGAATACATCAAGAGCTTCCAAGATATATGCAAAATATAAGCTAGGTAGTGAGTTTATATAGAACTTAGGAGAGGATGGAGGTGGTAAATCAATCAATGAGAATTGACCACCAAAACCACCAAAACTAAATAAGTGATGAAAAAGTAAATACTCCACCCTTAAAAGGTGGGTGACAACTCATCACTTTATCTCCTAATTATTAAATGATTAACTCACTTTATTATACTAAGCAAGATTAATATAGGAAAAACTTATAACTAAGGGAATTAAATATCCCACTAGGAAATTAAATATCCCACTAGGAAATAAAAATTTACACTAACAAGACCAAAGACTAACCTACTATGCACACAAAACCTCTATTAAGTTGATATGGACCTCGTTGCATACACACATCTTGAATCTATGCAATGATGTCCATATCAACTTAACAGGGGTTTAATGTGCAATGAGATAGTCCTTGGTCTAGTACCAACCTTTGGGCTCAAGCATACACTTTTTTTTTAATAAAAGAGAGTAAATTTTTTATTAATCCAAGAAACAAGTACAACGCCAAAAAATATAGCCAACCTACTAGGGGCCAAAAACTAACAACTGAACCATCAAGAAACTCCCAAGAAGCATCTCATATCCTCCATAACTAGATCCTCCAATTCTTGAGAAAAATTCTTTGAAAGATTTCCCCAGTCTTCCACAATCCAATTTCCCATCCACTCAGACACCCACTTAGCCAAACCATCAACCACCCTATTCCAATCCGTGGGATATGGCAGAAGGAGACATAATCCAAGACTCCACTCAGAGATGATTTGTCTAACCACCATCATCAACTATCAATTCACATCCTCTAAATTATGATTGTTATGTAAGTCAATCATAATTTGGGAGTCAAATTCACAAATTATCCTTCTCCAACCCAAGGCACATGCCCTTTTCAAAGATAAGTTAAAATTATTAGAGTGAATACCCATGTACTCCAATAAGAATAACACAACCACTCTAGAACTATCTCTACCAATGCCACCAACTCCAACATGAGCCGAGTTACCTCTAGAGGATCCATCGATATTAATCTTCAGTACCCTAAAAGGAGGTGGCCTCCAATGATCATCTCTTGAAACCTTCCCTTTGGCACCCTAACTCAAACCAAGCCTAGGCCCATCCCTACCACAAACAGGGATCCCCAAACATAAAACCACTCCTATGTCACCAGGATCCATGGGGATTGAAATATCACACTTAACCACCAAAGTCTCTTGAATAATCCCCAAAAACCTCATCCAAACCTGTCGCACTTGAACCTTCTTAGCTAGAAAAATCTTGCAATTGTGCTCTAGCCAGATATGCCAGATAAGCAAGCAAGGCCTATTAGTCTAGGCAATGTGGAGGAAGAATTCTTAGCAAGGGAGTTCCCCAGCCTGAACCAAAACTCACCCAGAGAGGAAGCACGCCTACATGGTTGATTCCAAGCCTTCCACTAGAAATGCTAAAGCATCCTCACAAAGGAACACTAAAAAAAGAGATGAACAATGTTCTCATCACTATTAGAACACAAGACACACATGGAAGGGACCTGAAAACCATGCTTCCAAAGATTCTCTTAGGTCAGGCATCGATTATGAATCACAAGCCAAGAGAAGAAATTATACTTGGGCCAAGAGAAGTTATTCCAAATCTACTTCCACCAGGGGACCCCCACACTCCCAAATAAATGCTCATCCAACACCTAGTAACCAAAGATAATAGAGAATTTACCTTTCGGGTCATGATCCCAAGCCAACACATCCCTCTCAAGAAAAGAATTACAAACCCTACCAGCCAAAATGCAAGCAAGATCTTGACGTTCCTCCATCATTCCCCTAGGGGACCACTCTTGCAGATCCCTCCACCGATACAAAGTAACCAATGCCAGAACATGGGGTATTTTAAAATCCTCCACACAACTCCAACCTGCCTCTAGAAAATTCCTACATAAATCCTACAAGTGAGGGTGCATTGAAAAAATAGGAGGATTCCCATCTCAAGAATCAGACCAAAAGAGAGCATAAGAGCCACACTCACAAATCTAAAACAACCCTTGTCTAATTATCTTGGCACCCCTTTTAAGGGTACTCCAAATCATAGACCCATTACCCAAAAGGTTGTATCTAGGAAAATCCATACTCTCCACATCCCCAAGATATTTTGAGGTAAGGATCTTAGCCTAAGTCTGATGTTGTTGAGTGCACCATCTCCAATAAAGTTTTGATGCCCAAGCTTTCCCATTCAAATCAGATCGGTGCAACCAAAGACCTACTTCTTGCTTCATCCTACACACATTCCCCACTTTACAAGACTCCACTTTCTCAAGAGGAGATTACCAAACTAGAGAAACTGATGACAGATACTCTCAAAGTCTTTGACAAAAATTGGTAGGAGCAGATAACACAAAACACCTGTACAACGAGAGAGCCTAAACCACCGACTTTAGAAGAGTTACTCATCCAATAGTAGGGATCCACTTGCAAGTCCAATGACCAACCTTTTTACAAAATTTATCAATATAGTTTTGCCAAAATAGCCTCAGAAGCATGTGTACAACAAGAGGGATTCCAAGATAAACAAAGGGAAGTGAGCCAATCAAGATACTCTTGGGAGTGTTAAAGAAGAAAATGGAGGACTTACCCTCATTGATAGTTTTTCCCAAAGCTTCCAAATTAACAGTCTAAAGCCTTCCTCAAATTGATCACTTCATCCACTTTGGCCAAGCCCATCAAAGCCCTGTTATTGGGAGGGCAAATTATTGCCCCAATGCCAACCCTGAGTAAGACCAAGCTCCACACAAGATTTAATAAATCTCCCAAGACCCTCAACCATCAAAATAAATAGGTATAGGGATAAGGTATCCCCTTATCGAAGGCCCCTAGTAGCCCCAAACAACTCAGAAGGCTCCCCATTTATAAGCATAGAGAAAGAAGATGAACTGACACAACTCATAACCCACTCAATCCAAGCACTTCCAAACCCAAAAGCCCTCAAAATCTTAGATAGAAAATCCCACTTAGTGTAGTCATAGGCTTTGGCCATGTCCAACTTAATAAATATAGACTTTTCTCTAGAAGATGCCATGGAGTGTACAATATCCACAACAATAAAAACACCATCAAGGACCTATTTTCTAGCCACAAAGCTACCTTGATCCTTAGAAATTAGCTTGCTTAACCACAACATCAAACATTCAGCAATCAACTTCGTAATGAGTAAACCACATTACATAAGGCGATTGGATGAAAGAGATCTAAAGAGTTAGCACTCTCCTACTTAGGGATAAGAGCCTAAAAGGTGGAATTCATGGATCTTAACATTTTCTTGTTCTATTGAGACTCATGTGAACAACCTCAAGAAGGTCAAGCTTTACCACCTCCCAAAACTCTCGAAAGAACTTTATCAAAAATCCATCAGGCCCAGGAGCTTTACCTTTCTTCATCTGATCCACAATATCCTCTAGCTCAACCAAAGAGATCAGTTTGAGAAGATAGTCATTCATTTCACTAGTCATGAAAGGAGGGATGCAAGCTAGAATTATATCCACATCCTCACTAGCATGAGGGGAATCATAAAAAAAAAAGCAAAAAAAATCAAATAGACTATTGAGAAATATTAGTAGAGGAATACAAAGTACCCCCCTCAGGGGACTTGAGAGAAGGAATAACATTGCCTTGCCTTCTATATTTTACATAATTGTGATAAAATGAGGTATTCCTATCACCTTCCTGGGGCCAATCAATGTGAGAATTTTACTTCTATAATATTTCCTCTTGAAGCTCCCATTCCTCCACCTCCTTCACCACCTCAGCTTCCAACATACTCAAATCCTCAGAGAATCCTTAGGACTGGATTTGTCGAGTAATGGAATCCAAGTGCTTCTAAGCAACCCTTTTAATCTGGAAGACATTGCCAAAGTGATGTCTATTCCAACATTTTAACATATACTTGATATATTGCAACCTCTTGACAAAGGAGTACATAGCAGTTCCAAAAGTCAGTTTCCTAGAGCTCCACCAACCAGGAATAAGATCATGGAGCGACGCATCATGAAGCCACATGAGTTGAAATCTAAAAGACACTTTTTAGATAATTTGGAAAAACAAGTAGAGAATTTGATTGACCAATGATCAGAGCCTCACCAATCTAAAATCTTAGAGAAAGTTCTCCATTTTTCACCAACACAAAAGCTAGATACTAGAAACCTGTCTAACCTTTCTGAAATAGCAGCATCACCAGTCCTTTGATTATTCCAAGTAAACATCCCATTCAAAGGTATGACATCCACTAGGTTCAAAAGAGCCACATTATCCCTGAGGACCTAAGGAGGGATCCAGACAAGAAGTACCACCCCTTTTCTCCTCTAGGGAGGAGATAACATTGAAGTCACCTACCGAAATCCAAGGAATAAAAGGCTCCAAAGCATACAAGTATCTAACATGAGACCACAAATGAGTCTTACCAAGGAATTCAATAGGAGCATAAATATTAAAGAAGAGTATTCACTCACCCGACTCCAAGCTAGAAGCCACAAGAGAGATAGAATAACTGCAAGATAGCCACCAAATAAGAATAACCTTACGCGGATCCCACAAACAAGCAAGACCCCCAAAGCTACCCTACACTCCCACACAGTAGCATAAACCTCTACCCCATATCTTATAAGCTAAATTTAGCATAATTTCCATAGAAAACTTAGTTTACTGGAGGAAAACCATATCATGAGAGTGAACACAAATCAACTCATGAATAGCCTTTGTTCTAGGGATGTTATTCATACCCCTAACATTCCAAGTTAAAATAATCATCATTGTGGTTGGGATAAGTGAGAATCAATTGTTCTCATAGAATCAGACTCCACCAACGTCTCCCCAATTAGCTTCACCTTTTCCATATCCTTCTTCCTTTCAACTTTCAGAGGCTTCCTAAGAGCCCCTTTTTTAGGGGGCTTCTATAGTAGGCCTAGGGAAGGAGAGGATGAATTTATTTTACTAGATTCACCAACACCTTTCTCAATAGTGTGTTCAACACCAAGGGTAGTGGAATCCATATTAATCTCTACCCCATACCAATTCTCCCAAGCACAGGAGCTAAGGGAGGAAGATCCATATTCATTTGAGCCTTTTGACCTTCTACCAGGATCAAGACGGAGATAGCATTTGGTAGACTCACAATGTGAATCTTAGCTATAAGTCCATCACCAACTTTCCTGTCAAGGGGAACACCTTCCTCTTGAACTAAGTCTTCTAGAACATCAAACCGTTTAAAAGTTTCTTCTTCTTGACTATCCTTAAGAGTCCTCTTTTGACCTCTACCTCTGTTATGGGAAATCATAGGTATAAAACCATCCTTATCCACCATCACCCCCTGCATATGATCCTTTCCTATGTCCAACATCAGAGCAGATTGAGAAGAAGCATTAGCCAAGCCAACAATAGAGACAACTTTAAGACATTTCTATTAAAGGTGACCATATTCGTGGCATAAACGTCAATGAAAAGGTAATGCCTCATGATCCAATTGTTGGGTCTAGGAAATTAACCCAATGCTCATATCAACCGAATCCAATAGAAAATTATTCAAATCAATCTAAATGCACACACGAGCAAAGGAGAGAACCCTTTTAGTCAATGTTTGTTGAGAGGGCCAATAGGCTTATCAAGTAGTAGAGATATCATTTGCAACATATCACTTCACTAGCACTCCAAAGGCAACCAAGAGAGACACAACCAAACCAAAACTCCATAAGTGAGTTCCTCAACAAATTTAAATCCCACATGCCATGGTTTAATGAAGAGGCCCACCTGATTGTAGAAGTAGGGACCCCTTCAAACGCCTGATTTCTATCAACAACACAGGAAAAATCCACCATGAAAAAACTATTGGCCGCCAACATTATATCAAAATCCCCTTCAAGGTTCTAGGTATTTCAAACCCAAGATTTAAGAAAGGGCAGTGAAACCTACATCCCCATAAGCTTGTAAATCAACACATGATTGGTGTAATATTCAACATCCTTGGCCATTGAATCTGGTTGAATAACCAACACTAGAAAATCCTATGATCTTTTCAAGCACCCATTCACTTTTTGCAAATGTAAACCACTGGTCCTCGATGAACCCTCAACAGGATTAGTCATGGTTAAATAACACTACCGGCCTTAGCAATGAGACAAAACCCAATATGCCAGAGCACTTAAGCATACACTAGATAATACTACAACATTTTTATTTTTCCATCATCTTTTGTGAACAGTCCTATTCAAAATACATATAGGAACACCCTCTTGGTTTTAATTGAGCCCAAATTAAAGGAGATATTATCTACTCTTAGCAATTAGTATTTAATCATTCATATTGTTTTGAAGTACTAACTAATCCCCCTTTAGGATGACATTTCCTAGACCTAAAGTGGATTGATTCATCTAGGAGTGTGAGAAATAATTTTTGGACCCAACAAACACCACCATCCATATTACCAAAATTGAGATCTTCCACCACCTAAATTCATTAATTAGGACAAATGAAATCACACACCATTGGCTTATTCCAAAATAATGAAGAAATCATGAAAGTCATGGGGTTCCAAGTTTTTTTTTGTGGGACCATAACATAGACTTTATAAGTGATTTGGATGCACCAATATTTGAAACAAAAATTCCACAAGAATCCATGGATCCCCATGTCAGAAATTGTTGATATTTTTCAATATCAAATTAAAATCAAGTCAAAAATTAAAATTAATCTAAAGGAAAATGTGGTTCCACTAATAAAAAAGGAAGAAAAAAAGCAACATGGACCCCACAACAAAGAGAAGTGATAATATAGGTGGAACATCCAAATCCACATCTCCAAAATCTAGTTTTATCATCAAATCTAAAAATCCGACACACCAGTCCAAATATTTAAATCTTATGCCCACATCCCAATCCAAAAATTTGCATCATACATCCAAAATCTAATCCCAAAGTCCTAAGTCCAAATCCAAACATCAATATCCTAATCTCAACTCGATATAGGTCCCTCTAAATCTTAAAATTTAAAGTCCAAAAATCTAAACACCCCATCCAAAATATAATCTTGAAATCCTAAATAAAATAAATAAATTAGGTCCCTAAATATCAAAATCTAAGTCCCTCTAGTAATCCCAAATCCCTTATATCAAAAATCCATAATCTAACATCAAAAGTACATAATCCTATAGTTAAATATTCAAAGCTTCAAAAATCCTTCATCTAATCCAATTAAAATCCAATTGCAAAATGTGGCATGGTGTGTGAAATTGTTGACTTCATAATTTACCTTGGTCCTAAGATAGTTACTTATTTCTTCACAATCACATACTTCTATCCACCTCTTTTACACAACCAAATCCATTACCCAATGTGTATCTACAATTAGGCACATTTGATCTAAGCTCTTGCATAAACACCATACATCCTTCATCCACCTACTTCAAATTCCTTTTCCTTGGAAATATTCTCTAACATAGGGGATATGATGACCATGGTTATGGCATTTATACTTGGGAGAAGGCAACTTAATAATCGACGAAGTTCACAACAAATCCATAGAGCGCATTGTAATAACATGGTCCACATGAATTTCTTAGAGTAGGATATTATTGGTCCACCAAGGAAAATGATGGTTAAGGGATAGAACACCTAATGAACATTGAGAAACTCAAGAATTTTTATGCCTAATGTGGAAGAAATTTAAAAATAAAAATAAAAGGGAAAATTAAAAAAAGTTAAAAACTAAAAGGAAAATTTTAAAATTTAAAATAAGATTTTTAAAAAAAAATTTAAATAGTAAAGAGTTTTTTTTTCTCAATGATGAAAACCATTCCTATGGTTCCTTGTGTTGGAGAATGCCAAGATCAGAAAGTACGAATTGATAACCTTCCATAATATAAACATAATAGTATATCTATCATATAATATGAAGAGTGTAAATATACAATGATGAACTTTTCATATATAGGAAAGGATGAGGAGATATGAAGGTAGGATTGAATAAAAATGACTAACCCTCCAAAGGTGCAAAACTTGTGAGCTCACTTTACAAGTGTGTCAGTAAGTTAAAAATTTTATGAAGTGAGATAAAAGCCTAAAATACCTAAGTAAACTTAATATATAAGTGTGAATAGGTCAATCCTAGAAAGGTGATTAGTTGACTAGGTGAACAATGACTCTATTTACACTAACACCCCCCTTAAGTGCAATTTAAGGAGTAATGTATGCAAGCTGATGAGTTTTGACTACTCATAAAATAAAGAAAAGATGCAAATGCAATGAAATGCATAAGCGAAGAAGATAAGTGATAGATGAAGGACTCATCATGATTCCCCATGGACTACTCCTACCACAATTTAGAATAAATTCCCCTCCATAGGAGAGAAAAGAGAGAAGGTCTATGTGACCCCTCCCCCCCCCCTCTAAAAAAAAGTGAAGTAATGAACTCCATGTGAGGAAATGCCTCCTCCCAAAACTGATAAGAGAAGAGAAACCATATAGCCTCCCATCAAAATGATGTTTATAGTTTTGGTAGATGCTCAACACTAGATGCTAAAGATGATCCATGATTGTTGAATAACATTTCTCCCCTTGGGAAGAAACAACACCAAAAATATGTACAAAATAATTTCTCATTCCTGATGGGATATACAAAAAAGTAAGATGGAACTCTCTAAATTTTGCACATGATTCAAAGACTAACATGATGCCCATGATATCTTCGAATGATGCTCAATGATCTCTAAGCCAATGTTGAACTATGACAAATACTGGTAAGATGGATCAGGTACCATCTAATATTTAGGAACATGAACCATGGATGCATGGTGGCAAGTGAACCAATGTGAATATGATAATGTTGTAGATGATAATGACTAAGTTAGATAGGTCAACTCATGAATACCTACATAATTTGTCACGATAGAAGCTAATGTAAGCAAGGGAAGAGAAAGATCCAAAGATGAAAATGGTGATGCAACTTCACCAAAGTTGTCATCATAGAGAAGATGCATTTCCTCAATAGTGTCATCTAAATCTATAAGGTGGGATTCTACAAACAAAGATACGATGTCTGGTAGATATACATCCCAATATGGTTGATATAGAATGATGATAGCAATTTTATGATGCAAATAATTATTAGAACTCATGGATGAGTCAATACTAGATTGAGATGTAGCATCAGGTGATATAGGAGATAAGTCCTCAATGCAAGCCATTCGACTAAATTGTTCATCCCCAAATGATGGTGTCTCACAAGATGTCTCAATGAGACTAGATAATTTTTTTCTTGTGTTGGAATTAGGTAATTAGGTAAGGAAATATCATGATCAAGAAGAAGTTTCTTCATTTTAGAACTTTGATATCGAAGACAATCTTCTGTTATATGCCTTTTCATCCTAGAATATACACCTTTAATTTTTCATTTATTAGGACCTGATTATAAAGAATACTCAAATGCAAGGGATTTAGTGTGAGATACACAATCACATGAACCAACAAACTCAAAATAAGAAAACATCTTAGAGATTTCCCCCCTTGATTTAGAGAGCCACCACAAGAATGATTAGTGTTGATTGTAGCCCCCCCAGACTAATGTGCAAGAGAATTAAAACTTGTGTGAAGATTGGATGCCAAATCATCCGTTTTTAATGCATGGTGACTTTTAGTTTTTTTTTTTTTTATAAAAATGACCTAAATCCAAATCTTAAAAATAAGCAAATACGAATTCCTTGTGAAATTTTGATATGCATAAAAAAAATTCACATTTTGATAATTGGGGTGAAATTTATGCATCATCAAAATTTTCTTATAATACTGACTTTGAAGGCCAAAAAATACTTTATAAAAATACAATTTCCAATCATATCAATGCCAAAGTGCCCACCACAAAAAGAGCTTTTCATCAACTAGCCACACTTCAAAAATTGACTCCGTGTTTACAAGTTGGAGGATGCCAAGATAAAAAAGCACAAATTAATAACCTTTCATAAGTAAAATGATAAACACAATAGGATATATATCATATAATATGAAGAGTGTAAATATACAATGATTAACCTTACATATATAGGTAACGATGAGGAGGTATGAAGGTATGATTGAATAATTGGCTAGCCCTCCAAAGGTGCAACACTTGTGATCTCACTTGACAAGTGTGTGAGAAAGTGGCAAGTATGCATGCAATAGTTATCTCAAATGATGATGAAAAATGTATAAATGCTATGAGGTGAGAAAAAATGTAAAATAACTAAGTAAACTTAAGTTATAAGTGTGAATAGGTCAATCCTAGAAAGGTGATTAGCTAAATAGGTGAATAATGACTCTATTTACACTAACACCTTGGGCAAGTACCATGATAAAACCTTGTTCATGAGTGTCATGTGTAAATTATCTAGATCCATGTGTTTTATACACTTGGGGGCAACTTATCTCATCCACCTATGCTTTTCATTCTTCAAAAATATTTTCTAGCTATCCATTCCATCACCTCATACCCATCCATCATATTTCCATACCCATTTAATCATAGCCATCCACCCTACCTTCCCATGTTTGATATTGATAAGGAAAAGAGAACAATTTTGAAGCATGCTTTGGACACTTCTTGATATATCCAATATTTCATAGCAAATACAATGGCACGTCAACCTAGTTTATGGAGTAAGTTGATACCTCCTTTAATAAATACTATAGCACATAATCATGAATGGAATATACCAAGTGGGGGCATATTACTCCTATGCAACATACTCATTGGAGATCACACCTCAAATTCAATCCATCCCCTATACATCATATCTTGAATCCCAATCCCTTAATCATTCTATCCACTATGCTCTCCATCCTTTCTACTAAACTTGGTTTTCCCTTGTCAATGACTATAACATTGAGACAACAATCCCATCTAGTAGTAAAAGCACAAGACTACTAAAAATAAATCCATCCAAATATTAAAAAACTATCTAATCACAAGTAAATCGCATCCATGCAACTAATCTAAAATCCATAGCTCATAGCCATCCAAATATAGCAACAAAATAGAAATAATCCAAACAAATTTTACCAAGCAGCCTAACATCAATCTAAAAGTATCTATATGCTTTGTTCTTCATCTCGCTACAAGCCTTATCAAATTTTAAACAAATCATTACTTCATTTTCAAGATATATCATTCCCAATCCTTATATTGTTATTGGGATACATCATTCCCAAATTAACAATGCTATCATCATCCTCAAATTGATCTTCAATTTTTAGCTTTGACCAAGAGAAAAATATTGTTTGTTCTTTAGCTTCTTATATGCTTGCTTGCTTGCTTGTGTGTCTTTTTTTGTTTTGCATCTGTGTTGGTCCTTGGGATGTTTCATAGAAACAACATCATGGTCCTTCATATCATGGTATCAAATGCCATATGTCTACCCATGAATTTCTATTTTAGGTCTATCCTATAATACATGACAATAAGGTTTTCCATATCATGATGCATTCTGTCATATACTATATAACAAACATAGTTGCTTGAAGTAATTGAAACCCCATGTAAGATTCATATCATTCACCTTAATAGTAAAATTTATTCATCCTTTATCATATCCATTACACCTATCCCTTTAAATTGTATCTATCTCTACATCGTTAGTAAATAACCAAAAAATAAAATAACCATTCCCTTTATCACCTTTATTTGTACATCATTATTATTGATCATTCATCTTTGTATACCTCTCCCTTCCATTCATAACTAATATTTGCATCCTTGACATCCATCCTTTAACTAACATCTAATCTATTATCACTAATCCCTTCACCCATCATTAACACTAAAACTCGTTTGTCTCTTTCATTCATTCATAACCATCTTATCTCTATTTTATACATTTCGAGAGCACACTCATATTTTTCAAATCCACCTATCCTCTCAAGGGACATATCCCTAAATTAAATCAATCATAAAATCAAAATCTGAATGCTTGGGGTGCGTTATCTTGTCCCATCAAGTGTCTAAATTTACTTTCTTTGGAACATTATTACTTCACAACACCATTTCAAAGAGGGATAAAATGTAGACACTTAATTCTCACCACCTTCTAAAGTCACACCTAACATCCTATTACCATATCAACATTTCCTCATTATCGTGTTAATTTCCCTTTTCATTTACCACCACTAATTAAGTAAATAACTTATATTATTTAGTTAATTTGGTTAATACTCGTTCTTTTATTCTAAAATACATAAATAGAATATATTTTCACTTATTCTCCACAAATAATAAAAATCTAACTACCAACTCATATTTAATCATAACTCTTCCACGATTCTATCCTCTTTTTAGTCCATGCACAAATAATTAGTCAAGATAAATAAATGAAAATAATTAATTACTCTCACCTATTTTGTAGTGCACTAAGGAGCCATCATAACTCTCTCTTGAATTTTCTTAGTCAATGAAGATTCTTTATTCATATCAATCAATCTCAACCATTCATTCAATATCAAATCCTCACTATTCACATCCTCAACCAAACATCTATAAATTCACCCTCACCTCTCATCAAAAAAGGATCCATGATCTTTAGAGTTTCTTAGGTACATGGTGCAAAAATCTCTTAAAGCATCCTTGAGCAATCACATTCATTGCATCTTGAGAAATCAACTTCAACAAAGAGAGTCTTGCATTGGTAAGATTGTCATGCATTTTTTTGTTTAAACTCTCTTTAGCTCAATATGAGGTATGACTTGATTTAGAATAAAATAGTTTAATATTATTTTAGTCTATTTGCATTTTATTTTAAACTAGGCTTACACAATACTCATTTCTCTAAAAAATGTTTATTAGGTTGAATCCATTGCCTAATCTATTAGTAAGTAGCCATATAGATTATACCATGATTTGTGTTAAGGTGAAAGAAGAGATGATTATGATGTTATAAGCATGGGTGGTTTTTCTTGTGGATGAGTTCAATAGGTGAGCTCTATAGTCATCTCTATCAAGAAGGAATAACAAATAAGGATATGTGTGGATTATGACTTGCTTAGTGATGTATGTGTTATAGACCCATTCCCTACTCTTGTCATAACAAATATTCTAGAAGTTGTTGCTAGAAGGGAAGTGTACACATTCACACTTTACCTCTTATTCAAAACTTGCAATATTTGTAACTCTTTTGCAACTTTTGACATTTATTTTCTATCAAACTATAATCATCCTTGCCAAGCTAACATTGTTTTTTTCTATAACAAAATTATTTTGACTTTTTTCCTAGTAGCTTGCTTTGGCTTGACATAAAAAAATCAAGTATATTAAATTTCGTTCACATACATTTGAAAAAAAAATCAACAATTTTCCAATCAATAGTTTTCAAGTTTATTTTTTTGTTTCAGTATTAAAAAATTGTCCCTAATTTTTTAATTACTTTAATCATTCAAAAGATTTTTTAAACAATCTCATAAAATGTAATTATCTTTTATAAATAATTTAAAGATTTAAGTGAAAGAAAAAATACAAATTGTTGTGCCACTTAGTTCATTGAGTTTTTTTTTTTATGAATAGGCATATATCTATATTAATATAAAGATATAATTACAAATTCACAAAAAAGGGGCGGGTGGTGAAAAGGCACACCCCGAATGTCACATGGGCAGAGCCCAGAAAAGCCAAAATATCAGTCACATGGGCCTAGCTCAGAAGTTCAATAACAACAAAATAAAATTAAGTGGCCAAGGCAGTGCCAGTAGAACCTGGGGGATCCCTGTGATCCAGATTTTCCCCCCATACATTAGCGGGGTTAGGAGTGACGTCAGGAGGTGCACCCCAACCATAATCATCTTTATATTTTTATTTTTATTTTTATTTTTCTTTATCCTCATGCCGAGGCGAGATTGCAAGAACCAGCTGCGGAAGACTTTTGCCACTGGAGGGCCAGCTAGAACCAGAAGCAAACATCTTTTTGACTGTAATGAGGAAAAAAGAAAACACCTTTTTTTTTAGCGAGCTGTAACTTTAATGAGAAAAAACACTTATATTTAATTAAAAAAAATTAAAAATATATATATATATATATAAACACTATATAATTTAGTCTTTAAATAGTGAAAAGGAACAGACACGTTTGTTTAGATAGATTCTCAGAATATGGCAGGGATATTTAGGGAACAAATTCCATCAGAATGGATATACCATTTAAAAAGCTCGTTTATAATTTCCGTAGGAGCCACGCCACAGGCCTTGCAATTGAGATTTGCCAACTACCCAAAATGAAGTTGATGTAGCTTTTGATGGAAGCAATCCACGACATGTTATCATTGAGTGTCAGAAGCATTACAAAATCCACATCTTCAGGTTTTTCAAAACTGATTCATACTCACAGAACACCCAATTCAATCCTTCCACTAGCCACAAGGTCTCCCGAGAACTCTGAACATATATATCATACCCACTTAGGAGTACACAAAAAATCCAAATATATATTTCAAACCCATTTCTGTTTACCTAAATCTTCATATAATCCCACAAAGCTGCTCATCTGTGCAAAACCCCATAATTACTCAATGTCTACTGCAACCCTTATCGAAGAAAACGAGCTTTCACCGATGCCCGTATACGTAAACGCTAAAAATTTAGGCTCTGCAAGTGCCCTAGCTCTGTGGCTAAGAACCCGAATGCCTTCAGCCGCAATTAGCTCATGGGGAATCGAACCGGGGACCAAGAACATTACAAATCTCTGGGTGGAATTGCTGGAGGGCGAAATAACTCTGGAAGATTCATACCCTCCAAAGCGCACTGTCAATGTTGCAAGCGTCAACATAAGGAATACCAACGGTAGTTTTTTAATGGAATCACACCAAGAAATGAATGATGGGAGCATCAGGGTTCGAAACCGACCACTTTCTGAAAAAATGAAGGCAGGGGAAACCGTGGAGGAGGCTTGTTTGAGGGGTATATTTGAAGAATTGGGTCCTGTTTTGGGCGCATCTGAGAAGGTTAATTTGATGATGGGGTCTTATGAGAAGCAGGTGGAAGAGAGGAATGCTCTGTCCTATCCTGGCTTGATGACGTGCTATGTCGTGCATTCGGTTGAGGCTATCATAACTGGGTTGCCTGATAATGATTTTTGTACTGACGAAGACGAAGATGGAAGGATGAATGGTGCTGACGCATGCTCTAAAGAAAGGGCCATTGGTGTGAAGAAACATTTCTGGAAGTGGGTATCCGAGAAGAAAAAATGAAGAGAAGAAAAATTGCAGTAATTTGTACTGTTTTTACTTTTGCCTTGAATTTGTTATGCCCCAGTTTTTTTTCGAAATTCAAGTAGCATTGGAAACGAGTTTGCTAGTCTCTATATATGGCTATTAGCGACATTTATCATTTTTAATTTAGTGGAGAATTCTAACATATGTAAATGCTTTTCATAAGGTCAGCCCATAGTAAATTTTGAGTAAAAGTCATATTTGTGATTTCCTTTGTTTAGGATTCTCCATTTTCTCAAAATTCAACCAGAATTGAAGATTAAATCTGAGGCAAAAAGTCTATTTGGCAATCAATTTGTTTATTTTTTAAATGATCTGGAAATGTACTATATGATACCATTAATTCCATTGGATCTATGAGGTTGAGCAGTAGTCCTTTTTGTCGCTTCTTTTTGCTCAAATCTGACAATTTGAGATGCTTGCGGCGTTCTATCTTTAGAGTATAGGATAACGCCTGAAAATTTGAAGTGTGCCTAAGAAGTACACAATGTTTTCACAAAGTCATGGATTTCTACTGCAATACGATAAATCAGTTGAAATTACTATATTAGCATTGGATACACGATGCCAGCCCTTTATAAGATTGAGCTATAGCCATTTGATAGTGTCTTCTTATTTGGGTCAAACGCCCAGAACACATTGCCACAATAAATTATACCATAGTCTGTTGCACATGTCAAATGCCCTGCTTCTTGGGGATTACTATTATTGGTTGAATGTATGATGGATGCATCATGAATAGATTCAATCTCTCCTTTACTTGGAACGAGATTATCTAGAACTGGATTATTTTATGTGTGAATTTTTTTTCTTGATAAATCTTGGGTAAGATTAAGGGCTGCCTTTAATACGGTGTGGTGTAAGATTAACTACGTTGTTATGATTGGTCATGCTCTAATTTTCTCCTTTACTTTTAGTCCACAATCTTGCTGCATATTAACTCAAGTTTTGGGCTGCTATAATATACTTTTAGCTTATTGTGGTACAACTTTTAAGAGTTGAACTTTTACTATTTATTTTTATGCTCTTCCTAAAGAATTAGAATGTAAAGGGAATGCTTCTATTCTTTTTAAACAGAAATATTTGCTAGCATTCTATACACTTGCAAACAGAAGTTTATTTCCTAAAGTTTTATAGCTTCAACTATATGGCAATGTTTATTATACTTCATATTATTTATTGTACCTAGTATTAAATATATGTCTTCAACAACATTCATGTTATTAAATCTCCTCTTTTGGCTCAAGTTTTGAAACTTGTGAAACTGTTTTGAACATGATCATGGGACAGCAGAGCAGGAGGGAAAAATAAATCAGAATTAACAGTCATAGAGGCGAAGAAAATTGTCCATTACAATACGCTGCTTGGTTTTCACCATTTTCAAGTCTTCTACAAACGTTCTTCAATTCTTTATTACCGTCATTTGTCACAATGGAACCCCCGAGTGGACAAGAAAAATGCATTCGCAGTTGGTACACCTATCTTGGCATCTCATGGTCAATTAATTCTACTCTCTTAAGATCCTTTTTGGCTTGCTTTTGATTTAAAATCTGAAGTACATTTACAATCTGATCAACTTTAGTAAGCTTCATAAATTTCATATTCCCCACATTGGCATTCTACATAGAGATATAGCAAGGCCTAATGTTGGCCTTCAAGAGGCCCAGTAGGGCATCATCGACAGTCTCAATATCAGGCAGGATTAAATGACTGCTTCCTCATTAAAGTTTGAAAGTAATTTATTGAGGGAGGAATTAAGAATGCTGACAAAATCCTGTAGTCACACCTGACCTTTACATAGATTGGAAATAGTCTGCCTTCAATGTCCAAGCCAATAAACTACAAGGGCATGTCTTTATTGCTGCAAAACGGAGATAAATTGTGGTGGTGTTTGGACTATCCTCAATATGTACCATATCAAAACCATTACATAATTCTGATCTTTCCCAAGCAAGGTGGGAACCTTTGTCTATTCTTAGCACTTTTCTGTTAAGTTGAAGCCTATGACTGGTCCCCTGAAAGGGATGCATACTTCCTGTAGTCCAGAAAAACCTTAGAACCCTTAACAACCCCAAGCATTTTCTACACATTTTATGCCTTAATTTTAAGCAAATGCTTATTTCACATACTCTGTTTCAGATCGTTCACTTGGAGCCTTGTTCAAGAATACCACTTTGAGAAAATGTTCCATTGAGTTTCTTGGCAGGGGGTGGGGGGATGGGTTTCATGGATGGGTGGACCAAGGGCCTAAGTTTGGGAACAGTGGGAGGGCGGTGAGGGGATGACGACATAGAGGCGGCAAGGTGGCAGGGGGGTGGCACAAATATATATAGTACTTGAAAAATTAGGTATATAAAGATGTGTAAGGAACAGTGTTCCACGGGATGCGTCCCCCCACAAATTCTGGCCGTCCCCTCGTCTCGAACATTTCGGGGACTTGGAGATGGCAGGGAGACGTCCCTCCGCTGTCCCGCCACCGCCACTGGGACGTGAGAAACGTCAGGGAGACGCGGGGGACGCTTGGGCGTCTCCGAGACGTCTCGGTGACGCCCAGGCGTCCCCCGCGCTGGGACGTCATGTAAAGTGTTTTTTTTTAAATTCTTTTATTTTTGATGGTTTGTGTGCCTAGGGTCGAACCCTAAAGCCTTGTGGGACCCATCTAAAAGCCTCTAAATGAACTAAAACACTCTAATTGCTCATTTTTTTACTCACATATGCATTTCATGTTTTGGAGCAGCTAGGTGAAGAAGAGGAAAACCAATAAGAAAAGTGAGTGAAAGAGTGAGTTTGAGGTGCTGCAAGTGCAAGAGGGGTGAGAAGGAGAAAGAAGAAGAAGAGGAGGAGCATTCTACACCAATTTTGAAGGATTTTTCAAGCACAAGGTAGGGTTTTATGACTGTTTTTTGAAGTTTTAAACTGTTTTTTCAATTTTTTATTTATTTTGTTTTCCAAGTTTTTTGATTCATTTTGAAAATGTAGTTTGATGTTTGAAATGGGCATTGAAATGAAAATTCAAAATATGAATATGCATTTGCAGCCATGTATATGAAATTATGATTAATTTCATTTCAAAACATGAATATGCATTTGCAGCCATGTCTATGAAATTATTTTTGAATATGCATTTGCAGCCATGTCTATGAAATTATGATTAAAAAATTAATCATAATTTCATATACATGGCTGCAAATGCATATTCATATTTTGAATTTTCATTTCAAAGCTCATTTTTTTTTTTTTCATCTTTCAATCAAGATTCATCATGAAGTTTTAAAATTTTAGTTTCAAATTTGTTAAACTAGGCTGAAACTGGGCACTTATAGAATTTATTTATTTACTGCAGTGTCACAATGAGCTCTCATGACATCAACATGAGTGAGGATGAGGTCCATTCACATAGTGATACCAATCCTGAATATGCACTTGAGGATGAGGGGGGTGACCATGGGGCTGAGATTGAAGTCCAAACTAGTTCCATGGCAAGTGAAACAAGTACTTTTGAGTGCCCTTCTGCAGAATTGGCAAAGTATGCTAGGGGTCCTTTTGATCCCAAATCCCCCCTCAAACAATTTGCAACAAAAGATCTAAGCAGGCAAGCCCAAGGGGCAACATCCGGTGGCACAAGGAGGTGGAAGTGCAACTTTTGAGGTATTGGGTGGTATGGGAGCATCACTAGAGTGAATGCACACCTTCTTTTCATTAGAGGAAAAGGTGTGGGGATATGTGACTTTTTGGCAAAACCAGATAACATGAAATACAAAGTTGAAATAAATAAGTTATGGGGTGTTCTTGATGATACTCTAGCTGCACCTGTGCCTACTACTTTACAGCATAGGACACATGTTCAACATAGCCAGACATACTTTGCAGACGAGAGTAGGAGGGACACCAGGTTCTTCTTCTAGTGCCTATATAGGAAAGGGGAGGGGGAAATGAAGATTGCAAAGTCAAACTCAAAGTAACCCCATAGCAGATTTGTTTAATGTGCAGCTCAAGGATGACATAGATGATGCCATTGGCAAGTTCTTCTTTGCCAATGGCATCCCATTTCATGTTTTCCGATCTCCTTATTATAAGGAGATGATATTGATGGTGGCAAAGGGAGGACCATCATATGTGCCACTAGGTGAGACAAAATTGAGGACTATGATCTTGGATAAGAACTATTCCAAGATCAATTTGTTGATGGAGAAGATGAAGGAGTGTTGGGTTAAGATAGGATGCAACATAGTCATGGATGGGTGGACGGACATTAGCCATCGTCCACTCATTAACATCATGGTTACATGTACTGAGGGCCCATATTTTCTTAAGGCAGTTGATTGTCCAGGGCATCGCAAAGATGCTGATTTTCAGTTTGAAGTTCTCAGGGATGCTATTGAGGAGGTTGGGCCACAAAATGTGGTCCAAGTTGTGACAGATGCTGCAGGGAGACTTGTTGAGGCTACTTACAGGCATATTTGGTGGACCCCATGTTGTGTGCATGCCATGAACAATGCACTCAAGGACATGGGAAAGATTGATTGGATTAGAGTAGTGGTTAATGATGTGAGAGATGTGCAGATGTTTATCTGCAACCACCACACATCACATGCACTCTTCAGGACCTTTGCTAAGAAGGAGTTCCTGAAACTTACTGATACGAGATATGCTTCCTATTTCATTCTCTTGGACATAATGATTGAGTTGCAAGAGGCACTGCAACTCATGGTCATGACATCAGATTGGAGTAGGTGGGCCGAGTCTAAAACAGAGTAGGGGAAGAGGGTGAAGGATACAGTGAAGAGTGATGTGTTCTGGGGTGATGCAAAATATATTGATGCCATCATTAAACCAGTTTTTTAGGTTATCAGGTATGGGGATGCAGATGCACCTAGCCTTGGAGAGGTGTATGAGTGCATCGATTTTATGCTTGATCAGATGAGGGTTGTTGTGTGAGAGAGGGACCCCACATTAGCATTCTACCACGAGCACATTCAGCCAATTATTCACAAGAGATGGGAGAAGCTCATCACTCCCTTGCACATGGCAGCCTATGCACTTAATCCTAAATGGTATTTGACTAGGCTTGGTAGAGTGACACCTATACAGGATGCAGAGGTGAAGGCAAGGTTCTTCAGGTGCATTGAGAGGATGTACAATGATGTAGATGCCAGTATGATTTGCACCAAGTGGACCAAATTTGCCACTCTTAGGGGTTATTCAGATGCAGACAAGATGGATATGCGAACTATGGCGCAGGAGGACCCAATTTTATGGTGGACTTGCCATGGATCAAGACCTTTGACTACCACTCTAGCCATCCGATTGTTATCTCAGGTTTCTAGTTCTTCAGCTGTTGAGAGGAACTGGTCTACATATAGCTTCATCCACTCTCTTAGAGGAACAGACTTACCTCTAGGAGAGCAGAGAAGCTTGTGGCTGTACATAGTGCTTTGCGTCTCATTGACCGCAAAACACTTTTGTACAAAGAGAGTCTAGCAGCACGATGGGATGTAGAGCTAGAGGAGCCAAAACAAATTGATGATGATGCTTCAGTTTTGGATTCAGATGCAAGGTTGGTTGGTGTTAGTTTGGCAAAGCTTGAGCACGAGGATTCCAGTAGTTCGAGTGATGAGGAGTTTGGAGATGATTAGAGGCCTCCCTTCACTACATTTTTGCATTTTGTACTTATTTTGATTATGATTCATATCAATGTATCATGCTACTCATTGTAATCATTTTTATGATATGATATTTTGATGTGACATGTCATATTTTCGATATTCATATAATAGAAATCTCAAATTCGACAATTTCATTTGTCAAATTTCAATATTTAATAATTTATTTACTTTTAGCCTTTTAGTAATAGTATTCATTATTCAAGTATTCAAAATGTTAGTATTTGCAATTTTACTAATTTGCCAAAGTTTAATTTGAAATGTTATTCTTAAACATTTTTTTATAACTAGTTATTCAAGTACCATATGTATATCAGCACCGCCCCCCCGCCGCCGTCCCCTCGCCGTCCCCAAACTTAGACCCCTCGTCCCCGACAGGGAACGTGTCCCCTTTAGGAAACTCCGTGGAACATTGGTAAGGAATAAGTATAAGAATTACAAATGAAACTTTGGCATACTAAGTATAGTTTAAACTACTAAACATTAAAAACATGGCAATGATTGCATTGAACATTAACAATGGTGGGTGGAGGTTCAAGGGCAAATCCACTAGTAGGGATTGAAGGGCAGTGCCCCTCATGAGGGTTTGGAGGCAGAGACCATAGTGGGAATCTGGGGGTAGAGTGGGGGTCTAGGAGTAGAGCCCCAAGCGGGGTCAAGGGGCAGCGCCCCTTGCGTGTTCCCTGTTGTGATACACGGCGGGGTCGAGGGGTGGAGCCCCTACCACCAAGTGCAAATTAAGGCCTTCAAAACAACACAAACTTTAAACCCTAAACATGGGGATTTTAGGGGGTGACATGTCCTCGTGGAACAGTGGAAAAAATGAATAACAGATGTATTATTCTGATTCAAAGTTCAAGCCTTGTTTGATTAGAGCAAGCTCCATATAGAGAAATGCTGCTCAGCTCTCCTTTATCAACCCAATGCATTAGTATATGGCCATGTATGAACTTGATCTCTGTTGCTGTCTTCTTGAATAATTCACCCTTGCAAAGATAATTGTGTGAGTTGAGTGGCTCCTTTAATCTTTATCAGAGTGTATAATTCCACAGGAATTATTATCATCTGATAAACAATTATAATGTAGATAGCCAGTGTTGCTTTGATCACATCGCAATCCTCCTGATCAAATGTCAAAACCATGGAACTTGCACTCAAAAAGAAAAGAAAAGAAAAAACGATAACTCCCTATCAAATGACAGTTGAAATAATAAAAATGTCATTATTTCACAGAAACTCTACTAGAGAATTTATCTATGAGCCTTGCCCTGAAATTAGATTTTGCATGGCATGCAAAAAGATGTGGAACTAGAGATTTAATCAGCATCCCATGTAATCCTTTAAAAGAACGAGTTCCATTGATAAATGGTATATTGATAACAACATGTTGTGTTCATCCAAAATTATTCGGACACAGATTCAGTTTCAGTTGCCCTAGTGGATTAGCCATCAGAATTGAGTGCAGAGAAAGAAGAGAGGAAGGAAAGGAATGATTTGTTGATTAGTGATTGCATCAGTTGAGGAGGAAATGGTCTTACCATTTTGGAAGCAGGTGTGATGGTCACAAATGGAAGCAGTCAAAGCTCACTACCTTGGCAGAGTCCAAAATCGTTGTGTCTGAAAAAATAGCAGGACCCAAGATTTTAGGATGTTGAACTGGTTATCCTTTTTCCTTGTCGTAAAGAATATGTTCCAGTTACTTCTTTTGACTTGTGCTTATCTTGGCATAAATACACCCATTGGGGTATGTGCCAAGTTTGTTGGAGCTCATCAAGAAGTTTTAATTGTAATCTAATCCTTACTTTAGATGTTTGGAAGCTAAAAAGAGTTGCCCATTGCCATGTTTCGTGAGTTAGCATGGCTGTGTAGTCATTTCACTTTGTGCAAATTGGGGAGTCCTTTGTTGTTGTAGGTGTTCCTAGTGGGCCTTAAGGAGGGAGTAAGTTCGTACATTTCAGTAATTCACAATGGTTCAGGCGTGATGGGCTTACTTGAGGTTAGAGGATGCATTGAGTCATGTAAGATGTTCCTGAGGGCCTTCATGAACGGAATTCCACTTGTATTCCTTTCATGATATTGGATTGTTTACTAGAGTTTTTTCTCTAATTAGATTTCTCTGGGATATATTTCTCGTTTTAATACTGTTTTCATGTGATGTTGCTTTCTGTTACTTATAGCATTTCCTTCATTGCAAGTTTGTAACATCTCATAGCACAAGTAGATAAAAATTTGGCTGCATGCAAGTCTAACAACAATTGTACGGTTCATGCTGTTGGTTGCACCGTGGATTTGTAGATTGGTTACCACTGATGCATTTACCTGTCTGTGGTGGTATAGTATAGTAAGTAGGGAGAAGGATTCGTCAGGATTCATGTTGATGAATCGTACTATGGGATATCTATTTTGATTATGTATAATGTGTTGTAGTTGCAACAAATTTTCATGGATTGTGGTTTTAGATGAAACAGTTTAAAATATGGAGAGTATTGAAACATGTTCTGTTGCATTCAAATGTGGCTGAAATGTCAATTCGCTTGAGTTTGGATTATGTGATAATATATCTGTATGGATTGTACTCATAGTCGTTAAATTCCACAATGCCATCCAAACCTTATTTTATTGCATTTCACACATGAAGGATTTAAAGTATGTTTGTGAGCCACGGCAGCCAGGTCTATAGATTGGCAAGACTATTTTAGGGTTATGATTTTGGATTATGGAGAGTATTGAAACATGTTCTGTTTCATTCAAATGTGGCTGAAATGTCAAATTTGCTTGAGTTTGGATTATGCGATAATATATCTGTATGAATTGTACTCATAGTCATTAAATTCCACAATGGCACCCAAACCTTATTTTATTGCATTTCACACATGAGGGATTTAAAGCATGTTTGTGAGCCACGGCAGCCAGGTTTATAGATTGGCAAGGCTATTTTAGGGTATGAATTTGAACAAGCACATAGCTCTAGACATAGTCATGGACCAATTCACAAGCAACTTCATATTTTGACAAATTCTGGAAATACATAACTTCAGTTGTCATCACTGGAAGGTGGTTCTGTGTTTCTGCTCAATTTAATTGCATTACACATGAGATTTTGTTTGTTTCATTGCACCGTTGAGCAGGGACTTTTGTTCTGTTGTTTATGTTTATCATAATAGTTTGCATTTCCTACATTATGTATTTATGGTATGTTTGTGAACCATGACAGCCAGGTTTATAGATTGGCAAGATTATATCGGTGTATGATTTTTAACATTCACATAGCCCTAGACATGGTCATGGACTAACTCATGAGCAACTTTATAAATGATTTTTTTGGAAATACATAACTTCAGTAGACATCACTGGGAGGTTGTTCTGTGTTGCTGCTCAATTTAATTGCAGTACACACAAGATTTCGTTTGATTCATTGCTCTGTGGGCTACAGCAGGGAATTTTGTCTTGGCTCTCTGTTTATATTTATCATAATAGTTTGCTTTTTGCCTGTATTTTTGCAGTTATATAAACTGCAGTATGGGTGATGATTTATATTAACATAATTGTTGGCCATTTAAAATGCTAGTCTACAGGAAAAAGATAAAAATGATATTCGAACATGCAATCAGACACCAAAATATTACATGCTTTAGCAGTTGTACTTGGCTAATTATAAAAATATTTGCGAACATTTCTCAAATTATAAATAAAATTTAGCTATAGCACCAAATTTGTGCAGGGGAAATGTTGATATAAGTATTTATTGAAATGAAACTAGTTTTAGCCTATATATGCAGGAGAACTATTGATAAACTTCACAGATAACGGAAATTATGCACTTCAAATCTTTTTCGTTGGCTCAAGAGAATCCTGATAGATAAATGATAGAAATTCAAATGGGTATTCTTGAATCCATTGTTGATAAAAGGTTTCTGCAGGTTCTAAGGGAGTATTTACTGAAATAAAACTAGCTATAGCACAGATTATATGCAGGGTAATTATTGATAAACTTTACAACTAACAGAAATTATGCTCTTTAAATCTTTTTATTTTGGATTATTAGATAAATGTTGGTTTTTGAAAGGGTCTAGACCCTTGTACATCCATAAGATATAGATCTAACAAAAAATGCAACTAGAGAACTTGGATGTCAACTAGGCAAAGAAAATAAAACAAAGCTGAAAGCTAACAAAGAACCTGCCACTAGACAAGATCAAGAGCACACAAAGAGAAAACCTATTGGGAGGAAGGCAAGGAATTGAGAGCCACAGCTGCCTTTCACTCCTCTTTGAGAAATTGACGATGATCTGCCATAAACTTATCTTCAACTCATCAATTACAATGACATTATTCTTCATTTGGTTTTGAGTTATCTTGCTAGCGCCAGCTTCCATTGGGCTCACCCTCATTTTTATTCTTGAACGGAGCATGTGAATGCTTGCAGCACAATTTTTAATGGTACTCTTGCTCATATCAGCTTTTTAATGGTTCTCTTTCAAGATTTCTAGTCCTATCTCCTTGTTTGAGTCCATCTTAAGCTTACAGATATCCCTCATGATGTTTGGATGGTTTTTATTGAAACAACAATACATGGTAGATTAGGAAAGGTACCCATCCAAGTGTTGGTGTAGAAAACAATCCTCATTTTAAGTCTATTGTTTTTATGGAACAATCCTAATTCTCTAAAGTGCCCAATTTATCCTCCAAATCACTTGTAGTGTCTACTATCTTCTTCACATCTTTAGATTCCTTGATTAAGCCCATCTTCCTTAAGATTACACACATCCTTCACAATGCCCCAATAGTCTTTATTGAAACAACAATCCAAATCAGTTTGGGGAGGACCACTAGTCTTTTGTTGGTGCATGTGAATTCTATTATTCTCATTGAAGAATCATTTTAGGATACTATGGTGTAGATTGAATTCATTCTCCAAAGTGCTTAATGTATCCTCCAAACCACTTGTAGGGTACACTTTCACCTTCACATTGTTAGACTCGGTCTTGAAGTCATTTGAATATCTAAGAACAATACCAATGTATTCTTCATTCTCCTTTTCACCATTCAAACATTCTTTCTCCTCTCTGCAAATCGCCTTGCCTTCACCCTTATTTTGTTGACCCTCTTCCTTATCAATAAGGCATGTTTCTTCACTCTTCTTCATTGCCACAACCAATGCCTCTTTACCAATTTGCTTCTTATTAAAGTCTTCAATATCATAGTCAATCTCCCTTCTACTAGAGCACCCCTCCTTTAGAGATCTGGTGGGGCCTTGGGGAGAGGCCTAGGGAATTTTAATAACAAGAGACTTAGAGCCACTATTTGTCTTTCCCAAAACACTTGTAGGGCCTCTAAAATATTTTCCCACATAATTCTTATCTCAATTCACTTCCTTACCCTAGGAGGTTCCACTTCAACCACACAAGTCTTTTGAGAGAGATGCTTTGCCAACTTGATCTTGTTGAGCCAAAAGGAAAATTAGAGCTTGATGGATGGAGCATTCAACCTACACAAATGGACATCAACAATAGAGTATTCCAACAAAATCAATAGAAAAATGGGATGCCCACCAACTATTTATGCCTAAAATGGTTCAAAGAGTGAGAAGTGGTAGGAATAAACACATTTGAACCTATCTACCAAAGTGAGATACTTGATTATTTCACCTGAGGGCTTAGGAAGGGAAGCTTTTGAGATAGCTTGCCTAGAATTGGTTAAGTTTTTCCTTTAAAAAAATATTGATATCTTCTTCTTTACATCTTCTATCCTCAAACACCTTTAGACCTTCTGATGGCATGCTTGTGGCTTGAGTTATATTCTCTTCTAACACTTCAATTTCCAACCTTTTTAACTCCACTCTCCTTGCTTTCAAAGCTTTCATAAAGTCCATCGATAGGGTGAGGTTGTACCCCTTTATTCTTTCCATATGGTTAGTAAGGTCCCCCTTTCTAAGGATGTGCCACACAATTAAATTGTTTTTGATCTCATCACATGACTCGGGTTCAAATCTTACCCTATAACCAATCATAGTCATAAAGATATACTAATCCTCTTGTAATTTCCCTTTTCTTGAATCTTCTTAAATTTTCCATCCTTGGACCTACTCTAGCTAAACACCTAGTAAAAACAATTAACTATCTAAGACCATGAACCATTAAATGGAGGATTTCTTGCATAACTTAAATTATAAAGAATTGAGTCAACCTAAAAACAAGAGACCACTGTACTTGTGAGTAGCCAAAATCATAAACTTGTACAAGTAATGATGAAGACAATGAGTGAGGAGAATAACAATATTGAATTGAATGACTTTCATCATTAATAAGATTAGTCACAACCATAGGTAGAGAGGATCATATTCATACAACTTATCAATCCCTATACTAGAGACTCCTTTATTAGCAAGCTAGTTTGCAAAATTATTTTCTTCTATATAGATGTGGTCGATACTAACCTCACTAAAGTAATTAGGTAGACCAATAGCATTGGCGACAATGTTTCTTAGTGTCTATAGGGGGTCTCTCCTTGGTCAAACAATTGATAATATTCAAAGAATCACCCTTAGTAGTAAGTTAAGATATAGTCAACTCCTTAGCTAGATGGATACACCAAAAAGCATCCAAAGCTTCCACATAGTGATTGGTTTGGACTTTAAAGAAAATAACAAAATCTCTAACTAACTTACCTTTGTGGTCCCTTCTTATTCCACCACCTCTAGTTTGATCAAGATTCTCTTTTGAACCTTTGTCAAAATGTAAGTTTTACTTGTTGGGGTAGGGAGAGGAGAAGGGAGCGAGAGGATGTGTGGGGCAAGGCCATTTAAGGTCATTTAAGTTTTACTTTCTCTTATATGTTCTCTTAACAACATCCTCCTTAATGACTCAATTCCTAGTAACATTCATTTCTTGTTCCAAGATAGTTCTATTCCCTTTATTATCATATTCTCTCCAATTTATCATCAACTTGTCCCTTCTAGCTTCCCCAATCTTAGCTTCCATTGTATTGGCACTATTGTTTGTATCCTTAAAAAATCTAGAGTTTCGTTCCAACCATAGGGCCCGTAAGACATTATGCAAACGTAACTTCTAAATGGTCCTAAATTAACTATTGTAGAAAGGTGGAGTCCATTAGAGAGCCATATCCAAAATAGATGGTAGTTGAATCCGCCCAACTCCAAACTTTTTTTTTTAAGGTAAAAAGAGTATTGATCAAGTAGAAATGCAAAGAATAAAATATAATTTGAAAGAACGAATCAGATAAATACAATAAATGTGTTAGCAATTGAGTTGTCATTGATGTCAAAAGGTGTCATTGATGTCAAAGGAGAGATCAAAGAAGCAATGAATCTATTTTTGGAAGAGCTGGTGCATAATGATGAAAGGAGCATGTTTTGCAGTTGTTGCAAAGCTACTCAAAAAGGTGCAATGTTGTCATGCAATATTGCTATGGTGTTGCAGAAATCACATTCGAAGGTTTGCGGAGAAATTTGACTGCAAATTCGACATGGGTTTTTTGAGAGGAGTCGATTGGTTTGGTCTGCATGATCTAAAGAAATATGCTCTGCTCAAGAATGGATCATTTGTGCTCTCGCCTTGCATTAGGATTTGCAAATAAACCCTAAGGTTTATATTCATGACAGATGAACATATATTATATTTTTATGTTGATTGTGCATGGGCGGTTATCGATTGCTTAAGTTATCGTGCTCGTTGAGTGACCGACACCCTTACCTAGCACTTCCAGTTGATGGTGTTTGTGTGCATCGCGACCTCCCTTTGCATCATTGTTTGCACTTTTAACAACCAAGTCTTGACTACGATGTATTGTGTGCTCGCGATGAAGATCTAACAGTTGTGGTTGAGGCTTGAAGATCGACAACCTCCCTACCATCCCGCTGTGTATGTGGTGGGTCCCTGCTTTGGCCCATGGGATAGCGAGAAACAGTGGAGATCAATACATGGAGGATCCAATGGCTATCACATGTGTTATGCACATCGCAATTTATATCTACTTCGGCCAAGGCATTTGGGTGATGAGCAATCAACGACAATGATCAAATTTAGTTGATCAGACGATGTCCGCCAGCCCACGACGTGAATGGTGGGTCTTTGTCTAGCTCGACGGGATAGAAGGCTAAGTACACATGTTCTATGGGACCAACAAAGGCAGGCTTGAGTAGTGGAAGGTGACATCAACAAAAGATAGGTGGCGATATGCGATTACATCATTTCATTGCTTCACATTGTTGTTGTGAAGCAAAACAAAGGAAGGCGATTAGCGATGCATTAGAAGGATGTGATGAGATAAGATCAAACAACAAAGATTGAGCAAATGTGATTGGATGGTGATTGCTATGTCCATTCACATCACGAAAATGAAAAATGAGTCTCTATCAAAATAGCGATACACTATGAGTTTGTGATGGCTATAAACACCAAGTGAATGAGATCAATGACACAGGTTTGAAGAAGATTGATTTGATGATCATGTTTTAAAGATGTTGGGATGAAAGCAGAGCCAAAGGATCATGGCGCGAAGACAGTAGATCGACGACCCAAATTTAAAGATAAAGTTTCTTAACGACTATGTCTATGTGAACACTGGTTTCAACTAGTAACCGACATAGAGAATGAAATTAAATGTTCTACCTATTCCAGCAACTAGTTGGGTGAAAATTTGATCTGTAGGGTGGTGACAAAGATTGCCAAGGAGATCAAGATCAAAATCAAATTGAATAATCAGTAGAATGCATTTAATGTATTCTAGGGTTAGGGTTTTTGCAAACCACCATGATTAACAAATACAATGAACCAAAATTTGAATAGCATGGTGAATGGATCAATGAACAAGTAGCTTATTGAAGAAGAAAGAAAGAATACCCTAATAGTAGATCTATACAATGGTGCAAAGCTTGAGGTAGTGATTGTAGATTAGTGGAGTCAAGCAAAAAGAGAGACAATCGAGAAATTGAGCGTGAGAGAGTCGAGAAAAGTATGTAGTAGTGAGAGTGGGAAAGTTGCAGATAGAGAATGCACTAATTTTGAATGAGTAGAACCTTAACAAAATTGGAGATTTAATCTGGGTTAATATTCTGAGAGCAGAGCAGTGGGAGCTGTAGAGCAGAGCATAGAGTTGCAAAATATTGTGCAATTGCAAAATTTGTTGCAACATTGAATTGCAACCACATTGTACTATCTTGAACCATAAATTTGATTGGTGGGTGCTATCAAATATCTAGATAGGTGCTCAAATTAGGGAATGGGTGCTCCTAAAACAAGGGGATTGGTGTCTCCTTAGGTTTGGTACCCTTAAAGTTTGTAATTGATCATTTGATTGTGAGGTTGGATTTGGACAATAAATCCTAGCAGCTTTTCTCACCGTGGTTTTTCCCATCTTGGGTTTTCCACGTACTTCCTATGTTGTGTGATGCCTTTTTGTGCGTGTATGTGTTTCTATAAATCAAGCTTTAATCTGCACATAAAAGTTTAAAGGGAATTAATTTGTATAGTAGCCTAAGGACTAAATTTTAATAGATCTACTGATTCACCCCCCTCTCAGTAGATTGTTGTGTTCCAATAAAATGCTCCTCCTCATGATGAGAAGTAAACACACATGGATTGCTCAAGAAGAGGCCAAGGATTAAACATTACGTTCATCACAAACGTTTTTTTGTGCTTTTGTTCCCAAACTTTTCAACTTGGATAGAACCTTGAGATAAAATATTGCCTTCATTATCTTTTTCACTAACAAGATAGTTCAAAGGTTTGGGGATGTATTGCCAATGTAGTTGATAATTTTTTTTCTTAGTTTAAACTAGTAGAAGCTTGAACAAGATGGATTTTGTTGCAAGTATGTTGTTGGTGTTGTTGATGTCAATAGTATGGAGATTGTTGGTATTGTAGATGGGAAGATTGTTGGTGTTACAGATGTTGTAGATATGTTTTTTTGGTGTTACTGATGGGTAAACCCATAATAGTGGTGTACAATTTTCATGAGGAAGGAAATTTGTAAAAATGCGCACACATTCAAAATTTCATGTTTTAAAGGGTTTGTTCGAACTAGGGGGTTCACACGAACCCAAAAGAGGGGTTCGGTCGAACCCCTAGTTCGAGCGAACCCCCTTTTGCATGGTGGGTTCGCTCGAACCCTATGATGCCACGTTTCGAATGGAAAATTCAAAAAAAAGGGGGTTTTGAGCGAACCCCCCCCCTTTTTTGCCCTTCTCCCCCTCTTCCACCAAATTTTACCAGATTTCTACCCTTCGAAGCTCGAGTTGAGGATGCAAACGGAGGATACTTCACAAACCCAACTGGAAGATGGTAGTCATCAGAACGACCTATCCAACGAATAAAATTTTAATATGTTTTGGTTTTATTATGTATGTGTTTTTTTAGTTTTATTAAACATAGGTTTTTCACCGAAAATCAAGCTCTCTGTTTTGAACATGTGGAAAAATAGCAGATTCTCAAAATAAATTTTTAAAAAATATGTTTGTGTTGGGCATTGATGTCCTTGATCCATTAAAAAAAATAAAATTGAATTTCGATACATACAGAAAAATTTATGTTGTATACAGTCCACCTATGTCTGAATTGCAATTGGTTTGACTTCGAAACTTGATTAAGGAAAAAATATTCAATTAAAAACTATGAGACCAAATGGAAGTGCTAGATATCCTAGTTACAAATCTAAATTCGAAAAAATTAGAATTTTATCCTTCATACAAAAAAAGTTATGTTGTATACAGTGAGCGTCACTTTTTAAAAATGTTGTTTTATGAAAAAAACTGATTTTTGGAAAAAGAAGTGCAATCTGATTCCAAAAATTTTGAAAAAAATATTTTTAGAATCTACAGACAAAGTGTGATGAGACTCTAGTTTGTATCATCTTCAAATTCCTCATCGTTTAACCGCTATAGGTGCTTGAATGTGAAGATTTATTTAAAAATAATAATTTCAGTGTCCAGTTTGGCCAAAAATTGTAAACCACTATTGTGGGATCACCTTGATGCAGCTGGTTCACTTGGTTTCCAAGTGATTTTAAAAAATAAATAAATAAAAGAGTGTGCAATGTGACAGGGGTGTGTTAAGTGTTACTAGATTTTCACTAATAGCTCAATCAAGTAGAGCTTATTGATTTTAATTGAAGAGGAAAAGGTACATTTTAATCTTTCCTATATTACATTCAAGTGCATAAATGAAATAATTAAAAAGATTATGTTTACAAATTACTGCATTTATACAAGTGCATGTAACATAAGAAGGATTTACACAAATCTTTTTTGAACAAAGAAGCAATCTTTATTGAATGTAAAAATGTACATTGTCTCACACAAGTCGTGAGACTGACTTTATTTATTCAATGAAATTGAAGAAAAGTATATATATGAATAAGTAAACAAAAGTAAATGTGTATATAAGGAAGGAGACCAGTCATTGCCTGAGAATGATTAGTTCAAGGAGTGTTGTCTTGCATTGCTACTGCCTCAAGCTGTTTGTGTCCCTCCCAGCTCCATATTGCTCCTAGTTCCTGCATCTGACAATAGCAATGTTATTAGAGAAATGCTCTAAGCAATGAAGGATCTCAAATATTATATGAACATTTACCTATGCATGTATAAACTAATCTCCAAATGCATTAAATAAGCAATGCATACTTTAGGTGTCTAAGAAAACCATCAAGTCATCAAACACATCCAAAATGTGCATTTATTTTTCTAACTTGTTTGCTTCAGGTGTAGATATAGAAAAAGCAATGTTATTGTTTTATCAAATTTCAGCTTGTGGAGTGAAATGGGCTCCCATAAGGGTTGAGCCCAACATGCTGTTTTTTGTGTTTTAACGAAACATGGAAGTAATTTGTTTCCTCATGCTTACTTAAGCAAAGCATACATTGCTCATGATAGTGATTGTTATTTTAGTCACAGTCAAAAATAACATATACTGTGTTTATGTAAGCATGAAAGGATGGAACTTGAAAGGTGAAAGCATTGAGCCAAAAATCATGATAAGAAGGCTCAACACAGAGGCAATAGATGAAGAGTATACAATTATCTCAACCATCAGCATGGAAAATGGTTGTTATTTGCAAAATCGAAGAATGACTTTTAACTAGTAGACTAACAAAGACATTACAATGAAACAAAAAGCAATTTTCTTTTTTTCATTTTAGAGGATGCAGAGCCTTTGAGTTACACTTGTATTTTGCATTGGAATTTAATCATGTTTTGGAAAATTATTCTTTCTTCACAGGGCCACACTTTTTCCTTTGACTAGCTGACTAAGACCTCATTCATGTTCTAATCTTACACAATCTTATCATAGTGACAGTGTTATGACAAAAACAGAGCAAGAGAAAAAGCTTGCTGATTTCACCTCATGCTGAGGAATGCTAGAGAAAGAAAATGGTTTCAATTGTTGACACAACTTTTGAGCAGATTTTGAGTGGAGAAATTATAGTTATGCATGTATCACTTGATGAGGTTTAAAATCCCGAGAATTGCCAAGAAATTATGTAAGTTTCTCCCAACGGGGAAACTATTTGAAGGATCTCTCTTAAAACCTTATATGTAGAAAGTGTCATTCAAGCAAACAAATGGTAACGTTCAAATATATGCACAAAAAGAAAATAAAGGAAAACAATGCAAATATAAATGATGGAAGGGAAATTTGCGTTAGATTTTAAAGTTGAATGCTCTGGCGGACATGTATGCAAAAATGTGGAGGCATAGACAAGGCATGTGAACGGTTTGACAAAATGACTAAAAGAGATGTTATCTCATGGAATGCAATGATTGCAGGAGTAGACAAAACGGGTTTTGCAAGGATGCTCTTCAAACCTTTGAATTGATGAAGCACTCTGGAACATATCCTGACATTAAGTAGGCTGATGGTGTGAAGTTCAAATGGAGACAAATCACATCCACAGACACAGAAAATATATGCAATGTTGGAGAAATTGTTATGAGATATGAACCCCTCAGTTTGGGGTTTTGCAGTAAAAGACACCAGAGACAACAAATTGTGACCATTTAAATAACATATCCCTTTTATTTTACAGAATGAAGAAAACCCAGAGCGGTCATAAAAATGCAGGGGGCTGAGCCAATAAAGTGTTGGAAATAGGATGCCATTTAATTGCAATCCTAAACATTATTTATTTCATGTATCTATCTTCTAAGTCCTTGGAATGTGTTCAACAACACTAGGATTAGGAAGAGAATAATATTTGATGAAATAATCATGTTAATTGACATTTGTAATTAATTCTAAATGTTAGGAGCATGTGAGGGCGTCCATTTTGAGTTCCTAAATAATAGGGGCACATGGGGCGCCCACATGGTAGGTGACACTCACCTTGAGTTCAGTTAACTATTCAGAGTAAGAGACAACACTTCTAAATGCATGTAAAGATCTTAGGAGTTAGGGTTTGATGTTTGCATGCATGAAGTTCAATTCAGTTCAGTTCAATTCCATTTAGAATCAGTTTAGTTTAGTTTAGTTCAGTTATCTTCAGTTAGTTTTAGTTGAATGCTAATTGACTTTAGTTAACTTGGAATGCATGGCTAATGACTTGAGTTGCATGAAAGATAACAGGGACTACCTTCAGTTAACAGGGGATGACCATTCTTGCATGAATGGTGTTGAGAAATGTTTCAGTTAATAAGAAATTACTTGGACCCAACTTGGGCGCCCAAGTTGGCTTCTTAGAACTAACTCCTTTGCATGTTGAGATATTTCAGAAGGCTGAGTTAAGTGGGCCCTTTTTTGGGTACCTACTTTGAGGATGAAGCCTTGAAGATATTTACAAAATAAAGGTTGAGCTGACACTTCAGTTTGGGACGCCCAAATGCATGAAGATGAGGATTTGACATTGTTCTTCACGGAATAACTTTACTTGCAAGAGATAGGCGTACCTTTTAGGGATAGGGCTTGAGAATTGTAATTGTAACTCAATTGGAGTTTACAAAGTTCATTAAAGCCTATTTATCTCAAGCAAGTTGAAGAGAGTTATTATTAGTTTTATTGCAGGTTGTGAAGAAGTTTTGGTGAAGGCAAAAGAGGCATTCTCAAGCAAGAATTGGAGCTATTGTAATCTACTTCAAAGATTGAATAATAGATTAATTCTTGGTGAAGTTTTTTCTCGAAAGGGTTTCTCCACGATATACGCTTGTGTAATCTTTCTAATATCCTATTTACTTCTTCTATCAACTTCTGTCTACATTCTACAAATAGTAAAATGGATTAATCAGATAATCACCCACAAATAATATGTAACAAAGGAAAAGCATATTTAGATCACCAATATTAAAGTTTTACAAAGTATTAATCTAAGAAATCTACTCAATTTTCAACATTTGGTATCAAAGTTGAGGTTGGGTAGAGTATTGGGACACCTTTCTCTTAAAGATTGAAGGATTTATTGGCTTAGTGAGAGATTTTATTATTTTGGTTATTTGCTGATTTTGGAAATAAGTTTTGTTACAATGAATTCTCCTTTAGATATTGAAAGGTTCAATGGATCTAACTATGAAATGTGGAAATTAAAAATGGAAGATCTTCTTGAAGAAAGAGATCAGTGGTTAGCTGTTAATAATCAGACAAAGACACCTACAACTATATCAGATGAGGATTGGGCTAAGTTAGATAAGAAGGCAAGAGGAACAATTAGATTATGTCTTGTTGATGATGTTCTCTTGAATGTTTCAAAAGAAATACTGCATATAAATTGTGGAAGAGAATAGGGGATATTTATCAAAGTAAAAGTCTCACCAATAAGTTGTATCTGAAAAGGCAGTTGTATTCATTAAAAATGAAAGATGGTGATTTTGTAGCACAAAATTTAAATGATTTTAATTTGATTCCCAATCAATTATCATTTGTAGATGTAAACCTAGAAGATGAGGATAAATGCATTTTATTACTTCTCTCTTTACCAGATTCTTGGGAAAATCTAATTTTTGCAATCAATGGTAATGGTGCAGATCCAAAGATGGACAATATCATTCCTACTCTCCTATCAGAGGAGATGAGGAGGAAATCTAAAACTAGCTCCCAAGATGCCTTGTTTGTAAGAGGTAGGCCTAAAGAGGAGGAATCTAAGACATACAAGAAAGGAAAGGGTAAGTCTAAAGGATGGTCTAAAACCCTTGGTAAGAGTAAGGTAAAGTGTTGGAACTATGGGAAACTAGGACATGTGAAGAAGGATTGTAAGAACAAGAAAAAGAGTTTTGATTCTTCTATAGAGGAATTCTCAGATGACAGCAATGATGCATTGGTTATTTCAGCTAACATTGTTTGTGATAACTCTTTGCTTGATATTATAGAGTGATCTTCATGGAGAGGATGGTAGTCATGATGCCATGTGTGACTTGGTACCACGGTTCAGTGGGATTTTTTGGCAGTGATGTGGATGCATCATTGGTATGGTTATCTTCATGTGATTGGGGATATGTTTTCTTGGTTTAGAGTGGTTGCTATTATGTTATGGTTTACTCTTGTTGCATTTAGAGTTTGACATGGTACTTGTTCTCTTGAGACTAGGATGTTTATGTAAGTGATGATGCATGTGATCTCCTTGGAGGAGATGTTTATATCATGGATGTCATGTTTATGTTCCTGATTTATGATTGGAGCTTTGACATTGATCATAGTAGTTCTCTTTGTATTGGGTACATTAATCATTTGCTTGATTACTTCATGATGGTGTTGTGTTGCATTTGGAGTTTCACATGGATTGGTTGGTTACAGGTCCTCATGGATACTTGGAGAAATAGGTGAGGCTTGAGTTCTCTTATGGTAAGAGATATATGTTGGAATGGTTACTTGTAAGAATTTTTTTTTCAACAGTAAAGATCAAGAAGCCTACACCTTGGTTGGACATGAGTTCAACACACTCAATAGTTCTTTATTTGAGAGGTATTTGCCCGTTATATCTTTCAGATGTGTTATGTTTCATGCTTTGATTTCTCATGGCATTGATTTGATTCATGGTTGATTACGGATACTCATTTAAGGATGGTTTAGCATGAGTTTATATGTTTTATGTTTCATAGATATGGATCTTGAGCTATGGATAGTTAGTTTTGGAGGATTCATTTTGAGGGATGTTATGACCTGGTTTATGGGCTGATTTCCAATTATGGGGATGGTTACCTTGAGTTTGATCTTCTTGGTTTAAATATTATGGTTTTACTTAACCTTTTGGGAGTTGTATAGTTAACATCGGATTCTTTGATTGTGTTGAGGCCATGGATGATCTTAATTTAGGAGATGGTTATCATGATGTCATGGATAACTTGGTTACATGCTTCAGTGGGAATTTTTTTGACAATGATGGTTTGATGTTTATCTTGTTTCCATGTATAGCTCGGTATCACGATTTAGTGGGAGCTTTGGTAGGATATGGTTATCTTCATGAAATTTGGAGAGGTTGTAGTTTTTTGGGTTTTGAGTATTAATCATTTTCTTGGAGCTTCATGATTATGCAGGTTGCATTTGAAGTTGGCATGGATTGATTGGCGGGTGCTTATGGATACTACAAAGACTAGGGAAATGTATTGATTGAGAAAGTTGACACTTTAATCAATGTTGTAGAAAAGTTCTTGTGGTGTAGGAAGGCCATTGACCTTGAGTCCTATACTTAATTTAAAATTATTATTCCTTGTTTAGAATAATTGCAATGTATAATGTCAAGTGGGAGAATGTTGGAAATAGGATGTCATTTAATTGCAATCCTAAACATTATTTATTTCATGTATCTCCTAAGTCCTTGACATGTGTTCAACAACACTAGGATTAGAAACAAAATAATATTTGATGAAATAATCATGTTAATTGACATTTGTAATTAATTCTAAATGTTAGGAGCATGTGAGGGCGTCCATTTTGAGTTCCTAAATAATAGGGGCACATGGGGCGCCCACATGGTAGGTGACACTCACCTTGAGTTCAGTTAACTATTTGGAGTAAGAGATAACACTTTTGAATGCATGTAAAGATCCTAGGAGTTAGGGTTTGATGTTTGCATGCATGAAGTTCAGTTCAGTTCAGTTCAAATCAGTCTAGTTTAGTTTAGTTTAGTTTAGTTCAATTCAATTCAATTAAGTTCAGTTCAGTTATAGTTCAGTTATCTTCAGTTAGTTTTAGTTGAATGCTAGTTGACTTTAGTTAACTTGGAATGCATGGCTAACGACTTGAGTTGCATGATAGATAACAAGGACTACCTTTAGTTAACAGGGGATGACCATTCTTGCATGAATGGTGTTGAGAAATGTTACAGTTAACAAGAAATGACTTGGGCGCCCAAGTTGGCTTCTTGGAATTAACTCCTTTGCATGTTGAGATATTTCAGAAGGCTGAGTTAAGTGGGCCCTCTTTTGGGTGCCTACTTTGAGGATGAAGCCTTGAAGATATTTACAGAATAAAGGTTGAGTTGGCACTTTAGTTTGGGATGCCCAAATGCATGAAGATGAGGATTTGACATTGTTCTTCACGACATAACTTTACTTGCAAGAGATAGGCGTACCTTTTAGGGATGGGGCTTGAGCATTGTAATTTTAACTCAATTGGAGTTTACAAAGTTGATTAAATCTTATTTATCTCAAGTAAGTTGAAGAGCGTTATTATCAGTTTTATTGCAGGTTATGAAGAAGTTTTGGTGAAGGAAAAAGAGGCATTCTCAAGCAAGAATTGGAGCTATTGTAATCTACTTTAGAGATTGAATAATAGATTAATTCTTGGTGGAGTTTTTTCCCAAAAGGGTTTCTCCATGGTATATTCTTGTGTAATCTTTCTAATATCATGTCTACTTCTATCAACTTTTGTCTACATTCTACAAATAGTAAAATGGATTAATCAGATAATCACCCACAAAGAATTTGTAACAAAGGAAAAGCATATTTAGATCAACAATATTAAATTTTTACAAAGTATTAAGCTAAGAAAACTCCTCAATTTTCAACATAAAGGAGGATTCAAAACCCTCAATAGGAAAACTTTTTTGTTTTCACCTAAATATTTTGAAGGAAATCATAACATTAAAAAAAATAGAAAAGAGGAGATAATGTGAAGGCACGAGTAGCTGCAACAAAAAGAAAAACATGAATTTTATGTGTTTGAGACCACAAACATCATGACCGAGTGTCTGGAGGAAAGAAAGAAACATAGACTATATCCTTATACGTGAGAAAACTAGAAAAGCACACAGAAATTGAAATTTTCATCATTTCTTTCAAAGGCGTAGGTATATTATGCATTTTTCTTATATAATTAGAGGAATAATGCTGAAGAATGCTCGTCAAAGGAAATGAAGCACAAGAGACAAGGAAATCAACATAAATTACATGATATTGGAGAAAATGGTGCAGGTTTCATAGTAGAAAGCTTTTCCAAGGTTGATGTTGCATTTTTGGCATGAGATCTGTTGGAGAAAAGCCTCTGTTTTTTTTTCAGAATCCACCATGAAAGAACCAAAGAAGCCCATGAATGCTCCAGGTAAAATTTGTTGGCGCTAGAAAGCTTTCCAGAAGGCTTGAAAGAGAGTGAAAATGCCTAGTGCATTTTTATCTTTTTTTTGCTTTTGTTTCATCTTTAGGGTTTTTACCCTAGTAGGTGTCGATCACATTGTTTGCCTTAGATTTTAAAATAAACTTTGCAATTAATATATCATACCGTGACTTGTTTTTTTTTGTACCATAGGAAGTTTTTCAAACATAATAAGTCACCTTATGTTGCAAGTGTTAAGTCCCTATGACTTATTTTTGCATTGACTCTCATGGTCGAGTCAAGTGTTTTTATTTTGCATAGGTTTTAGGATTTTTCATCAAATGTAAAACATTGATTAAAGTGATGTGCTTATAAATCACTTTATTTTAATGCTATTTATCATGCAAGATAAGATGCTACAGTTGCAAGCAAATATATGGTCAAGGGGTGTATTTGGAGGTTATGACATGACAAGCATATTGGAGGGGTTAGATATGGATGTATTTATCATCTGCAAGAATATAGGGTTGTTGAGGAAGTTTGCAAACAAAATCCATGAATATAGGCATGTTGACTCAGTTCGGGAGGAGTTTTGCATGTTTTTATGAATGATTTGGTCAAAATTAACCTTTTCAAACACTTTGGAGCTCATTTGGAGGGGATCTTGTTGCTAGATTTTGGGCTTTATTGGTGCATCCGACCCATGGAGCTTCTAGGTCCTATTTTGGTGGATCTTAGTTGGAGATGGATATAGTCACTTGTGTGACTCATTTGTAGTCAGTTCTTAGTGGGTTATTTTCTGCTCAGTGACTTTTGTGAGTCCTTTGAGGAGAATACAATGTATTGTAACTCTTTTGACTTGAGTGACAGTGGATGCCTTGAAATAAATGAAGTAAAGTATTTTTCCTTCTCAATTCTTCTATTATATTGTGTGCAAGTACTTGATAGATAATATTACTTGTGAATTTTTTCTAATTCTTTGTAGTTTCTATCTCAAAGTTAGCATCTTTTGCAAAAATATATGCATGTTGTAGGTCATAAGTTGTATCAAAAATTGCAAATGCTTCTAGTTGTGAAAGTTATTTTTCCCTCTAAGAGTTTAGCATTTCAAAAGTCTTCTTATGAAATACTTATGGAAGAAGCATATGAGGTTGAGTTGTGTGAATTTGATCTCTATCATTTGATTAGTTTGTGTACGTAAGCTGTTTACAAGTCAAGTTAACATCTAGGTGTATCGCCATAGAATAGTGTTTTATCAATTTTCATTTTAAGTTTTCCCTCTCCCTTTTCTTCAAGAAATCAGTAGTTCTAAGTGATACCCAAAGGAAGTCGACCTTCTCCGGAGGTTGACCTCTTCTTATAAGTAACCCACAACTTTAGAGTTCTTCCCATGTTTTCTCTGAATTGTTGAACATCAGGTTCAACAGGGTGCATTTTCAATAGATAACATTAAGTTTTGTGCTTCACATTTCTTCATGGTTGAAGATATGCTTGTGCTATTTGAATGTGATGATCAGAGGTGATCAGAAGTTCTATCTCTAGAGTTTTAAGTTTTGGATCCTTCTATAGTAGAATATGTGTTTGACAATATGTTTTCTTATGAAGAAGGTTGTCTGGGAGAAATAAAATTGCTTTGCATTTATCCATGTTGAAGTCCCGTGTTTTATGGATTTGGGAACATGTTTATATTGTCTGTATTTATCTTCCCTCAGAGTTTTTGGTGTTGATTTGCTTCGCAAGTTTAGTTCTTATGTTCGAGTTTAGTGGTAGTGCATCTTGATGCATAGGATGAAAGTATTCTTCAATTTCAGGGGGTTGTGGTAGCGGTGTTGGATATTTTGATGATGTGGAATATTTTGAAATGTCATGTGGTGTTGTCGTGTGGTATGAATATTTTTTTCAGACCTGGAGAGGCATGTATGTGGTCAGTTGTTAGTGTTAGTGTAGGTTTGGCCAACTTGGCATGCTAACGTTAATTGCAGAGGTTATTTATTGTCTATGGAAGCATGGTGATGCGTGTTGGTGTAGATTTGGGTCCTAGTTAACTCTTGGTGTGGTATTCCTTCACTTATTTCCACCACGAAAGTATTTGGTATCAACCTATTTGGTTTCGCATGTTTGAGGTGCACACATTTCATTGAGGTTGACCTAATTAAGATTGTTTAGGTCGTAGATCATATAAATGCAAGGAGAGTTGTTGGAGATGTTGTAAGGAGTGTAAATGATGTGAATGTGGTCAAGTGTGGTGATTTGAGTGTGAACTTAAATTCCCGTGACTTCGGATGTAGTGATAAAAAGGTATTTACATTTTGAATGTGCTTGAAGTTGATAGAGGTAGTGAGCCAAAGGTTGTGGATGGCATAGAGGTGCAATGGTGGATTTTCCTGTTGCTCTGAGATAGTGAATCTCTCTTTAACAATTTCTTCTATTCTTTTTTCTTTTGGGCAGTGAACCTAATTCTATTCAGTGTTGTTATTCATATATATATATATATATATGTGAGCTAATCCTCATCCTGGTTTTTCCCTACTTAGGTTTTTCCATATAAATATGGTGTTCTCTTGTGTATCGTTGTGGTTGCATTGTTGTTTCACATGTTTACATTCTGTTAATGCTTAATTGGAGGGTTTAAATTTTTTATAAGGGTTTGAAAAATAATGAGGGATTGAATGTTTTAATGTATAATCAATTCACCCCCCTCTCAGTTGTCCTGTGCATCTAACAATTGGTATCACAGTTGTGGTTCCTTGGAGAAAGCTTTACCACTTGAGGTAGATATGGATGGAACATAGGAAGGGTGTCAAAGCTCCTATGTTCGATGGAATGAATTATGCTTACTGGAAATATAGGATGAAATCCTTTCTGGTCTCTCTTGGATTTGGTGTCTGACAATCAGTTGAAAAAGGATATACTATGCTTGTTGCTGGTCTGACAAGTGATGATGAGATCAAGGATTAAGAAAACAATGGTAAAGTGAGGAATGCTATATTGAGTGGAATTTCTGATTTGAAACTTGGGAAAGTGATAAGCCTAAAAATGCAAAAGAGATTTGAACAAAGTTGGAGAGTATTTATGAAGGAGATGAAAAGGTCTTGAGCAAGTGAAGATGCAAAATTACAAAGCTAAATTTTTGAAATCCTAAGGACGTCGGAAGATGAAGACATTATAGCCTACATCCTCAAAGTGGATGAAGTTGTCAATGCCATCAATGGTCTTGGTGGTAAGATGGAAGAAAGCTAAGTTGTGAAAAAGGTACTAAGAATTCTTTCTAAAACTTATAGTTCTAAAGTTCCTGCTATTGAGGAAGCTCATAATTTAGGTCAATATTTTAGAGATTATATGTTTGTTACTTTAATTTCTTATGAACTAAGAGAGTTTGGTCAAGATTCTACAAAGAAAGAAACTGCCTTTAAAGTCAAGAAGGCAGAGAAGGATAATGAATCAAACCCAGATGATCTTGATGAGGTGGAAGTAAATTTTGTAAGGATATTGAAAAAGGCATTAGAAAATACAGAGGTAAGTTATCCTTTAAATGTTTAAATTGTGGAAAGATAGGTCATTATTCTTCTAAATGTCCAATCAAGGTTGCAAATGACAAACATAAGGATCATAAAGAAAAAATTGTCAAGAAGGGTTACTATGTTGAAAAAGACAATGGTGTATCTAATGATGAGGAAGAAAACTATCCCAGTGATGATAGTGAATGTTGAAAAAGACAATGGTGTATCTAATGATGAGGAAGAAAACTATCCCGGTGATGATAGTGATGAATTCTTGTTCATGGATCTAAATTTTGGAACTAATTCTACTAATTTTGAAAGATGTGTGAAGGCAAGTGCTTTGAAAACAAGTCATAACATTGAAGGAACTATATAGTGACTACTTTTTATGCAAGAGAAGAAAGAAAATACTAGATAATTGATAGTGGATGCTCAAATCATATGATAGGTGATTAGAGTAAGTTTTTTAAAATTCAAAAGTATGATGGTGGTCTTGTTAAGTTTGGTTATGATACATTTGCTGAGATCTGTGGAAAAGGTTCAATTAGTTTTAATGGCAAGCATAAAATAGATGATGTTCTTTATGTCAAGGGTCTCCAGCATAATCTTCTAAGTGTAGGACAAATGTGTAGAAGAGGATACAATTTGGTGTTTAAGGGTGATGGTTGTGAAATCCAAAGAAAAATTTAAGAACCCCCCTCGACGAAGGTGTAAAATCCTGGCGAATCTTGTATACTTCTCGATAAAAATATTAATTTTATTGGCAATTTTTTTCGTTTTTCAGGAAAAAAATCCCAATTGGCGAATCTTTTATAATTGCTAGAAGTCTGTGGAAAATTGTGGTGAATTGATTTTTTTTTTAAACGAATAAAATATTTTCCATTGGCGATTAAAACCTTTTTTCAAACCAAAAAAGAATTCCATTGGCAAATTAATCTTGTTTTCAAAACAAACAAAAAAATTGTTGGTGATTTAAACCTTTTTTCAAAGTAAAAGAAAAATTCATTGGCGAATTAAATATAATCTCAAACTAATAAAAAAATTAAGTGGTGAAATAAACGCATATGCCAATAAAAAGTCAGTGTGGTTGGCAAAAATATCAAATTTTGGGAAAAAAATTTGCACATTCAATCTCTTTCATAAAGAGTTTGGAATGCGAACAAGTGTCAACATATTTATTATTTCTAAAGCCAGATGTTAGTGCAAATTAATATAATCCATAATCATTTGATGAATTTTTGATGGACGACTGTAGTTGCATTCCGGAAGTAAATCTTGAAGCACCAAACTTGCGAATTGAAACCTCTGGAATAACACTAGAACCGTTAGATTTTTAGAAATCAATGGTTGAGATTTGATTACTTATTAAATCACTTAGTAATAATAACCAAAATAATATTAAGAAATGATTAGAACTGTCAAAGCAACTATAGCAAGGTGCGAAATATTAAGGAACTAGTGTTAAATCTTGCGCTACTAAAGGAGCCTTTTAAGCACATTTTTTTAATATTTAAATAGCTGCTATATGGGGTAGCACCCTATAATAGCATACATATATTAATTAATAATATATATATATATATAAAATGTCAAGAGTTATCATTATCGAGGTGTCTATTAATTTTGGGAAGAATGCTTGCATCTTCATTAACATTAATTTGAAAAGTAATATATATGATTTCATTCTAGTTTTTTTATTTTTATTGGTAAGTCATTACCATGATGGGGGTAACACCCTTTTTTAATTTTATTTTATTGGATGAATTCCCTCCGAAGGCCTCGTTATGTCTTGTCAAAGGCCAACGTGTCATGACACGGTTATGACCATCATCGAATTGTGCTTTATGGAGTTAGGACCCATGCTGACCCAACCACCACGTATTACATCGTTCAACGCCTCCTTACGTGGTTGATACTAATAGTACCAGTCCAAAAACTAATTGTCCTAGTTTAATGCCATTTATTGGTCTACGTCACCATCTGCCAAAAGACAAGACTTGACATGACTTCTAGCACACCAAGATTGTTACTTTGTAGAGTTTGAAGGTTTATGAGTCATTTCAGACCTTTGATGTTCTCTCACCTCCTTACAACCTGGTTTTTTCTTGTTTGGGTCTAGAGACTTCTAGCCAAAGCTAACATGCCTCTATGAGTCTTATCGCCATTAGAGTATCAAGTGTCTTAGTTTTTAGTTTTTATTTGATCCCTTTGGGTTGGAATGGATTTAACCTTACCATCACATTTCCATTGCTTCGTTCACTCAACTTCTAGACTATTTATTGTTGATTGACTTAGGTTGAGAATGAGAGCTAAAGTCATTATTTTCAGTAGTGCTGGGAAAATAAAAATCCAAGGGGTTGTAATCATCCTTCGTCCAAAAGGGTGATTTTAGACTAGGGTCTTGTGATCCTTTGCATTTTTGGAGTGATTTTGGGTGGGCAGTTTCAACATGACAATGGAAAATGTCACCACAACACAAAGATCTCTCCCAGTTTGTTGGCAGATTGTTGGGGCTGCATATGTTCGGAGATATGGTGTCAAAAATTCCCAAAGAGAGCTTTGATCCATCCCTTTTGGGTGGGCTCAGAGCAGTAACTTGGGTTGCTTGCTAGGGGGGAGGAATTCCTTAGTCGTCCACATTGGGCCAGAGGCCAGGACGTTTGAGGAATTTCAGCCAATCGTCACCAACAAAAAGGATACCACTTGCTAGTATCATTGATACTATTATGAGGTGGCCAATGAAGTACCTTATGAAGCTCCTTTTCCATGTACCAACCAATAAATCATAGTGCCTTGACAATTTTTGATGAAGATCGCCATCTACAAGGGAGATAAGCCTTCCACTCCACCTCATTTAAATTATGTTGCTTGTTGTAGCTATTTACGTTGACACCAGAAGAAGACTTGGTTCAGTGTCGAGCCCTATAGGCGTTGATTCAACTTTGTGCTCTGTAAAGTGTTTATAAATTTAAGCACCAACTTTCAGATAATATCGTATATTCGTTTTTGCCCATTTTGGTGAATGTTCGAATGAGACCAAAATGGGATATTAATATTTCTTACTTTGTGACGGGGAACCAGATGGGTAAAATTTTCATGTTAAGTTACTATCCTTATGAAAGCCTATTTACACTTTGAACTTCCACAGAGAAATATTTACAACCCATTTTATAAAAATATTCCTTTAAAATTTTACTGGTTTCAAAATACCCTTTTGCATTTTGAATAGGAAACCATTTTCAGAGTTGGTTTTTACATAGATTCAATTGTAAAAGTTATCTTTACTATGTGTGGATAGTAGGAGTCATATTTGTTGAGGTTTCCAAGCAACTTTGTTTCAAAATTCCAAGATAAATGTGCGCTAGTTTTCCATAAATGCAATGGCTCTAGATTTCCATATAAAACTTAGCTTTCTGTTTTGGGTTCCTAGTAGGGTAGGAGACAAAAAACTGTTATCGATTTAGGGTGAAATATGATGAGAGGTTCCTTAAGACATTAACAAAATAAGATAAAAAATTATGGCATTTCCTATCCCTTTTTACACCATTTCCGCTCTTGCACCTGGGATCTTTCTATATTAGCTTATTTAAAGGGGGGACTTCTAGTTATTTACAAATAGAATTTTAACTAGCTAAAAGTTGCATTGAAAATGATGCTTAAAGATCAATCATTTCACATGCTACCACTTAAAATAGAGTAGAGCCTATAGAGCCAAAACCCTACCTTCTCCTTGGGATCACTTATATCTGTTTGCTATTCAGAAACTGATATTAACAACGAACCTAGAGTTTGGCATTGTTAGCTTACTTAATGTAGGTTGGTTTTGCATTGACTATATTAAATTGTCATGGTAAAGCTCAATTGACATATTAACCCCCATGTACTGTGGGAAGGGAAGCCCACATTTTATGCTTCCCAACATTTTTAAGACACCAGTTGCATACTGAGGCAACCTTCATGAGCCTATCAAGTTTGTGTTTAGCTACACATTGCTTGATTAAGCTTCCTTTCTATTTCTTACTTGAAAATTCATTCTTATTTACTAACTGGATACAAATGTATTAGCAACCTTAAAAAGGGGGTTTCCCTAACCCGAGCCATCCTTTAACTCCTAATCTTGCTCCTCTACAACTTACAAGATTTCACTCATACCAAGATCCTAACAAGTCAGTTCTTTTTTCAATTTTTGGGTCTTTAGGTAGCTTCCTCCAAGGGATTATTATTGCCTTATACTGATTTGGTCCATTTCCTAACTAACATTTTAAGCCTGGACTTGCTACATACTTTGTACCCTGCTTGGTTTCACAATTTGTAATCGGGTTTAGTGTTTATGGCTAGGACCTTCTCACTGTGTGATGGCCTGTTTTGGTAATGTGTGAGCAATTTAGTTGCTTTAGGTAGCACTTGTTTAAGGATTTCAGGAGAGTCTAGTCATTTCTAGGTTAGCCTATCATTTGTATTGTGTGAACAACCTCATTAATCTTCTTATTGGAAGATCTTATTTCATGTAGGTTTGGTACTTTAGTAAGTTAATGCTTCTAGAGTAGCCTGGCCTACCAATTTTAGAATATGAAAAAGCATGGTTAGTTATACTTACTTGGAGACCATCCTTTTGCTTTCCTTTTTGGTTCTCAGTTGAAACTACCTGGTTTGATTGGATTCCCTTTGGTTTGCCTTTGATAATGTGATGGCTTCAAGACCCGGCCAGAGATTTGCTTCCATTCTGATTTTGAACTCCTCTTGTTGTTCTATGCCTTAGTTAGCTAGCAAATCGATTGCTTTATTTGCTTCTTTGTAGGTGTGGTTTGTTGTCTGGACCTTTAATTCTTGCATTAATTCTTTAATTTTTCTTATTTTGGATTGGAGGATCCAGTCCCCAATTTGACCTCTTATTATTGTGTTGATACATACTGTAGAATCGCTTTCAAGCTCTATGTTGCTGAGATTTCTTTCTTTGCAAAGCTAGAGCCCTCTAAGAATCCCTTCAATTTTTGGTGCATTATTTGTGGCTATTGGTAGTTTTATTGACATGGCACCCTTCAGGTGTCCTTGGTTGTTTCTGATTATACATCCACAACCTACCTTGCTAGGATTTCCTCTAGCAACTCTGTCTGTATTTAGATTAAGTCTGCCATGTTTTGGTGGTTTCCATTTGGCCTCCAATCTTTCTTTTTTAGTATCAGGCTTGAACTGATAGAAGGGAGGTACTTGTAGGTTTTTCCAAGCCTTCATTAGTTCTTCATCCTAGGATGTTAATTTGGATTTTCTTTGCAACTTTATGTATGAGTTAATTTTTTCTAAGACATTCCTTTCAATGTCTTCAAGTAGCTCGCTGGTTTGCTTTGCCTTGTCTTAAAAGATCTGTCTATTCCTCTCTTTCCAGATATTCCATACTAATATGGAAGGGGATGCTTGCCATATTAATCCACAAAAAGTGTCTTTTTTGAGGTTTGGCCAGCTAAGGAGGAAGTCTCTTAAATTGTTCACTCTTGGTGTGCTCTAGTTTAGATTTCTTTGTAGCCAGTCCTAGCAGTGTCTTGCATAAGTGCAGTTTAAAAGGATATGGTATGCATTTTCCTCATTTTGTTTGCACAGGACACACTAGGTTGGGCCTTCAATCCCTATGGCTCTTAGTCTATCTACAGTTAGAATTCTTCTATGCGATGTTGTCCACATGAAAGCTCCTACTTTTGGGAGTATGCATCTGCCCCAACATAAATTGTGTGGCCACTTGTTTTCTCCTTCTATCATTTGGATTTTATAGCCTGGTTTCATCAAGTAAGAGCCAGATTTGGCCCCACACTAGATGATCTTGTCCTTTTGGTTGTTTAAGCACACCTACCTCTCCTTCATTATTTCCAGTAGCTTCACCTTTGCTAATTCCTCTAGTTGAATGGATTGTAAATCAATCCATTTGTTTATGATATTGCTATCAGGGACTATGAACTCTCTAAAATTTTGACCATATTTATCTCTTAGGGTAGGGATATGATCTTTTAATTATGGAATTTCTGCTAGTGCTTTGTGTCCACCCTAAGAGTCTAGCTAGAAATCAACTTCTTTTCCACTATTTATCTACCAGGTGATGTGATCTGTGATTAAGTGTCTACAGTTTAGCATAAAATTCTATAGATGAGATCCAACTTGTGGATTTACAATTGTTAGGATCCTTTTGGGGGTGTAAGAATCAAGGTATTTTTGCTGCAATATTTTGCACCAAAGTTGGTGCGGAGATTGGTACATCTTCCAAACCAGTTTCGTACCCATGGCCATGTTGTGAGTTCTTAGATTCCTTATTCCTGCCCCACCCTCATATTGAGGTTTCCAAACTTCATCCCAATGAACTAGGGGTACTTTGTGTGTTTCATTGGGTCCTTCCCATAAGAAGTGCTTTAGAATGCTTTCTAGGTTAGCTGTTGCTTTTGACATTAGTTGCATGGTGGAAATGGTGTAGATAGGAATTGATCAGAGCACTGCTTTGATCATTGATGAGGTAAAATTAACCTCATCATAATAATTCCAGAAATGCCTATTCATATGTGCTCAATCCTCAGTCTCCGCCAATTAATTAAATCTTAGGAAAAATAATTATTTATCTTTAAGGAAAATTGTACAAACTTTATTTCTTATGATTAATTGAAGTATTTTACCAATACGGATTTAATGGGTTGAATTGAGTATCTTGTAGGAAAATAATCAGACATCATGCAACAGTTAGGGAGCATTTAACCAGCATGTTCTCTAGTAAGGATTGAACACATATGTTGGAGGCCTACTCCAGAAATTTAGGATGTTGAACCGAGGATATAGTTTCCGTAGTTTTAATTTCTGTTATGTTTTAAGTTCAAAGAATTCATGGCTCGACTTGAGCCTCTTTAATGTTATGTAATGGGTTTGAAAGACATAAAAGTTCATTGTAAAATGTTATAGACTTTTTCAATGGCTATCCACACCATCTAAAATCTAGGACTTAGTTAAAGTTTTTCTATAAAGATGTAATTGTCAGAAGCAGAAGATAACATACAATAGTAATGTTATGTTGTCAATATGATTTCTGAATACTTATGAATAAAGAGATTACCTTCTATCAATTTCTGAGATATTGAGCTATGGATGATAATTATCTTTAATGGAAGAACTTCAAAACTAATAGTGTATATGACTTGAGAATGAACGTAGTAACCCACGAGATGGCCACTCGAGGGAGGATAGCTTAAATAGATAAGTACTTCCTTTTATGTCATTTTTGCTGCATAGATAATCATTCTGTAGGAAATCGTTAAGTCTATTGGTTGTTGTGTCTAGAATTCTGGAGCACTCTTTGTCTTTCATTATCACAAGTTACTTGTTGCAACAATTAGAATCTTTTACTGTTCAAGTGGATGTTTCATGGTTTGTTTACTAGTTTTTCCACTTTCGTAGTTTATCAACTATTCAATTTACTTGTTTATGTGCTTTCTAGTTTAGTTGTCATGCTTTCTAAGTTAGTTATCTTATGATTTCTAGTTTAATATTTCCACTTTTCTTAGAATAAATTGTTTTCTAGTTAAGTAGTTAGACAACCTTAGACTAAAATTACTTTCAGTTGTCTTTAAGAAACCAAAAAATCTTAAAAGAGTTATCTAAATTGTCTTCTATTGCAAACTGCCTTGGACACTGCCCGGTCAACTTATTGATGTTTTATATTCTAAAGTAATGGGAACTAATGACAACCTATCACTTTTTGGCACCGTTGTCGGGGACTTAATAGCCTTCTTGCTTAAGTGTTAATAGGAGACATTTGAATACCTTATTTTAGGCCAAAATATCACCTATGTCTTCCTTTTTTGCATGGTCAGGAAAAGAGTCCCTCATGAACGATTGATACCAAAGACCCCCCCAAAATATGTTCCAATAATAAATAGGGAGGCCCAAGGCTCAGACAACCGTACTGTTGAAGAACTACTTGAGCCTAATCCACTTGAGGCTTTCCACTATTTACCTGAAGAGCAACCAATAGAACAACGTGTCATAGAGGAAATTATCTTTGAGGAGCAGATTCCTCTAAACATCATGGGAGATTGTAGGGCTGAACCTAATTGGAATAATGCCAACCGTAATGAACCTCAGCCTCCTCGAACATCTACTTATCCTATTACTTTGGATGCAGATGATGATACTACAATGAAAAACATTTCCCTAGCTTTCCTTCCGACTTTCCATGGCTTGTCCTCAGAAGACCCAAACCAATTTCTTTTCAAATTTAAGGTATTGTGTCAAGCTTACGACTATAAAAATGATAACCATAAATTGAAGCTCTTTCCTTCTAGTTCGAAGGATTCAACCATGCGTTGGTTCATGGGATTAGGTTATGGGAGTATTACATCTTGGGGGGAAATGGAGAATGTTTTCTTGCAAAAATACTAGAGCTATTGTAGGGTGAGTGATCGTAAGGAGGAGCTGTTTAAACTTAGGCAAAACGAGGATGAGAGTTTAGAGGACTATCTAGATAGGTTTCTTTTCTTGTCTAAACGATGTGGAAAAGAGGCTATTAGTGTTGAGATTCTCAAGACTATGTTTCTTAAGGGACTTGATGATGACGCTAGAAGAAGTCTTGATCTGATGGGAAAAGGTGACATTTCTCAATTATCCCTTGAGGAAATATGTGAGTTGTCTTAGAATTTCTCCTGTACTCATGGAGGAATCCTTAAAACTAATCTTTTCAAAGGGTCTAACGAGATAGGTAAGCTATGCGAAGAAATATAAAATCTTAAAAAGGACATACTTGTTCAACTGAACACTACATTAGATGGAAAACAAGCTAAAACTTGTAACCCTAAGACCTTGTCAATCTATTGTCCTAGGTGTTGAAACAAACACGTTTTGTGCGAGTGTCCTTTAGACAAGGTTAATGTTTGTCAACTCTGTGAGAAAAAACATCCTACCAACCAGTGTGAGCTTCTTGCTGACCTCAAGAATACTAAGAAAAAAAACTCAGGTTGAAGAAGAGATAAATGTGTTAAACCAACGTCAGGGAGGTAACTACTCTTATGGATAGAATTCCAACCCTGCATGGAGACCAAAAAATAACTGGGTTAGTAATCAATGGACTCCATCTTGGAACCAACCACCACCTCCACAACCTAATTGGGGAAATCCTTATTGGGGATCCCCTGAATGGGAAAATCAAACATGGGGAAGTCAGTAGTGGCCAAACCAATCAAAACAACAATGGTACCCACAACATACTGCTCCCCAATGGAATCAAGGACAAAATCAATTTTATACTGGGCCTAGGAGGAATCAACAACAAAATCTGTTACCGCCACCTCAGAACCCTCCTCAGAACGAGTAGGTAAATCAACCTCAGCTTCTAGGACAACCAATTCCAATCCTAAGAACAATCGACAGAATATGCCGATCTACTCTACTGAACAAGATAATGTTACCAGACTTAATGCAATACATTGTGGAAATGTTCAGTTGCGCTATGGCAGAACACTTCAACCACCAACCATCGAAGAAATTATGGATGAACCCATGCCTAAAAGTCCTGCAAAGGATATGCCACCCAATCATACCACTCCCACAAACGATACTGTGCCTTCTCCAACAGCAGGAGTTGCTGACTTACCTCAGGAGGAGGAAGGTTAGTCTTTGAATGGACATAGAAAGGATACCGCTCCAAAAGAGAAAGCTCAAGCACCATTTTTGGAACATCTAAAATCAACAACTTTGGAAGGTACTCCAGAAATGCCTTTGACTTCTTAAACTGCATTAATTCAGGAAATCAAGCAACTACAAATAGAGATTCCTTTGTTGCAAGCAATAAAGGAAATTCCTGAGTTAAACCAGCTAATAAAACAACTGTGTATTAAAAAACTAGGGAGGAAGCCAAAGAAAATAAATACTATTCACATTGATGGCTATTTAGCTGAATTTTTGTCTGGGAAGACTGTCGCTCCAAAATATGATGATCTTGGGAGTCCACTTATAACTGTTACAGTTAATGAGGTAGCGATACCAAATGCATTAGTGGATTTAGGAGACACTATTAACATGATGACTTTGGATGTAATGGAAAAATTAGGTCTTACTAATTTATGTCCCACAACCATAGTCTTACAAATGGAAAATCAGTCTGTAGCCATTCTGAAGGGCATTATTAAAAACGTTCTTGTCAAAGTTGATGGATGGGAATATCCAGTTGACTTCCAGGTAATCCAAACTCTTACACCCAAAGATAGCTATCCAATAATTCTTGGAAGACCATGGTTGGCCACTGTTGCCACTAAGATTGATTGTAGAGAAGGGGGAATGACCATTTCGCATGGTCTAGACAGTAAATGTTTATTCTTGTACCCTCCTACTAAACCCACCGAACATGATAAGGTTTGGGTTGATGAACTAGAAGAATCTAATGGTCAAGACAGTTTGGCCTCGTTAGCCATCGTAGTAATTAAAAAACATGGAGAGGAATTAGAGGATGAGTTAGTAGATGATGTAGCATGCCTTGCTATAGGCCCGAGTGAGGAGGAAACGATGGATGCTCCAAATTTTTTGGGACAACCAATTGATATAAGCGGGATGGAACAAAGCTACACTACAATGGGAATGCCTTGTCCCTTAGCTGATATGATTCCCAGAATGAGTCATTTATTTGAGGATATCATGAGATTTCACCTACTTATACCTCATAATTTTCCTCTAAACACCCTGTTGCGACCAATACATACAGTCACTTTGGCCCATCCTCAAACAAAATCGATTATGCTGCTGCCAGGAAAAATCCTGAACGTCAATAGTTGGCTGACAAAAATACAAGAGGATAAATTGTTTAATGTATTGGTAAGGAGGTCTAAAGCTTTTTCTTGGGACTATATAGACATGAGGGGAATTCACCTGAGCATTTGTACACATCACATTTACAATGATCCTAATATAAGGCTTGTATGCCAGCCATAGAGGAGACTCAATCCTGCATTAAAGGATCTTGTCAAAATCAAAACTGAAAAACTCCTCTGTGCAGGATTTATTTATCCTATCTCTAATAGTAAGTGGGTGTCACCTATGGTAGTTGTGCCAAAGAAAAATGGGAAATGGAGAATCTGTGTAGATTATAGAGAACTCAACAAAGCCACTCATCGAGATTATTTTCCCCTACAATTTGTTGATTAGGTTCTGGACAACTTGGCTGGGAGGAAATATTTCTCCTTCTTAGATGGATTTAGCGGTTACAACAAAATTCAAGTTGCTCTGGAAGACCAAGATAAGAACATGTTTACTTGTCCTTGGGGCACATTTGTATATAGGGTACTTCCCTTTGGACTTTGTAATGCTCCTACGACTTTTGAGAGAGCCATTCTGGCTATATTTGTTGCGCTTGTCAATGACCGTGTAGAAGTCTATATGGATGACTTCACAGTCTATGAGTCAACCTATGATGAATCCCTTCAAAATCTGGACCGAGTTTTACAATTTTGTGAGGAAAATTGACTATCCCTTAGCCACGAAAAGTGTTTAATAATGGAGGAACAAGGAATAGTCTTAGTTCATCATATTTCCTCTGAGGGAATAAAGGTTGATCCCAAGAAAATTGAAGTAATCCAACAGTTGACTGTTCCTCAAACACAAACAGATGTTCGAAGTTTCTTTGGGCATGCTGGATACTACAGAAGATTCATAGAAAGCTTCATTAAAATAGTCGCTCCTATGTTTTTCCTTCTCTAGAAAGAAGTAGAGTTCAATTGGCACCCGAGTGTCAACTATCATTTGAAATAATTAAGGAGAAGCTTGTCTCTGCTCCCATATTGTGTGGGCCAAATTGGAGTCTTCCCTTCCACATTTATGTTGATGCTTCAAAAGACGCAATTGGTGTAGTGTTGGGCCAAGAAGATGAGAATGGGGGTAAATATGCCATATACTTTATTAGTAAAAACTTGACATCTGTTGAGAGAAACTACACGACAACAGAAAAATAATTCCTAGTTGTTGTTCATGCCATTAAAAAATTCTACCACTATATTACAGGATATAAGGTTACAGTTTATACAGACCATTCAACTGTAAAATATCTAATGAACAAACCTGTAGTTAATGGTCAGATTATGAGATGGTTATTACTCCTTTAAGAGTTTAATGTAACAATCCTTGACAATCCAGGGAGATTTAACATAGTGGCAGAATTCCTGTCTCGAATCAAACAAGAAGAGGGTGACTGTGCACCTATACAAGACGAGTTTCCAAATGAGAATCTGTTTACTATTTCTGTGAAGACACCTTGGTTTGCTGAAATTTCCAACTATTTAGCAACCTCTGAAGTACCCTTGGGGTTTACATCAAAACAAAGGAAGCGACTTATCAGGAAAAGTGCCCCATTTAAATGGATTAATGGGATTTTATTCCGTTGTGGACTTGATATGGTCTTGAGAAGATGTGTCAGAGCTGATGAGACTTACAACAGTTTGAGGGCCTGTCACGATTAACCTTTTGGAGGTCATTACTCTGCAAAATAACTTCCCATAAAAATTTAGGCACTGGATATTATTGGCCTTCAATGCATAAGGATGTTAAAAACTATGTTCATCGTTGTGATGAATGTCAAAGGGTGGGAAGGCCAACAACTTCTGCTGAGATGCCTTTACAACCATAGGTAGTCCTCAAACCATTTGAAAAATGGGGTTTAGATTTCGTCAGACCCATAGATCCTTCCTCTTAAGGGAAAGAATACATACTAGTTTGTACCGATTACTTGACGAAATGGGCAGAAGTTCAAGCCTTACGAGTTGCCATAGAAGAGCAAGTCGTGGACTTCCTCTATAATAAGATCTTCCTTAGATTTGGAGCCCCCCGAACCATTGTTACCGACTGGGGACCTCAATTCATGTCCAAAGTAATCTTGGCATTCACCAACCATTTTCAAGTGAGCCATAGGAAGTCATCCCCTTATCACCCTCAAGCAAACGGTTAGGTGGAAGTGACTAAAAGAGAGCTAGAGAACATATTAATGAAAATAATTTCTTTAGGAACAAAATATTGGGCCAGGAAATTGCCTGAAGTTGTTTGGGTGTACAATACAACATGGAAATCCACAACTAGATTCAACCCCTATGAGATTGTCTTTGGGAAGAAACCTCTTCTCCCCATTGAATTTGAACTCCAAACTCTACGAACAGCTATGGAGTTGGGTCTAGATCTGAAACGAGCCCAAGTAGAATGATTTCAGTAATTAAACTAATTGGATGAGCTTCATTTAGACGTTGTCCATCAAACTAAAATAGTTCAACATCAACGGAAAATGTGGCATGACAAACACATCAAAGAGAGAGATTTCCATAACGGTGACTGGGCCTTGCTATTCGATTCCAAATATAAAGATCATAAAGGAAAGCTCAGGACTCATTGGTTGGGGCCTTATGAAATTTCTGAGGTCTTTTCGAATGGCACGGTTTAGTTGAAACCCATTGATGGTGATACATGAACTCTCTTAGTCAATGGTCATTGCCTATGTATCTACCATAAGCTTGTCAGTAGGGAAGAATTTACAAAATTGGTAGAAATGCAGGGAGAGATCCAATGCATTCACTCTGCCAAGGTAGAGTCCATCTAGTACCTTCTATCAAATATATATATATATATATTGAATTTTTTTAATAAAAAGACATGTGTACCAATTTTTTTTTTAAAAACATTTTTCATTAGTTCTTCCTTTTTTTGACTTAGCTGATTTTTGTTTCCATTTTGCAGGATTTCTTATAAGGAGGAAATAACTTTCGGAGCACATTTCCAAGATGCTCCGAAACTTGATAGTCCAGATGCCCAGTGCTCTGGAACTTGACGGTCCTCATGCCCAATGCTCTTGAACATGCACACCAACTCACCATGTCAAAAGTCATTCCTGCAAAGTGGTTCAAAGCTCCTGAAGTTCAAGTTTGTTGTTACCACCATTTCTTCATTCTCTTGTTGCTTCGGCTACATCTTTTGATGATGCTCTAGAACCTTCATTTTGTTGTTGCTCTGGCTGCATCTTTCGATGATGCTCCAGAACCTTCATTTCATAGCTGTTCCAGCAACATCTTTCAACATTGCTCCGGAACATTCATCTCATTGCCGCCCTAACTGCATCTCTCGGCAATGCTCTTAAACTTATTCGCCTTCTTCATTTCGAATGCATGCCTCCCACGTGCTCCAAAACTTATTCACTAGTTTCGAGTGTGTCCTCATCTGCGTGCTCTAGAACTTATCCATCATCATCCCACCACCTTTTCCATAAATTTAAAATTCCTCGATGCTTTAATTATCACATCTCAATACACACACCTTCCTGTTTTTTTTAATAAAGTTTTTTTATCATAAATAAAGCCACCATTACAACCTATCCTCATCGATGACTCCGTCATTCATAAGCTTTTGTATTCATGCCATAATAAATCCGACCGTCACCTCAACCAATACTATCGCGTCATCTTGTCAAATCAGTAAAGGTATGAGATCTTTGAACGATCATAGAATGCAAGTAAGTACTAATTTTTTACTTAAGTAAGTAATTATTTTCAAATAAAGCCTAATTAATTGGCACACACTTCCTTCCTAATTTAGTAATTTGTGCCACTAGGCAATCAACTATTAGTACGACAAGATTTATGCATGCCTCCATGCAGATTAAGATCATTGCACAGTAAGCTCCAAGCAAGACAAATAAATAATCTCGGTAGATTATATTTTCAAAAATAGATGTGTACAAGTTTCTTGCATTGTTGAATTCTTTAGCAAGGTGAAAAATAAGAAAAATGGGGGGTGGCAAAAAGAAGTCTGAGCCAGCTTTTGCAGAAAAGTTATTGGGGTTAAGTAATATTTTTGGTCTATTCAAGGAGGCGGGATGGTTAGACTTCATCAGGAAGTTCGAGGGATATAATGAAAAGCTGGTGAATGCGTTTGTAGAGAACTACTCAAATGGCCAGGTGATACTTCATGGAAATCACTTCAAGGTGAGTCCAAAAATTATCTCTCATCTATCCGGGTTAGATAATTCAGGCATTAAATTGTCAGAGACCTCTCAAATCACATATCAAAAATTGTCTGAATTATTCCTTAGAGAGGGAGACCCTCACCCTATGATAGTCATTAGCACTAGAGGTCAAAATAAGGGATTTCAAAGAGTCTCTATACTAGAGCCCTGGGGAACTACAGTGGCTTGTATTATAAACTATTTTACCTGTGAAGGACAACTCACTATAGTGGTAGGACCTGCATTTCACATGCTAATCCATTTACGCCATGGAAAGGAAAACCTTGCTCTTAGGGTTAATTTTCTAGAATTTTTGTGTGATTCTATCAATTATTCTATAGAAAGATACAAGACTGGGTCAGGGCCACTTAAACATCATGGGTTAATACAATTAATTTGCAAATATCATTTCCGTAAGAAATCTGAAAGTAAGTGGGAGAATTTTTTATGGAAAATTGAAAAGTCCTCAACTAAAAGAAAATTAGAACCAGGGGAAATGTCTAAACAAGTTGCTTCACCTTCCAGAGCAATTTCTCCTAATGGCTCTCAAGCTCTAGAAACTCCAATTCACACAAACCCTAGTGAAGAAGTACCAGAATCTTTGAATAAAGAATTAAAAACCCATGATCAACCAGAGGATGTTGAACTCATCTATCCAAATGAGGACATTCCCTTGAGGAAAAGAAAAAGAAAAATGCCTATCACCTTCCAGAATATTCCTCCCCTAAGGAGAAGCAAACGTTTATCCTCTGCATCCACAAAGACCCCAGTACAAAGTATAGGAAGTAGTGCAAAGAAAAAGAAGCCCAAAAGATCGACAAAACACATTGAGACTTTTGATCCTATCAATAATGTGGAAATGCCTCTAGAAAAAGAAAATTTTGTTGAGGAAATTCCTTCCCACTCAAAATATGTAGAAGAAGCCCTTGCTGAGGAAATTCAAGAAAAGGAACAAGGGGAAGATAATATTTTAAGCCACCTATCTCCCATTGTAAATAGAGTTGTAGAGATTGTTGAAATTGAAAATACTAATGCAGAAATGGAAAGACTCAGAGTAGAAATTGATGATCTGAGAAAAAAATTGTACAAAAACAAGGGATAAATTGAATTGCAAGAAGAAGAGTTAATAGTACATGTTGTTGTGATAAGCAAAAGAGATCAAGAAATTCAGGGTTTGAAACTGTAGGTACAAGAAAAAGATACATTGATTCATGAATTGAAAGAACAAATTCAAAAGTTGACTCAAGAAAATAGGACCTATAATGCTGATATTTCTGAAAAAAATAAAGAAATTGAAAAGTTGAAAAATAATTTTATGCTTATGTTTTCAGCTTTTGAAGAAGACAAGAAAACACAAAAAGAAGAATTAAATGCCTCTCTTAGCAAAATTGTAGAATTGGAACAAAACTTACAAGAAAGCATTGCTAAACCAAAAATGGAATCAAAGGAAATCGAAACTGAGCCAATTGTAATTGAATGGTTCTAGGTTTGAATTCCTCCATTACTTATGAAATGGATGGAAAGGTGCTATTTCTTAAGAGATGCTAAGATTGAGAACTACAAACTGAAAAAGGAGTTGGTACTTTTAAAGGAATCATTTCATAGGGCTTATAAAGGGAAGCAGGATGCATGTTAGCTAGTTGAATGTTTGTTATCCTATAGAAGGCCATAAGATTATATTCAACGTTTCTAAATGAACAATGGATAAGGTGGAAACTATTTAGAATTTATAATGATCAACCATATGAGCCTAATGATAATGAATTTGTTAAAATATTTGTGGAATCAACTCTTGAAGATAAAGATTTGATTTGTGAATTCTTTATTCATGATATTTTATTAGAAAATCATACTGATTTCTTCATTAATCTATTTGTTGGTGAAGTACAATTGAGAGCTTTGTTGTCCACTATGCGAAATCAGATTCATTGGCAGGAGTGCAGCAGAGAATTCGCTCAAGCAGAAAGAACTATGGGCCTTCAAATGAGATCACCTAATGGTAGGCCAAAAGCTTTTAAGGATACCTTTTTAGCTCTTCTATTAGATGAGAAAATGAAAGGAAGATATGATGACAGTCTCTGACTCTGCTACAACCATTTCATGGAACATGGAAAAAGTTAATTGGAAAAGCCTGACATGCTTGTGAAGAAAGATTTACTCCACTGCTAGCTCATCTAAAGAAAAGAGAGGTCATCTCTCCTCTTACTATCATATGGTCTTTCAGAAGGGAAAATGCTTTAGCTAAGATCCTAAAAGACCTCAAGACAAATTGGATAGGGATGAGGTATAGACCTCCTTTCCTGCTCAGTCCACCCCCTGCTTTCCACATTACAACAGACCAAAGTGATATAGTTTTCAACGAATAGAAAGAGGGAGTTTCTTTTCATAGAGGGTTCATCCATGAGCCTATAACTTTTGATAAAACAATAAGAGATGAGTATGACATTAGTGCCAGGTATGAAGAATGGAACAAAGGTCAGGGATACAACCATGGAGCAGGAGGACCTGCCAAGAACTAGGAGGGGAAGGAAATGATGAGGTAAAAATAATCTCACCATAATAATACCAGAAAAGCCTATTCATATGTGCTCAATCCTCAGTCTTTGCCAATTAATTAAAATTTAGGAGAAATAATTGTTTATTTATAAGGAAAATTGTACAAACTTTCTTTCTTATGATTAATTGAAGTATTTTACCAATACAAATTTAATGGGTTGATTTGAGTATCTTGTAGGACAATAATCGGACATCATGCAGTAGCTAGGGAGCATTTAACCAACATGTGCTCTAGTAAGGATTGAAGACATAAGTTAGAGGCCTGCTCCAAAAATTTAGGCTGTTGAACCGAGGATATAGTTGTTGTAGTTTTAATTTCCGTTATGTTTTAAGTTCAAAGACTTCATGGCTCGACTTGATCCTCTTTAATGTTATGTAATGGGTTTTTAAGACATAAAAGTTCGTTGTAAACTATTATAGACTTTTTCAATGGCTATCCACGCCATCTGAAATCTAGGACTTAGTTAAAGTTTTTCTATAAAGATGTAATTGTCAGAAGCAGAAGATAACACATAATAGTAATGCTATGCTATCAATATGATTTCTGAATACTTATGAATAAAGAGATTACCTTCTATCAATTTCTGAGATATTGAGCTATGGATGATAATTATCTTTAATGGAAGAACTTCAGAACCAGTAGTGTATATGACTTGAGAAAGAACGTAGTAACCTGCGAGCTGGCCACTCGAGGGAGGATAGCTTAAATAGATAAGTACTTCCTTTTATGTCATTTTTGTTGCATAGATAAGCATTATGTAGGAAATCGTTAAGTCTCTTGGTTGTTGTGTCTAGAGTTCTAGAGCACTCTTTGTCTTTCATTATCACGAGTTACTTGTTGCAACTGTTAGAATCTTTTACTGTTCAAGAGGATGTTTCATGGTTTGTTTACTAGTTTTTCCACTTCCATAGTTTATCAGCTGTTTAGTTTACTTTTTTCTGTGCTTTCTAGTTTAGTTGTCATTCTTTCTAAGTTAGTTATCTTATGATTTCTAGTTTAATATTTCCAATTTTCTTAGAATAAATTGTTTTCTAGTTAAGTAGTTAGACGGCCTTAGACTAAAATTAATTTCAGTCGTCTTTAAGAAACCAAAAAATCTAAAAAGAGTTATCTAAGTTGTCTTCTATTGCAAACTGCACATCAATCTCCAACTCGTTTCTAGTTTCTTCTGGTTTATTCTGATAGTTTACTTTCAATGCACAATCCATTTCTTTGGGTTTTCTGGGTATCGTCTTTTTGCTATTGACGTTCTCACTTTCATGGTTCTTGTTGAAGTTGGGTATCTCTTTTCCGCAAGGAGATTTCCGTTTTTGGTCTGCTAACTTTTTGGCATTAATTCTTTGTCCTAGTAGTATGTTGTTTGGCCATTTTCTGAAGTTTGTCCTAATGGTTTCGTGTGTCCAAACTAGAGGTTTCTAATTTCTTTCCTTTAACATGATTTGGAGCATTTCATTCTAGTTGCTAACATTGTTATGAATAATAAAATTTCTATTTTACTAAACATTAAAAAATTAACATATTTTTATTTTTAACTTTAAATATGAATAAAAACACTAATGTTTTTTTTTTTAAAACATAAAATCAAAATATATTAAATTTTTATTTTTACTTCCAAAATTAAATTCGAAATACTAGTATTTTATTTTAACAAACATAAAAAAGAAATATTTTAATTTTCAAAACAAAATACAACACTATATTTAAAAAAAAAAACATAATACTAAAATGAAGATAATAGTAAATTTACATTTCTTAAGTACTAAAACTATATGAAATAAAACTAAATATAAATAAAATAATACAATAATAAAACTCTAAAAATTAAATTTTATAATTTGAAAACATAAATATACAGATTTTTTATATAGAACTTTAAAAATTACAATGAAAATACTAAATTTTATTTTAAAAACTTAAAAACATATAAATAAACATATTGATTCAAGTTTCAGCTCTATATTTTATTTGTAAACAACACACTATATTTTATTTTTAAACCACTTATTCATAACAACCAAAATAATATTAAGGAACGATCAGAATTGTCAAGGGAACTATAACAAGGTGCGAAATATTAAGGAACTAGTGTTAAAGCCTGCACTACTAAAGGAGCCTTTTAAGCACATGTTTTTTTATAGTTAAATAGTTGTTATATGGGGCAACACCCTGTATTAATCAAAAAGAGTTTTTACATTCCTTCATTTTCATAAAACATTAAAGACCCAAATATTGCAATAATGGATTGACATGGACACTTATGCGAAGTACAAACTACAAAAAAACCATCACAAACCAAAATGACCTTCCACAGACACCAGATTATACATTGTTGCAGTCAGCCTCGTTGGTCTTCATGGATTTGATTGCATTCAGAATCACCAGACAATCACCACCACAAGAACTATGGGCATGGTGGTTTGCTCGTTCCTCCCATCTCCTTGTGTCATTCGCTACACATTCTTCACTAGTGCCCAGCTCCCAATCCTCCTCGTCCAAAAACCACCTTTCCTCGTTGAGAGCTTCCGCCACCGCAAATGCCTTCACCCAACCCTTTGACCAGTCTTTGAGAATATCAATCACATGTAGAAGAAATTCAATACACCTATCAATCTCCCCCCACCAGTTTTTGAGAGATGCATGGTCTAGCAAGCGCACCAAGGGAAACTTTGGTACCAAGCATTCATTCCCACAAGCCTTGTAGTAGTGCAATGATAGAGGGGTCATGAAGTTACCATTGATGTTGTCTAGTGTCACATCGATATTTTCCAATAGAGAGTGTTGAAAAATAATTTGGTATAGCTTCTTCCCCTGAGATTTTGAGACACCCATGTACATGAGCATTGCCAAAAACATGACGGGTATTTTTGAATTCCCCTTGAGCTTGTGGGTAGCCAACAAAAATTATGGGCCCAAAACACCCTTCACTACCTGGAGCACCAGTGGGTGCTTTGACACCATTATCCCTTTCAGTTGTTTCTTAGTGGTTTCACCATGGAAAGCGTTCTACTACTTTGTGGAATTCATAAATAAAGGAGTCTCCATTGCCCCTCAGTGTTTCTCGAGAGCGCTAAGCCAATTTGAGAAAAATGAGCACAACAACCCCTATTTGTAGAAAAATCTCCCGTAGCCTTATGGAGACCGTACCAAGATTCAAGTGGTGAATTGAATGTTTCTTTTAAAAGAGGGGCCGCATAGGAAGAACGTAGGACCAGGGCTTAAAACTTAAGAACGTTTTACACAAAGGATGTAAAGGCCAAACAAGGTTGAATTATCAACCCTATAAAATAATTTATAATAGTGCGAAGGATATTCCATATTTGTAGCCAGATGTCAGTGCAAATAATTCTAACCACAACTATTCAATGATTTTTTGATGGATGGCTATAGTTGCATTCAAGTAAATCTCTAAAGCACTAGACTTGTGAATTGAAACCTCTGAAATAACACTAGAATCTTTAGATGCAGACATGTGGCGAGATCAAGGCTCATCACTCATCACTCATTCTATCTTTTCAATGTCTCGACGTTCTACATTTAATTTAATTTAAATTCTCAATATTTTTGAATAAAGTGTGATTGTCATATTGCTGGCAGTGGTGATGATTAATGCCATATCAACATACAAAACAATTTTTTGGACAACTCATAGCTTTAATGAAACAAGATTTGTAATGATTTCATATCATTTGAGTGGCACTGGTGATTTTGACAGCTTGTCAGCTTGAGGTATAGTTTGCATCTAGCCAGATGTCAACCAAATTGAACATTTTAATTGTACATGAATCGTGATTATCATTATACCCAGGCTGATAGTGGCACTGGTGGCCCATAAATAGGGATAATGAATAGTGCATAGTGTCATAAGGGTTTTCATTTTCTAGGGTTAATAAGGATTCATGAAGAAGATGATGTGGTATTATTGGGGATATTGTAAATTCTCCTACCTATAGTTATGTAGTTAAAGAGTAATTAGTAAAAGATGAATTTACTTCAAGTTTAGAATGGGTGGAATTGGAAAGAAGATGATTTGGTTAGCCTGACTTCTCAGACAGGTTTTGAACCAGGATGAGGAGCTCTGATGGAGATAAGTGCTATACCAGTGCATGGAAGCTGCATGCAAAAGATGGGAGTAGATTTACTACTCTTGTATCAAGTCATAGCTCCCCTTTCTCCAACCTGGTTCACCTAGCAAGCCCCATGCATTTATTTTTCACAGAGATATTGTTATTACATCTTCTGCATGACTCTGGTTCTCAAAGGGGATAAGTACATTTTGTATCTTCACAACTCCCTTTTCCCCAAAATGATTGGAACCACCTTTCCCCCAACATGGTTGGAAAATCCCTTGCGTTTATTTTTAGAGCCACATTTATATTACATTGTCACCAACGAAAGCTTGGAATCATGTATTTATTTTTAGAGTTACATTTGTATTAAGTTGTCACTAGCAGAAGATTAGAAATTGGAATCAATTGAATCCACTGTCACGAGCAATAGCTTGGAATAAATTGCGTCTATATAAAGTGACACACTAGCATATGTTATTTATACAAAATAAGAGCTTGCCTACTCTACAACTACTCGTCTTTAAAAAAATATGTAATAATGTGACATTATAACTCAGTTGTAATAAAATAAATGGTTGCATTGTGTTATTCTTCATTATTCATTTACACTTATAGTAAAGAGTTATTTTCTGAGTTCAGAACTTCAATGTTTATTAATCAAAATCATTTTTTTTCCATTAATAAATTAAGTAATATCTATTTATGAAATAATTGCATGTAGATTTAAAAATAAAACATAAAGCAATACAAATGAAAAAAGAAAGTTGTCATCAAATTGACAAAAACCATTATGAACACTAAAATTTGTCACTCTTATTAGGGTTTACCAAAATATTATTGATTTATAATTTTTTATTGACCTTCTCCCCCGGTTCCCGATATCATTATTCATTTTTAAGTCCTTTGCAATGTTAAGTTACCGACCCCTTGGCCTTGATGTCAATCCTAGTGCACTAAAGTTTAAAAAAACTTTAAAACACATGTTTATTGTTTTAAGTTCATATCAGAAATTATTCAAGTTTCAACCGTTCGATGAACATTTGATGTATGGTCGTAGTTGTATTCCAGAAAGAAATGCATAGAGCGATAGGCTTGTGAACTTAAACCCCCATAATCACCCTATAACTGTTAGATTTAGAAAGATCAACAGTTTATAATTTGCAACATTTAGACCTAAGATGTTTCATTCACTTTAATGTTCCAATTTTGAGAGAAAAAAGCACTTTGTACTACTAACTGTCAAGTGATTTTTTTTAGTGAGAGGGTTAGCACACAGGGAGATTTCAGTCTTTAAATTTCTCATAGCAGTGCACCACCCTGTTTTGGGTTCCATAGTTCCACTTCCAACAAAGCCATTCCAGTTTCCACGACTGTTAGCGTTAGCCTTTTCAAGAGTCAGAATCTGGGTAAGTGAAAGAATTGCCGCGGCTACATTTCATCTTTTGACATTTCTTAAAATCTTATTTTGTCAAACTTTGAAGTTTGGGTTTAGAGGCTTAAGAATTAAGAAAAATTAAGGAGGACTAATAGGTATTAGGGAATTCACAACTTCACATTGTATAAGCATTTCTACCACCAGTACCACTAGAGCAATGTTCGATAAAAAAATACATTATGTAGAATTGCTTAAAACCCCAAGTTTCACTGATGGGTACCATGATATTTAAATGATCCTGAAATCTATGGTAGGCATACCTCAAAACTTATATTTTCATCTCAGAATAAGGTTGCAAATCAAATGCAAGATAATAGTATCAGTGCACCATGGGTAACTAGATTAGGGTGCATGATGTTACATGAGGTTTTCCCTTGCCCAAAATTTATCATGGTATGTGCCCCAAAATTATGATGATAACAAAAGAGAAATTGTTAATAAAGATATCAAAGAAGAATTTTTATCCATTAATGCATAAGAACTTGGAAAAGTGTTGGGGTTTACAACTGAATAATTTGGAAATGTCCACATTGACCTAGAAAAGCTTGCTAGTGATTATGAAGCAATGGAAGAAAGGGAGAAAGATGTTTTCTTAAATAAAATAGTTCAGGATAGAAACAAATTGAAAGGTGATCATAAGCCTCCTTATAATTTAGATATTTTTAAACCATGGGTTCAAGATACTACTTCCATGCTAGCATTTTTCCTCAGTCTGGATAGTAATTTGGAAGTGGGTGCAAGCCTCCTTGAAATGGTATATAATATCCATTATGGTGCTCCACATGTCAAATATAATTTTATTTAGTAGATTGTAGAATCCATGCATAAACAATTATTAATGATTAAAGGAGGTTCCACCGAGACATTTAGGTTCACAACCTACTTGTGCTATCTTTTTCTATTCAAATTTAGACGAATGTTTTAGACCAACAAGCTTTAGAGTCAGCCCTATAGTAATGCCAAGGAAAAGAAAATGGCTCCAGTATATGAATGGACCACTGAGATAAGGATGCATGATTCTCGAAGGAACTACAATCATTTTGTAGACTAATTTTTAGCTCCATTGCATCAAGCAATTACAAATACTCCAATGTCGAGATTGCCTATGTCATGTAGAAACTGCATTCAACTTGGAAAAGAAATACAATTGGTTGATTGGTACTTAATGTAAGAATATAATGTGCTAAGATTTTATGGATCGGGAGTACAACCATACAAACTTCCAATACATGTGACAAAAAGGGTTTTTGCATTGGAATATGTAAGGTAGTTACAGAGTGCTATTGAACTACACTTTCTCAGTTAGCAAAAGAAGACCTTATTTCCTTCTTTACCTTTTTCATGTGGAGGGTTCACATTCAAGAGAAAATAATTTAGTGTGGCACATAATCTTTTAATTTTTTTTAATTTTGATGCTATCTGTCACTGGCAGTATGATCCATGTGACATCATTAAATCAATGATTGTGGCCAATAAGAATGTTGCAAGTAGAATTTAACATCAAAGTAAACCCTTGCTTGAAAACTTGAGAAACAAGGATTCTTGGGATGAGGTTAAAATAGAAATGGAGAAAAGGGTTGTTGAGAATGGTATTTCTTTTGAACAATTGTTAGCAAAAATTATGGCATTGCACCGAAAGACAATCGGGACATAGAACACTTTTTATGAAAAAAAGGTGAAAAACCATCTAGTAGAGTAAAAATACCAAGTTCTCTAGAGAAGCGAGTTATTGATAAAAATTGGTCACAATAAAAAATTGTTGCCTTTTGGTCTATGAGGAAGGAGCTAGGTGATCCAAGAGCTCTTGCAGAGTATGGAGATAACGAAGAAGATAAAGAGTTTAGAAAATTGTGGAATATAGAGCATCCCAATGAATAGGAAGAGAAAGAATCTAATGACGAATCTAATGATGATAGGGAAGAAGTAGAAAAAATCCATATCAAAGTTGGTTTAAGTGAGGCCACACAAGAAGAATATACTTTAGGAGCAGCCATAGCTGAAAAAATGGGTTATGAAGGTGGTGGTTTGGAGTCCCAAGGACAAGGAATTCCTATAGTAATAGATGTACAACATAGAAAACCAGTTGATAAATCTAGCCTTGGAGCTAATACAGTAGACCAAGGGCATACAAGTAGAGCTGAAACAATTCAATTTGTTATAGATTCAAATCCTCGTCCTCATGGTCAGATAAAATCACAACTAGGACATGCCCATGGTGGAGAGCTTAGTGCAACTAGCACTGCCACTAGTGGCGATGGTATGGGTCGTAGTACTAGTAGTGGTCAACATCTGCTACAACAAAAAATTATGCACAAGAGGACAACAATACAAGATACCACATACACACCAGGTGATCAAGGCATACAGAAGAGGCAAAGGATTTTGATAGGTCCAAGTCAAACTATCACTGGATCCACCACAAGCGAGTTATTTCTAGGCACTCCCCACTGCCAGTTAGTGTGGTTGTGACATCATTAGCAACTACAATTAATCCTATTCCTTCACCATTCAAGATTTCCTTTGTTCCTGCGTCCCCAGGTTTTGATTTCATTGAAGAGTTTAAAAAGAAATCAGACTTGTTTAAAAAATAAAAGAAGCAATTGAAGGAGAGTGCGTCTATTGTAACATCAGAGCCTGCAAAAACCATGGTATTACCCACATTTGACACAAATAAAGAAATCATGGAGTACACATTTTTTGTTCCCATAGTTCAAAATAGACAAACAAATTAGATCGATCGATCTGAATACTAGGTGTCCAATTTTCAATTGGATTTTTTTGGACAAAAAAATATTGACAAAATTAATATATCAAAGAAGAACAATGAATTGGTGTACACATCATTTCTAAAGAAAGATAGAGAGAAGAAAAGGTTGTAGACTCAAATAGAAAAGTTATAGGTTGACCTAGCAAATGAGAAAGCAAAGAGGAAAGCAACAGATAATAAGAGTAATGAATTAGAAAAAAGAATAAAAAAATCTGCTTCTACATCAATGAACAAAGAGGATAAACAAAATGAGAGAGAATTGAATGACCTGAAGCAAAGGCTAGATGAGAGCAACAAGAAATTTGATGAGGAAAAATTCACTTCAAAAAAATTAAGACTAAGCATTGCGAATGGAAATGTATAGTGGGAACAAAAATTGGAGAAAAAGAGAAAAAGAAGTGAAAGATTGGAGGCAGAGTTGATGGAAGCAAACAAAGAAATTAAATCTTGTCAAAATAAGTTATCTGCATTTTGTAGAGATACAATGAGGCATATGAAGCAAAATAAATGGGATGAAATAATACAGAGGTTTGATCATTTGTGTGACATGTTTCAATTGATTGATGCTATTAGGCAACATTATAAAAAGCTCAATAAATATAAAGTGGACAACAAAAATGTGTTGGCATTAGCGAAATATGCAAATAAAGTTCTACAAACAGCCTACAAATCCCATGACAATGATTTGAAATCAAAAGGGATTACTAATCGGATTACTACCTCAATTAAGTTGTCATCTATCATTGAAAAGTGTTTGAGAATGTGTGAAAAAAAGGAATATTTGCACTTGGTTGCAGACACGATGAAGAAGGTGGATGAAAAAGTAAGGAACTTCATAGAGCTTGGTTTGCCAAAGGATTTTGACACAAATGAGCAATTTATCAGAAAGGATGATTTTAGAAAGAAGATGGAGGGTGAGAGGAAGATTGATTTGGACTAGTTTACCCAGAACCTAGCTATGGTGAACTATTTGGATTCCATCAGAACACTGATCACCTTGAATGAAAAATTGACTGAATAATTCAAGATAGTTTCCAATTACAATCATGAAATGTTAACAAAACTCCAAGTCAAACAACATCAGTTAGAAAAAATGGAAATTCCACCACCTGAAGAGTGGAAGTTGATAGAAAAGGTGATATAGTGATTTGATTTTTGAATCTTTGATCATACAAGTTTCCAAGTTCCAACTTAGCTCTGTGCAAAGTTGTCTTTGGGAAAGATTTTGCATTGTCAATGCCTTTATGTACTCATTCATGTGAAAATCAATAAAAAATCTCAAATTCAAATTTTAGTAATGTGATGATGTTCAATTATTTGTACTATTTATTTTATCATTTGAAGAAAAAGTTTGTGGTTTCAAATATTGGATACACATTAAACGATTGTTGATGTTCATTGTTGTATATGCTACTAATACTATTCTTAAAATGTTATTAAGCATTGAGTTGAGTGATGTATCACTATGTACATGTTCAAGTTTTACTTTTAACACAATTAAAATATGAACTATAAGGTGATGAATTGTTAGCTCTTTATATTTACTTCTTGGTAGATCTTCTAATTTATGGATGTTGAACTGTTAGCTTATATTCTATTGGGACTAAAAATCCTTCTCAGTATCCACCAACTTACACCTCACCCACATCCCACATACTAGAAAAATACACTACATTTGATTTTATGATTAGCACAATTTGCAGATATTTGTGTGACCGGATCCATTTTGTGGCCCACATTACCACTTGATCATATCCATAAATAAATCTAAAACCCCATGGTCACATCCCCTATTCCTAAAGAATTAAATGCTATCAGCCTAACAATATTACATCGAGAGGACTCCCCTCACTGCTCCACCGATCAACTGATGAAAGTGACCCACAACTCAATATCAACATAGAAATATCCTATCGGGCAGACTCTCAAGGCACTCTCCTTGATATATCGATGGGGTTAGCACAGGTGAACACATCATAGTAACACAAGTGCATTAGCAGAACAAATGTTAGCATTCTCTTGATAGCCCAAACAAAAAATATCAGTAGCACTTGAAAATATTGGTAGAAGATAGCGTAGTGTCCCACCGATGGGGCAATACAATGTGCAATGCAAGAGTTCAACATATGGTGAGAAGTATATTGAGGGAACAAGAGGCTATCAGACCAACATAAAGACTGGTTCCCTCGATACAATGATAGGGGGCTAAAGGCTGATGAGGTAAAAATAACCTCATTATAATTAAATCTGGAAAGCTTACCTTTACTAGCTCAATCCTAAGCATGTGCCAATTTATTAAACTTTAGGAGAAGTAATTGCTTATTTTAAAGGAAAGTTATGCTTTCTTTCTTTCTTTTGATCAATTGAGGAAATTTACCAAAGTAGGTTTAATGGGTTGACTTGAGCGTTTTTGTAGGAAATAACAGGTCATCATGCTGCTGTTACAAAAGTTTATCTAGCACGTGCCTCAAGAGCAATGCTGCGAGCCCACTCCTAGATGCCTGGATGATGTGTCGAAGATTTAGTTTCTGCTCTTTAAATTTATGTTGTACAAACTTTATGGCTCTTCTCAAGCCTTCCATATGTTTATGAGCTTTAAAAGACATCAAGTTAGTTTCAAGTTAAGGAAGACTTTTTCAATGGCTATCCATGCCATCTTCAATTTAGGATTTAGTTAAAAAGTTATCTATAAAAATGTAATTTTCACAAGTGATAAAGAAGGACAAAAGAAGCATCGTTATGTTGTTCATATAGTTTCTCAAAGCACTGTTAGAATGAGTTATCTGATTTCTGTTTACTGGTAACTGTCGAATTTGAAATGATGTTGACTGTTTATAATGAAAGGATTTGAGAAACTGTATCTTATGTGATTTTAAGGACAAAGTATTAGCTCGCGAGCTGGCCACTCGAGGGGAGTTAGCCTAGATAAATAAGTACTTTACTGTTAAGTTATTTTCTTTGTTTAAGTAAATTTTTGTTTAGTAGGAAGTAACAAGTTGTTGAAGAGTCGAGTCTGTAGTTCTGGAGCACTATTATTTTTAATTAGTATAATTTATCTTCCGTAGTTAATAAGATCCTTTGCTGTTTGAAAGATGTTTAATTGTTCATTCCCTTACTTTTATGTTTCCGTAGTATATCAGTTGTTTAGTTTTCTTATCTCCATGCTTTCTAATTTAGTTGTAATGCTTTCTAAACTAGTTGTTTTATGCTTTTTAGTTTAGTATTTCTAGATTTTCTTAGAGTAATATTAATCTCTAGTTAAGTAGTAATGGCTTTAGATTAGAAATTTTTTCCGTAGTTTAAGAGAAAAACAAAAAAATTATAAAATGGATTATCCAAATAATCTCCTTCTGCAAAATGCCTTGGACACTGCCCGATCGACTAATTGACATTCAATTATTCTAAAGTAGTAGGACCTAATGACAACATATCAAAGGCATCAAAGGAAGTGACACCTATCGGTGGAAGATGAACAAGGGCTACCTCGACGACCAAATAAGACCATGAACCATCACACATGCTAAGGAAGTATATTAAGGAAATCAGAGCATGTCGGGGAGACATTATATGGCGTCACGTCGATCGCCTGAAAGAGAAACAGTCCATCGATGGAAGAGGTGGTTATTGGTGGAAAGAGAATCATGTTTCCTTCGATGTAGTGATAATGATTATTTCTTGTTGATGTGACGTCCCTCTAGATATTCAAATTAATGATCTTCCCCGAATCCTGATGAAAAGACTGGAAACAAGTGGAACATTTATCAGATAGAACTAAGGTGAATTATAGTTCAAGTTAATTGTGTATTTGTCATAAAATTTGGAGAAATTCACTAAAAGCAGGAGCAGGAAGGAAAAGCTTGGAATTCATCAATCACCATTGTTGCACAACTCAATGCTAGGGAAAGCAAAATTCAGGTAAGTACACAAAACCCAGCTAAAAATTTGCTTTCATAAAAGCTTGAAGTTTAAACAATGGAGGAAAGCACAGATAAATCGAAGGCTAAGAAACAAAAAATAGAAAAAAGACTTCTAAATTAAGACCTAATGGACCAATGCACTCGGTCGAGGCCAAGACCCAAAAGGAGTGCACAATAAAATCCTTCTATGGATAAGCTATGGGACAAGCATAAAGATTTGGGAGATGTGTGGACACCACAATGGGGATATGAACTGTTTATTTACCATTATAGGAAATAATATAAGTTTCAACCAGTCCGCAACCCGTGGAGATTGAACCTAGGAAGATTAGTGGTGCCCAATGTATTTCTCAATATAGAGTTGATTAAAGCTCTTGCCGACAAATATGACCCCAAAAGGAGGACTATCCAATCACATGACGAGGCTGAAATTCTTGTTATTTCTAAAGATCTCATATCTAATGTGTTTCAATTAGAGTGTTCCCTGAATTTTCCATTCACTAACAAAGACCTCCTAACAGAATATAACCACATGGACACAGGTTATAAAAGATCGAAGCTACCCTTACACAGGCCTAGGGATGAAGGGAACTATCTTAGAATATTTTGTAGCAATGAAAACCCTCCCTTTCACGAAGATTTATTTGAATAATATTTTTGGTATACCTATCATTTAGCTAGACAGGTGTTAGGAGTAGAGGTTCCACCCCTTATGTCAACTGTGCCAATGGTCTTGGTTGCAGATATACAAAGCAAAGATGCTAGACCATTTGACTATGCTGGCTATTTAGCTAATGCCTTGAATTAGGGGTTGGAAAGGTTCAAAAACAACAATAAGAACTTTAATTTCAAACACTATTCTTCATTTATGCATTCGTTTTTACATGAAGGTCAAGTCAGAGGGTTCTGGGGTGAGGAATTAAGAATAAAGGATGTAGATGAGAATGAGAATTACAAGCTTGTACAAATGTGGACTTCGTTATGGGATAGCCAGTATGGTGGATCACATTATCTATAATACTTTGAAGAATATTTTGTGAAGCCATTGATGAAATTGTTGGGGAACCCATGCAATTATAACCTGTCCCCAGAGATACAAAGATTCTTGAGACCAAAAGATAAAGACCCAAGGGAAAAGGTAAATCATAACTAGGGGGATTGGTTTGCATATTCTTATTGTACTGTAATTAGAGTCTACGAGTTCAAAGGAGCCCCACATTTATTGCCAAAGGCAGTCCCATACATAATAGCTTACTTAGAAACTGTGAGACAAATGGCTAAATTTGATGCCAAGCACCTTAAGGGACACAATAAACAATCCATCATGCCTAGCACTTTATGTTTTCGAGATTTCACAGTGGTCACCAATGAGGGATATGAGGAGATTGATAACAAATTGGCACCATACAACTTACCTTTGGGTAATACAAGAAATAAATTTGATACAAAGAGTTTTATTGACAAGGCAAGGTTGTCACAAGGATTATCAGGATATGAACATCATTTCTCAGTTGATGATGTAATAAGAAATTATGATGAGGCCTTTACCAAAAACAAGATGACTCCATATAACAAAATTGTGCTTGCTGAGACATGGAAGAGGGGGAATATCCCATCTTATTCAAGAGCATTAGGTAAAGTGTTGGATCCTTTGGATGGAATTGAGCAACTTATCACTCATGTAGATGAGCTAGTCAAAGATGTTCCCCCGATTGTTTTTGAAGCACCACAAACAATTTATTCGGAAATGTAGGCTGAAAAAATAGAGTCTCTTGATCACATACCTTCATATCCCACTCATGAGATCAAATTATCTGTAGATACAACCATGAGTGAAGGGGATGAAGAGGAGAGTGATGAAGAGAATGATGAGGTCGAACAGATAAGTTCCCCTGCAGTTGCACAATGATCCATCTCAAGAAAATAATATTGTCCGATTTGAGGTGTTAGATGAAATTTTTGATGATGTGAGAGTCAAGATTGGGCAAGAATTTATCTCTGATAGTGACTTTGTTTAAACTTCCAAGTTTAAATCATTCGTGAACATAAAGCAAAAATGTTGAGATAAAAAATGAAAGACATCGCTCTTGAACAAGAAGCAGCCACCCTAGAAGAATTAAGGAAAGATATAGACAAAGATTTGGAGTCCATCACCCTCGAAAGGGGGAGGGAATTGCTTCAAGAGGCTGGAGTGTTACTCCTACTAGGATGGGACATTAGTGCTACAATAGTGTTTGACAGTTTTAGGAAGAGAGGGGATAAAACAATCCACCTAACAGAAGAGGAAAGTGATAAGATGTATTCAGGAACTGGGTACAACCCAGATGAATCCACCTTGTTGATTTGGTTGTTATACCCTCAAGACAAAAGGCCTGCTATAATTAGTAGTCCAAATTAAGTGTTTGGACATCTCTTGGTTCACAAAGTAGGGGATACTAACCCCATTGAAATAGCTGAGTTAAATATAGATGTGGAAAAGTTCACTAAAGCACAAATTAAAAATTTGATAAAATAAAATGATAGATTAAGGAAGGAAATGGAAAGTTACAAGGATAGAACACCCTCCTCCTCCAAACTAGAATTATAAGACACTCAAAACTTATGGAGAATGAAAGGTTACAAGGGTGGATGATTGAGAAAAAAGTGGAGCTTCTGAATAAGAAAGTCATGAAAGGTTAGACAATTGATTAAAATTATAATAACACTAATTCAATTCTCCTTGATATGCTTCCTTTGTTCTTCAAAAAATCTTCTTCACAACCTGCAATATTTTCTCACAAAACTCTCTCATACAATTGTTGCAATAATAGATAATATTCTTGCTTACAAACTCATAAGATTTATCAAATATATAATCACAAAGCCTCTTAAAAAAATCCATGCCTAGGGTTGTCAAGTTGAGTTCTCATATGCCTGCACAAGTGAAACAAGAGTCTCCCTCAAAGTTGGTGCCCAACACTGAAGTGTTAACCTCATAGTTGTCAAAAATATCTCATTCAAGCTCATCCTCAAAGTAGGCACCCAAACTAGGTCCCACTTAACTGGTCATTGAAAATATCTTTTTCATGCAATAGTTGTAACTCAAAGATGCCAACTTAGTCACCCAAGGTGGGCCCAAGTTAATCTTTGTTAATTGAAACACATCTGTCATTGATTCATGCAAAAAAATATGCGTGAGTGATCCTCCATCTATTAACTGAATGTATCCACCTATTATTTGTCCATGCAACTCAAGTCACTAAAGTTAACTAACATGCAACTGAAGATAACTGAAACATAACATAGCATAACTGAACTAAACTGAATTGAACCTTGCAAACATCAATCCCTATTTTATAGGAACTCAGAATGCATAAATCAAAATCCCTATTTTGTAGGAACCTAGGATGCATTTCTGAAGTGTACTCAATTCACCAACCAGTTAATTGAACCAAGGTGGATCCCACCTCCCATTTGGCGCCCATGTGCTCCTATTTGTAGGAGCTCTCCCAAGGTGTCCCCACATGCTCCTATTATTTAGGAATAACTATAAATGTCAAATTAAATTTTTATTTCATTCTAAATTAATCTCTTCCTAATCCTAGTGTTGTGCAACACATTCCAAGGACTTAGGAGATACATGAAATATGTTTAGAATGCAATTAAATGACATCGTATTCCCAAAATTCTCCCACTTGACATTATACATTGCAATTATTCTAAACAAGGAATCATTATTATAAATCAAGTACATGAATCAAGGCCAATGATGATCCTGCACCACAAGAAATTTTCTATAGGAACCAGTTTCGTAAGATAATATGTACCATTAATTAAAGTGTCAAATTTCTCAATTAATACCTTCCCACTCTTAACCATTTCTCGCACAAGGTGATACTAAACATCAACATGCTTAGTACGAGCATGATACATAGGATTTTTGGCTAAACAAATAGCACTCTGACTATCACATTCAAGTCTAAATTTTCTTGCAATTAAAACCAATACCTTTCCGAAGTCTCTGTAACCAAACTGCCTCTTTGGAGGCATGCAAAACCACCGAGTGTGTTGAAATCACGTCCAACCAAGGTGTAGGCTTCTCAGTCTTTACCATTGAAAAATATTTTCTTACAAGTAACCATTCCAACATATATCTCTTACGATAAGAGACTCAAGCCTCACCTATTTCTCCAAGTATCCATGAGGACCTGTAACCAACCAATCCATGCCAAACCCAAATGCAACATAGCACTATCATGAAATAATCAAACAAATGATTAATGTACCCAATACATAAGAGAACCACACAAGATCGATGTCAAAGCTCCAATCATGAATCAAAAACATAAACATGAGAAAATGATCTAACCATCTCCTCCAAGGAGATCACATGCATCATAACATACATAAACATCCTAGTCTCAAGAGAACAAGTACCATTCCAAACTCTAAACTCGTATCAAGATTAAACCATGAAATAATAGCAACCACTCTAAACCAAGAAAAAACATATCCCAAATCACATGAAGATAACCTTACCAATGATGCATCCACGTCACTGCCAAAAAATCCCACTGAGCCATGGTACAAGCTACACATGGCATCATGACTACCATCCTCTCCATGAAGATAACTCTTTAACATCAAGCAAAGAGTCATCACTAATATTTTTACATGAAATGATCAATCCATGATTACCATCATCTGAGGATTCCTCTATAGAAGAATCAAAACTCTTTTTCTTGTTCTTACAATCCTTCTTCACATGTACCAGTTTCCCAAATTTCTAACACTTTACCTTACTCCATCCTTCTGACTTACCCTTCCTTTTCTTGTCTCCCTTAGGTTCCTTTTTCTCGGGCTTATCTTTTACAAACAAGGCATCTTGGATTTCTATTTTAGATTTCCTCCTCATCTCCTCTGATAAGAGAGTATGAATTATATTGTCCATCTTCGGATCTACACCACTACCATTGATAGCAACAATTAGATTTTCCCAAGAATCTGGTAGGAGAACAAAGTAACAAAATGCATTTATCTTCATCTTCTAGCTTTACATCTATAGATGCTAACTGACTTAGAATCAAATTAAAAGCATTCATATGATTTGCAACAAAATCACCATCTTTCATCTTTAACGAATACAACCGTCTTTTCATATGCAACTTATTAGTAAGAATTTTGGTTTAATAGATATCACCTATCCTTTTCCACAGACCAAATGTGGTTTTTTCATTTGAAACATTCAAGAGAACAACATCACCAAGACATAATCTTATGGTCCCTCTTGCCTTCTTATCAAGCTTAGCCTAATCCTCATCTGACATCGTTGTAGGTGACTTTGTCTCGTTACCAACAACTAACCATTGATCTCTCTTCAAGGAGATCCTCCATTTTTAGTTTCCACATCTCATAATTAGATCCATTGAATCTTTCAATATCTAAATGAGAATTAAAACTCATTGTAACACACTACTTTTTCAAATCAGTAATTGACACAATATTAAAAGCTCCCACTACAGCCAAAAAACCTTCAAACTTTTAAGAGAAAGGCATCCCAAACTCTACCCAACCTCTAGCTCTAATACCAAATGTTGAAAATGAAGGTAAAAATATAGTAAAAATATAGCTTAAAACTTGTAAACCTTGTGTAATTGTAGATTCAATTTTAGTATTCTTTGTCAAAATCTCTTTTGTATGATTAATCTTGAATTACATCAATTTTAATACTATAGAAAGTAAACAGAAGATTGTAGAAGAAATATAAAACAAAATAGGAAGGACACAACATGTACGTGGAGAAACCCTTTCGGGAAAAAACTCCACCAGAATTGGTCTTTCTTGTATTATTTAACCTTTGATTAAGATTACAATAACACTAATTCAATTCTCCTTGATATCTTCCTTTGTTCTTTAACAAATATTCTTCACAACCTGCAATATTTTCTCACAAAACTCTCTCATACAATTGCTGCAATAATAGACAATATTCTTTCTCACAAACTCATAAGAGTTATCAAAAATATATAATCACAAAGCCTCTTGAGAAAATCCACGCCTAGGGTTGCCAAGTTGAGTTCTCATATGCATGCTCAAGTGAAACAAGAGTCTCCCTCAAATTTGGTGCCCAACACTGAAGTGTTAACCTCGTAGTTGTCAAAAATATCTCATTCAATCTCATCCTCAAAGTAGGCGCCCAAACTGGGTCCCACTTAATTGATTATTGAAAATATCTTTTCTATGCAATAGTTGTAACTCAAAGATGCCACCTTGGGTGGCCAAGGTGGGCCCAAGTTAATCTTTGTTAACTGAAACACGGGTATGTGCAGGATCATCATGGAAAAAGCAGGCCCTTAAGTGGCAATAAAAAGACAAAAAACCAAAGTTAGACAACTTGACGTAAAAATTTGAATAAGTTCTCTATATTATTTCAAAAAAAATTAAAAGTAGAATCTATATAAAATTGAATGTAGTTTCTAAACTACTAGACCTTTATTTTTAAAAAAAAAATCTATTTGGTTAAAATTTGAAATTTCAATGCAGTAGTATTTAAATTTCAGGGTAAAAATAAGAAGTATGTGTATGTCTGACCACCCTAACCAGAATAAAATGATAATATTTTTTTATAAGCTTTTAGATAGAAGTAGAGGACTCATGTCCCGATGTGATGCATATTTTTTTATAATTTTTTTCCAAGTAAATAATTAATTATGATTTTTTTATTACAACTTAAAAAAAAATATAAAAGCTCATCTGTCTAACCACCTTAACTTGGTCAAAAATTCATGAAATTCAATTTTTTTTTAAAATCCTATACTATGCAAAGCATAGAATATGACACATGTTTCAGATTCAAAAAATGTGATACCATTTGAAAGTTATAGATTTTTTTCAATCGGCCTATCAATTAGGAATTTATTCGTAATTCTAATAGAAAATGAATAATAATTATTTATTAAATTCAAAGTAAAGAATAATTTATATTGGTGGAAATATGAGAATCTCCTCTAAAAACCCTTTTCGTTTCATCAATTTTGGGTAAAAAAAAAGTCATCAACCACATGGGCCATCATATGGTTTACATATCGTCACTTTTTGGCCCATCATGATCCTGCACATACCCACACATCTGTCATTGATTCATGCAAAACAATATGCATGAATGATCCTCCATCTATTAATTGAATGTATCCACCTATTATTTTCCCATGCAACTCAAGTCATTGAAGTTAACTAACATGCAACTGAAGATAACTAAAACTGAACTGAACTGAACTAAACTAAACTTAAATGAATTGAATTGAACTGAACTAAACCTCGTAAACATCAATCCCTATTTTATATGAACTCAACATACATAAATCAAAATCCCTATTTTGTAGGAACCTAGGATGCATTTCTGAAGTGTACCCATTCACCAACTAGTTAACTGAACCAATGTGGATCCCACCTCCCATGTAGGCACTCATGTGCTCCTATTTTGTAGGAGCTCTCCCAAGGCGTCCCCATGTGCTCCTATTATTTAGGAATAACTACAAATGTCAAACTAAATGTTTATTTCATTCCAAATTAATCTCTTCCTAATCCTAGTATTGTGCAACACATTCCAAGGACTTAGGAGATACATGAAATATGTTTAGAATGCAATTAAATGGCATCCTATTCCCAATAGGGTAGAGCCACTTTTTTGTGGCATCATCAATAGAAGAATTGGCAATGGCAGATCTAATATTCTTGGTTAATTTAGAGATGGGGTTGGAATTAAGGCTTTTATAGTTGTTTCTTTCATATAACAATACAAGCATCTTGGAGGTATAATCATGCTTTTCCATGATCACCATAGCATTTCCCTTGTCTGCCTTGGAGATGACAAGATCATTATTTCTCATTAATCTTTTGAAAGTCGAGAGTTCAGATTTGGAAACATTACACTTTAGAGATTTGGCATATCTAAGGGCCATAGAATAATCTTGCTAGATTTCATCAACCAACTTTTCAAGAAGAGACTAAAGAGCCTTCTCAATTTCAATGAGAAAATATGATACGGGAATGAAGTGAGGCGAGATGGAAAAGATAAGACCTTTTTTAAGAAAACTGAAAATCATGGGGTCTAAATGCACATTGGAGAGGTTGATGACAAGCTTACTTTCCTAGTCCAAAATAGACTGGAAGGGTTTAGAGTCTGTTTTAGAGCAGAATGAAGAAGATAAGATAGGGGGAGGCACATTAGATGAGGGCAAAGACGGTGTGATCGAGGAATTGTTTCCAAGAGCCGTTTGAGATAGGTTGTGTTTTAAAGAAAGGAAGGGGATGGAGATCGAGGTTGACATGTCTACAACATGATAATCAAATGAAAGATCCAAGAAATATTGAGGAGGTGAGCTAGAAGATTATGAGTTGACACAATCAGAGGAGTAATCAAGGTCAAAGATGGTAGGAGTGGCCAAGGTACCTACCGTACGAAGAGAGCCTAAGGAAAAAGTATGAGAAGCGAAATGATAACGTGAAGAACAACTAATGGGAAAAAGCTGAGACTAAAAGAGGAGGTGTACCTAGATAAGTAAACTGATGACTATTTGAATTGAGCACCTAGTCGTCGATGGAGGAAGCTACTTCACCAATGTTCATTTTAATGCTACTAGTTGGAGAGGAAACTAAAGGATAGGCAACAATCGTTCGAGAAAAAAAACTAGTTGATGGAGAAGAACCCAACAAAATGTGAAGATTACGATGATTTGAGCTCAGAAAGTGAAGGCGGGAAAACTAATTAATAGCAACAACTGGACAAGCAAGCTAATGACTATTTGAATGGAGCACTTGGATGTCAATGGAGGAATCTCCTTCACCAATGTTCATCTTAATGGTTTTGGTTGGAGAGGATGTTGAAGGACAAGTTGTAGAAGTTGATAATCCAACCCCAAAGATCCCAATGAACACCTGCAAGCAAATAACTGTCACCAAAGGAGATCAAGAGACACAAGAATGTTGCTCTGCAACATGAAGCAAAAGATGCATTACTCGTGAAGTGAATAATTACAAAAAGATCAATCCTTAAGAAAGGAGATCAAAACCTAAAGTGAAAACCCTAGGATGAAGATTAAATTAGCATGTGACAAGTGTCAAGATCATAATGAACGAGACAACATGGCAAATTTAATAATGCAAAATAAAGATTCCTAAGTTTAGCTTAAGTGAAATAAAGTAAAGGTGACTTAATTAATTAATCAAGTAAACAACCTATTACTCTCTAACACCCCCCCTTAAGATGAACTTAGGGAGAAGCTAAAAAACTAAGGACAAATGCATGAAAGCAAAGATGGGTCCCGAAAAACAAGGCTTGATGAGGTACCCATGTACAAATGTAAAAGATCTCTCACAACAAGAGAAAAAGAGAAAACCTCATGGAAAAAACTCTTCTCCAAAAGAGAGAAATACAAGTGAAGGACTAAGAAGCCTCCAAACAAGAGTGAAAGACAAAGAAGCCTCCAATCAGGAAGAAATTGTCCCAAAAGATAGGAACAAAGGATGAACGCCATAGAAGCGTGAAGAAGTTCCAAACACTGTTGCAAAATGACTGCTGAAATGCTAAAAGATAAACCCTCTCTGAAACAAATGATGATCAAGATCAAGAAGACAAGAATTTGCATGAGTTCCCTCAATGACACTACTCGAATCCGATGGAAAACCAAGGAAAAACATCAAGAAATCAAAGATATAAATGGTCTGAAGAACTGATCATGTGAAAATGGAAGGTCACCTCCAAAATAGGAATGCAAGAGTGTCCATATGGTAAGTGATCCATCTCACTGAAATGCATGGGTAACCAGCTGCTGCATCCACCTAGTACATAGGAACAAATACTGTATACATAGCTCACTCCAACGTGAAACCAAAGAAGCATTAACACCAATAATAGAAATCCCCCATAATGTTGACAAGAGAGAGGTATGATAGGTACACTGAAACTGAATGCCAGAAAGAAGCGCATGTAGAAGAATCAAGAAAATCTGAATGTGCAAACATGAAAGTACCAACACATATAAAGGGTGTGCAAACAAAAGGCACACACATGAGGTTGTTGTTGTGGAAGGGACACTCACTTGAAAAAGTTATGAGTGCAAACAAAGGAAAAACATCAAACCCCCCATAGAACTTTATAAGATATTGCAAGTACGACAAGACACAAAGTGATTTGCAAGAATCCCAATACTACACATACAAAGCTGAGGCACTTTACTTCAGTGCATTTACAAATGATTAAAACATGCAAAGTGAGCCCATAAGGTCCAAAAAGGACTACAAATGAGAAGAAGGATTTCTGGAAAAAACCAAAAATAAAATCTGGAAACCACCTACACCACTGTGAAGAGCTTGGAAGTAACTTTATGATGATATCTCGTTTGCCCATTTTTGACATTATATGCAAAAGTTATGCCGAAAACACTGAAGGCAACACTAGAAAAGAAGATCTGACTTTGATTGGAAATAACAAGGACCTAAGAAAAAATCTCCAAAGAATACCTACACCAATGGAAAGTACTCTGAGTCCTCTTTCCGACGATATCTTGTTTGCCTAATTTTTCGACACCGTGGGCAAAAGTTATGGCCTCTGGAAGAAAACTGCCCTCAAAGGGGAAAAATATAGTCTATTGCATTAAATTTGACGGCCAAATGGCTGTCACGATAGAAATGTGGGGTTAAATTTGACAACCAAATGACCATCGGTGCATTTTCACAATTCTGCTTATTTTCAAAATAATAAAAAAAAAAATTTAAAACAATAAAAATTAAAAAAAATTAAAAATTATGGGGGCATGGGGCCCAACATGCTAGGTAATAGGTACGCACCTTCCTATTTAATTTGTTGTAAAACTTTTTTTTTAAATATTAAAGTTTTTTTTTTTTACAATTAAAAAAAGTCTGCAATATTTTTTCTTTTAGAAAACATAAAATATATTTTTTTTGACGAAAATTTATCTCGAGATGCATGTAGGAGGTCGTATGGCCCCTGCCAGGTAAATTTTTTTGCCTTGGGGTGATCTGCTCCAAAATTGACAAATTATATATGGAAATAGGGGTTTTTGGGCCTTCTAAGGGCAATGGTGAAGTCCGTTTGGGCTCAAAATGCTCCAAAAAATTAGGTTCCCCCTAGATCTAGGAAAAAAGCCTTTTCTTCAAACCCTCATAGATCTGACAAAAAAAAGCCAATTTTGACCCAAAAAAAAAGGTCAATCTTGACTATTCAGGTAGCTCAAGATTCAATGGAGAGGTCTGATTTGACCTTGGATGCACTGTAAAACTAATTCAAGACAAGATCTCACCAAAAAAAAAAAATCCTTGTAGATCTAGAGCTCTGATACCATGTAGAAGTTGATAATCCAATCTCACAAATCACAATGAACACCTGCAAGCAAATAACTGTCACCAAAGGAGATCAAGAGACACAAGAATGTTTCTCTGCAAACATGAAGTAAAAGATGCATTACCCGTGAAGTGAATAATTACAAAGAGATCAATCCTTAAGAAATGAGATCAAAACCGAAAGTGAAAACCCTAGGATGAAGATTAAATTAGCATGTGACAAGTGTCAAGATCACAATGAACAAGACAACATGACTAGTTTAATAATACAAAATAAAGATTCCTAAATTTAGTTTAAGTGAAATAAAGTAAAGGTGACTTAATTAATTAATCAACATGATTAAATTAATCAAGTAAACAACCTATTACTCTAACACAAGTGACAATCAAACTAGCAAGGAGACCAATCATTGGAGAAGTACCCAACGAAATGTGAAGGTCACAATGACCTGAGCTTGGAGAGTGAGGGCGGGAAACCTGAGGGTAGATGGGCATGAGAGAAACAGAATGAGATGGACTGAGAACAGAGGGCTGGAGAGTTTGGTCTGGGGGAAGGAGGGGAGTGATCGAATAATTGGAGAAGGGAGTGGAGGGGTGAGTGATGGAAGAAGATGGAGTGGTGAGGAGGGATAAAGAGGAAATGTGTTGTGAGAACAACTAATGTTTTTTGTTGATCGGAGCATTAAATTTCTTCAACTACCTCCACTCACATTTAAATATGATACTAGATGCCATAGCTTGCGAAGATGTATCCAACAAGATCCAAAAATCCAAATAGAGGGAGGCTACTAGATCTAAATGTAACAGTAGCAGTCTGGAAGAAATTTGATTGATGGAAACTCTGGTAGATTTAATCATGAATAGGAGTAAAGATAGATCCATGTGATGAAAAAAGTGCTTTTTCTAGTGATTGGCTAGATGATGGACGATGGAGATAAAAGATGGAAAAACCTTGGAGTCCCTACACCTTTTTAAAAAACCAAGTCTGCAAAATTCTTTGAAAGCTTGATTCTTAGCTTCTCTAGCTGGCTGGATTTGAAGAAGTGTTCCCTCCCATGAAGGGTGTTAATTAACAACATCATGTTTCCACAGTCCATGATAATGCATGTTAATTTTTTAGATTGAAAATGGGCATGAATCAATGTTTCAGATCAAACTCCATGATCCTTCATCGGGATAATATACATGCAACCAGAGAGATGAAAATAGATTGAGATAGCGGACTAAGGAGGTTAAATAGGTGAGGGGGATAAGAGGGCTAGGGGACCCTACCCAAAAAATAAAAAATGAATCAATAAGATAAAATGAACATTATTCCTTGATAATAAAATAAGAGGAGAATAAAGAAACTAAGAGAAAAGCACTGCAAAATAGGAAAGGGGGGCAAATTAAACAAGCTAATAAAGCCCAAAAAAAATAAATGGAAAAAACCAATAAAGAGAAAATCATAAAAGAGAAGATAAAAAAGATACTTAATAGTTTGAAATAAAAAACTAAAATTCTTTATAACATATGATTATTAAAAATAAAATTAAAAAAATAAAACTTAAAAATACAATAAAAAAAACAATCTTAAAGTAAAATAAAGGTAAAAAAGATACTCAAGAAAATATACTAAAGAAGAAGAAAAAGAAGGATAAACAATATAAACCAAATGGACAAATATAGTATAAAGGAAACCAAGGAAACAACCAACACAAAAATCCTAAGAGAAATTCAAAAAAACCCTATAGTAACCATAGCATGGATTCTTAAAATACATATTAAAAAAAATTATATAACAATACTATTAAAATACTCATAGCACTAAATATTGACTATAGAGCTATGAGTATTCTTAAAAACATGCAAAGTTAATTATAGAGATATAATTATTGAATAACAAAAATATATAATAGAACTAAATATTAAAAAAAAAAGAAAAATATTCTTATATAGAAAAAAAAGAAAAATAATACTAAATGAAAATAAAAAATAAAAAGAGACTAGGTGAAAACAAAATAAGAAGGATAAGGAGAAAAATAAAAAGTGATCCCACAAAGCTGGTTTACAATTTCTAGGAGATTATGATTTTTGTTGAAATCACATATTTTTAGAAAATATAATGATTTAAGCCTTTAAAAGTTCCATTTTAAGGATTTCAATTGAAGAGGGTTTGATCAAACCACCTTAGATTAAACCCCCTTGGATAGAACCCCGCTAGTTTTAAACCATACCTGTAATGAAGTCTCCTTTACACCTATCAAAATGCTGATAAAAAATCACTTTTGATTTACCTTTTGGGGGATCAAATGAATTCATTTAAAATTTATTTTAAATGATCATGATAGTCCTCATAACAAGCTATCCAATGAATATAATTTTAATATGTTTTGATTTTATTATGTATGTGTTTTTTTAGTTTTATTAAACATAGACTTTTCACCAAAAATCAAGCTCTCTGTTCTGCACATGTGGAAAAATAGTAGATTATCAAAATAAAATTTTGAAAAATATGTTTAGGTTGGGTATTGATGTCCTTGATCCATTAAAAATAAAAAATAAAAAATTGGATACATACAAAAAATGTTATGTTGTATACGGTCCGCCTATGTCTGAATTATAACTGGTTTGACTTTGAAATTTGATTAAGGAAAAAATATTCAATAAAACACTATAAAACCAAATGAAAGTGCTAGATATTGTAGTTACAAATCTAAATTTGATAAAAATATAGTTTTATCCTTCATACAAACAAAATTATGTTGTATACGGTGAGCGTCACTTTTTAAAAATGTTTTTTTTTTTTTTTAAGTTTTTGAAAGAGATTGAAAAATAAGTGCAATATAATTCCAAAAAAATTGAAAAAAATATATTTAGAATCTATAGACAAAACATCACAAATCACTAATTTTCATCATCTTTAAATTCCTCACGGTTTAGTCGCTATAGGAGCCCAAAAGTGAAGATTTAGTTAAAAAAAATTAGTTCGGTGTCAAGTTTGCCCAAAAATTGTAAACCAGTATTATGGGATATAGGTATTAAAATAAAATAAAGCTATAGAAATAAAAGTGTTAACCTTATAAAAAATAAGGAAGAAGATGAAAATAAAATTATAAATTCAAATAATAATGAATCAAGACAAAATGTATGATGATAAATAAGATATTAAAGAAATTAAAGAAATAAAAACATAATAAATATACAATTATTGGTAAATCTCAATGGAAAAAAGATAATAAGAAAAATGAAGAAAATGAAATAAAGATGGAGAAAAATAATAATTAAAGCTTGGGAGAAACAAGACAAAGGATAACCTAAGGGTAGTAAACAAATAACCTGAGGGTAAAAATTGTCTAAGGGTTAAAAATCAAAATTCAAAATTCAAAAAACCAAAAAACTAATAAATAAATGAAAAACTAAGAAAATATTTAAAATCAATAAATGCTCAAAAATTAACAAAATTGCAATAACAAAAGAATCAATTATTAAAAAGAGAACTAAAAATATTCTTAAAGAAATATGTAATACTAATGTAAATAAAATAAGGGAAATAAAGAGAAACAAATTAAAACCTCTAAACTAAAAACATAAATACCACCTAGTAGACTAAATAGATTTGTTTTTTATTAGAGGTAAATAATGCTTTTTGAAGGGGCTTGAACCCTTTACAAAAAATGACAACTAAAGAAAAAGTTAACTACAAAAAACACACACTAGTCGAAAACAACACACCATCAGTGCATCAAAAGCCAAAAATGAGGCACAAAAGCAGCAAAACTACATGTTCTTCAGGATATCAACAACCCCCATGTCACATGCCACAACCTTCTGACCGCAATCCATGACTTCAGACAAATCCATAGTAGGAGCCCTAGCCTGCACCTTAGTCTTGTTCCTCATTCTAGTCCTGGGCCCACCCACATTCACCTCACTAATCAAAAGATTATGCACCCGACCAACCTTCTCCATAGAAACCTCTTCCTTCAGAAGCCTACCACCAACACCAGTATCCTCTCCAAGAGCAATTCCTTTGCGTTTCTTGGCCATTTCAAAAAGAGTTGAAATGCCAACAGACTCAAGCTTCGCAACAAATTTAGTACCCTCCCCACCCTTCTCCAATTTAGCATACATTTTCTCCATTTGGTCCTCAAGGGTGAGAATTCTGTCCTCAAGGTTCTACTTCATCTTTAGCATTTCATCAGCCACTATCTTCAAAGAGTCAAACAATTCATCAATCTAAGTCTGTTCTAAAGACTCACCAACTTTACTCATCGCACCTCAAACTCTAATATTGGTTATGTTAAGTTCGTGAAACATCCATTTAAACAATTTAAACAAAGAAATTGAACCCTCCCTGGCCAACCCCAAAACATCAAGAATATCCTCATAGTAAAAAATAAAATCACCCTTATCCTCAACATCATCCTCCTAAGAGGAGCTTACCTTCTTCTAGTCAACGCTAACCTCCTTACCCTTACCACCAACAACCGACAATTTGATTTTGCGAATAGAGTTCGCAATATCCCTAGCAACAAACCTCCTTCTCTTCTGCATTTTTAGGTCCACGCCCGAGGAATCCACAACACCCTATCCGACCACCATTCGCCTTTAGGGGAGAAGCAGGTTGCATCTCCTATAGTTGGCTAATAGACCTAATAGCAATTTTCTTATTATTACACACCACCAAACCCTTCTTAGGCTAGGAATCCAAACTAGGGGTCGGTGGGGAAATATCCCCAGCAAATTTAACCTTTCCTTCAGGCTTCGAGTCAGCTTTTCAACAACTTTTTCTTCACTACATGTCTCATATCCCTTCTTCTTCGGACCCAAAACCCCTTTCCCAGACTTACCCACATCAGAGGGCTGCAAGACCACCTACACTGATGCTTGAGAGTTTGGGGCATAATCTACATCCTCCTCATAATTTGACTCCTCCTCTAGGACAATTTTCCTCTTTTTCCCTTTCTTGCTAATCAACTCCTCATCAGAGGCAGTTTCATACTCCACTTCCGATTTCAATTTCTTACCCTTAGGAGTAGCAATCGGTTTAGACACCACAAAAGATTTAGCATACTCAGAAATTAGCATAATAAGCCCCACATGCAATAGTGGATTCTTGAGGTTCTTTTTGTGGTCCTTTAGACCACATTCCATTGACGCCAACATATAAAAAGGGAAAGAAATTCTCTTTTTATGGCGAAAATGATTAAGGAGCATAAAATGATAGGAATTTATTGCAGAGAAGTGATCCTCGTGGGTAATGTATCTCATGAGCTCCGCTGCTACATCCCCCGAGAGTGCTTTAAGCGAGTTGTGTTGGTACCCGCCACTCTTAGTCATCTTAAAGTCTTATTCTTCAGACCCTTTGAAAAAGATCTAGGTATAGCAGCCTTCGACTCCTTTTTTCTTTGTACACCTTTTTGTCGTCAGTAGAAAGCCCTGTTATATTTGCAATAAAGTCTTCATTAACATCAAACTCTATTCCACCAAGTTTCAAAACCCGATTGTTTCAGGCTTTAACAAATAGAGTCGTATCCTGCGGGTTGTTACCATGCAATCTTTCCAAATAAGGAGTGAACCCACCCTTCTCTAAAATATGCCACACCTCCTCCTTGCTCTTCACAGAATCATAGGAGAAAGGCTCCACACGATTCCTCTCTCCTCCCATGGCTCGAAAATTTGTAGAGCTGAGAAGTTTGAGAACCTTGCAAGCTATTTGGAGAAACTTCAAGAATGAAAGCCCAAAAATGCCCACAATCCATATGGCAACAAAATTATGACAGGGGAAATAATGAACCTAGAACTTTGGCCCATACGAAAATCAAACAAGGTACCATTAGCTCGATGAGGATCTAGCATGCCATCACTCCACATTATAACAAGCCACATGACACTAGTCATACAAGCTTCGAACCATAACAAATCATCAACCATGCTGACAGTTTTGAAAATCATGATTTGCACATGCAATAGCCTCCATGGGGAGGGGTTCACTCACACCCCACTCCCTAGTACCCTTGATACCAAGGTTAGAAAATACATCTACTAATCTGTTACCTTCTCTGAAATCATGAGATATACAACACTCATCAAAGGAATTAAGAATTTTGATAGCATCCAATATCATGGGTTCAACACTCCATGCTGGGGGGAATGTTTTTTCAAATTATTAATAATGTTGAGAGAGTCCCCCTCAAGCCATACCTTCCTATAACCTTTCAATTGCACCATCTTTAGGCCATGATAGGCTGCAATGATTAAATAGATTTTTTTTTATAAGGTTCATTTTTATTTCTCTTAGGATTTTTGTGTTGGTTGTTTCCTTGATTTCCTTTACAATATTTTAGTCCCTTTGGTTTATATTGTTTATCCTTCTTTTTCTTCTTCTTTAGTATATTTTCTTGAGTATCTTTTTTGTATTTATTTTACTTTAAGATTGCTTTTTTATTGTATTTTTAAGTTTTAGTTTTTTAATTTTATTTTTAATAATCATTTGATACAAAGAGTTTCAATTCTTTATTTCAAATTATTATACTTGGTACCTTTTTTATCTTCTCTTTTATGATTTTCTCTTTATTGGTGTTTTTTTTCATTTATATTTTTTGGGCTTTATTAATCTATTTAATTTTCTCTCCTTTCTTGTCTTGGAGTGCTTTCCTCTTTTAGTTTCTTAGTTCTCCTCTTATTTTATTATCAAGGAATAGTGTTTATTTTATCTTATTAATTCATTTTTAATTTTTTGGGTCAATTCTCAGTTTAGGGTCTCCTAGCCCTCTCATCACCCTCACCTATTTAACCTCCTTAGTCTGCTATCTCATTCTATTTTTCATCTCTTTGGTTGCATGCATATTATCCTGATGATAGATCATGGAGTTTGATCTGAAACATTGATTCATAAAAATGCACACAATTTCAATCCAAAAAATTAACAATTCATTATCATGGACTGTGGAAACTTGATGTTCTTAATTAACACCCTTTATGGGAGGGAACTCTTCTTCGAATCCAAATAGCTAGAAAAGCTGAGAATCAAAATTTCAAAGAAGTTAGCAGACTTGGATTTTTTTAAAAGGTGTAGGGACTCTAAGGTTTTTCCATCTTTTATCTCCATCATCCATCATCTAGCCAATCACCAGAACAAGCACATTTTACATCACATAGGTCTATCTTTGCTCTAGTTTGTGATTAAATCTACCAGAGTTGCCATCAATCAAATTTCTTCCGAACTGCTACCATTACATTTAGAGTTGGCAGCCTTCCTCTGTCTGGATCTTTGGATCTTGTTGGACACATCTTCGCAAGCTATGGCATCTGGTATCAAATTTAAATGTGAGCGGAGGTAGATAAAGAAATTCAATGCTCTGATCAATAGCAAACATCAGCTGGTGTCGCAACATTTCCCTCTTTACCCATCCTCACCTATCCATCGTCTTCCGTCACTCACCCCTCCACTCCCTTCTCCAATTCTTCGTTCACTCCCCTCCTTCCCCCAAACCAACTTCCCACGTCCTATGTTCCCATTTCATCCCATTCTGTTTCTCTCATGCCCGTCTACCCTCAGGTTTCCTGCCCTCACTCTCTGAGATCAGATCATTGCAACCTTCACATTTCACTGCATTCTTCTCCAATGGCTGGTCTGCTTACTTGTTCGATTGTTGTTTGTCTTTCAAAGTCCTCTTCAACTAGCGCCATTAAGATGAACATTGGCGGAGGAGCTTCCTCCATTGACGCCCAGGTGCTCCATTCAAACAATCATCAACTTGCTTGTCCAACTGTTGCTATCATTCAGTTTTATCACCCTCACTCTTCAAGTTCAGATCATCGCGACCTTCGTATTTCACTGGGTTCTTCTCCATTGATTGGTTACCTTTCTCAAATGATCGTCACTTTTCCTTCAGCATCCTCTCCAACTAGTGCCATTAAAATGAACGTTGGTGAAGTAGCTTCCTCAATTAACGACCATATGCTCAATTCAAATGGTCATCAGCTTGCTTGTCCAGGTATGCCTCCTCTTTTGATCTCATCTTTTCCCATTGGTTGTTCTTCACGCGATCTTTGTGCTTCTCATAATTTTTCCTTAGGCTCTCTTCGTAGAGTAGGTAACTTGGCCGCTTCTACCATCTCTGACCTCGGTCACTCCTCTAATTGTGTCATCTCACAACCTTCCAACTCACCTCCTCAATATTTATCAGATCTTTCATCTGATTGTCACGCTATAGACATGTCTACCTTGACCTCCATCTCCTTCCTTTCTCTAAACCACAACCTGTCTCGGATAGCTCTTGGTAGGAATTCCTCAATTAGGCTGTCTTTACCCTCGTCTAGTGTAACTCCCCCTATCGCATATTCTTTAGTCTGCTCTAAAGCACTCTAAACCTCACCAGTCTATTCTGGACTAGGAAAGTGAGCTAGTCATCAACCTCTCTAGTGCACATTTAGACCCTGCGATTGCCAATTTTCTTAAAAAAGGTCTTGGCTTTACCATCTCGCCTCACTTCATTCCTGTATCATATTTTCTCATTGAAATCGAGAAGGCTAGATTCAGTCTCTTCCTGAAAATTTGGCTGAAGAAATCTGACAAGATTGTGTCGTAGCCCTTAGATATGCTAAACCTCTAAAGTGCAATGTTTCCAAAGCTGAACTCCAAGCCTTCAAAAGATTAATGATCAATGATGATCATTTCATTTTCAAGGCGGACAAAGGCAATGCTATGCTGATCATGGACAAGCATGATTACACCTCCAATATGCTTGTCCTATTATCGATGGCAACAACTATAAAACCCTTAATTCCAACCTCATCTCCAAATCAACCAAGTACGTTAGATCTACCATTTCCAATTCTTCTTTTGATGATGCCACAAAAAAAAGTGGCTCTACCCATCCAAAGAGGTTACCCCTCAAATTTATGGGGTACCAAAATTCACAAAGTAGGTATCCCTCTCAGACACATAGCTGATAACATTAATTTCCCATCCTACAAATTGGCCTCCCATCTTGCCAAACTCATTTCTCCCCTCATTGACAAATCTAGCTCTTTTATCAAGAACTCTTCTCATTTTGTTGACTTCATCAAAGATAAGAAATTAGACAAAAATGACCTTCTTGTTAGCTTTGATCTGTAGTTTCCCTCTTCACCAAAGTTCCAATCCATGACACCATTGATCTTATTAAACAAAAGACTAGCCATGAGATTTCCTCTTTGGTTGAGTTGTGTCTTAGATCCATCTTCTTTTCTTTCCAAGGTGTCATTTATGAACAAGTTGATGGTATCGCTATGGGTTCTCCTCTTTCTCCCATTATTGCCAGCTTGTACGTGGAGCATTTTGAAGATCTTGCCCTCTATGGTCTCGAAAAACTTGAAGCTTTCCACTCACACTTAAACAACTTATCCCCTTGCATTTCGTTTACCAAGGAAATTGAATCTAATAACCAACTTCCTTTCCTTGATGTCCTCATAAAAAAAGAAGACATATCTCTTTCTCGTACTATTTTTCAAAAATCCACCCGCATCGACCTTTACCTTCACTCGTCTTCTCACAATCACCCTAGACAAAAAGCTAGAGTTCTCAAAACTTTGGCATTCAAAGCTTTCACAAATTGTGATGATGAACACATTGACCAAAAGCTAAACCACCCTACCCATGTTTTCTCTCTAAATGGGTATAAAAGAAAGAAAATCAACCAAGCTATCAATCAAGCCAAAGCTAGGTTGACTTTCCAACCCAATCCCTCTCTTACTCCTTCCCTCCCTTCTACTACCCTACCTTATGTTGAAGGAATCTCCAACAAAATTGCTAAGATCCTCCTCAAAAAGGGTTTAGTTTGCACTTTCAAGCCCATCTTCATTTTAAAAAATTGTTTGCCTTCCTCCAAGGACCCTCTTGACTCTTTCCTCAACTCAGGTGTCTACAAAATTTATTGTTCCTGTGGAATCGCTTACATTGGGGAAATCGATCGCTCGATCTCCTCGAGAATCAAAGAGCATGGAGTAGACTTTAGGCATGAGCGGGTCATAAAATCTGCACTTGTCTAGCACAAGACCAAGCATCATATAGCTTTAGAAGATGGCAAAATCTTTGTCAAAGAAGATAGCTACTTCAAGAGAAAGCTCAAAGAGGCCATTGAAATCAATAACCACCCCTCCAACCTCAACTAAGATGGGGGTTGGAATTTAAGCTTCTCTTGGAAACCCCTTTTGAACAACCTATTAAACCCCACTCTTGGTAACTCCATTATTTTCTCTCCTCAGTAGCCCTTTCTATTTTCTCCTCCTTTCATCTCCTTCTCATTCCCTCCCTATTTTGTCCTCTCTTTTTTCCTTGGTCATGTTGTTCTTGTCATCCTCCCTTTTATTACATGTAACTTGTTGTAAATTGTTGACCTTGACAATCTCACATTACATAGACACCCTATTTTTCCTATGGACCTAAACATATATGATGGTAAATGTTTTGCTAACATGGCTTTGGTTATCTCTAAGTATTTCACTTGATCATATGACAAGTTGGTAGAGTGTTCTTGCCTCTTATCTTCTCACCATTACTAAAGTGTCTCGTGTTAGTTTGTGAGGGTTCTAACATGAGTGAAAATTCCCTATAAGATGGATACCATTAGAGATAATTACATTTGTCAATGATATAATTTTATAATTTTAGGAAATTCATTACTATTTCTCTCAATTTATTCTTCAATTGAAGGAGGGGTTGGTGGGGGAGGTTTGGGTTTTGACCTTCCTCTAACATTTTAAATCTATTTATAATTCAAAACATAAAAAAATATAATTTTTAACTAATTCCTATAATTTAAAAATGAAAACCTAAATCATAAGTAATAACTTTGAATAAATTTAGAGAAAACTCAAAAAAATCAAAAAATAAAAGAAAACAAACTTACCTCTAGACTATGGTCAATGCAAGCTCACAAACAATAAAATCCAAAATGGATATCAATTTTATAGTTTAGATATTTGTTTCCCTTTGTTATTCTCCTCAATCATGAGTCATTTTGGTAGAGTGAAGACTCTTTTCTTTTACTTTTTAATATTTACAAAACAAATATCCATTTCTTAGAAATTATAAATGAATATCCATCATTTAAAATGAATAACTATTCATAACATATATTTGTTATTTAAAAAATGGATATCTCGTATTTAGAAATGGATAGATCCATTATGAAAAAAGGATAGTTGTTATTTAGAAATGAATAATTGTTTTGCTTTGGTAAGAAAAACTCACTTTTCACCTGACCCAAAAAAAATCAAATATCCATTTTCAAAATTTGATTAAGTAAAAACATGTTTCTTACCCCTATTTCCATTGTTTGACCCATCACGATCTTGCATTCACCCATATAAATACAATTTTTAAAAGATATAATATGTATTTATTTGTGTGTGTATAGGTAAGTGCTACTAAGGGGGCAACTCTTATTATATATTAAATTCAAATTTTCTTATTAAATAGGATTACAAAGAAAGAGATCATTTTAGGATGTTACACTATGTCTAACCTTTTTTATTTCTTCTAACCAAACTAGTTATTTGGGTGAGAGGAGGCAAGGATGATTGTAAACAATTTTCTAAAAGTCCTCAAATTTGCCTATCATTAGGCTCATAGAGAAAGCCTCAAAGAACATTCTCAAGGAACCATTATTTTTATGTCCAATTTGAAGAATACACCCCCGATATCATGCATGTAGATTTTCCTATTATAGTTTGAAATGGCCATTTTGGACTTGTCCACCAAGAGTTCGTTGAGGTAATGGATTGTAGCAAGCTTTGCATACATTAGTCCTAGTCCATCCATAAATGTTGACAAGGAGGAAGTGAAATTTAGAATGGAAGCGTCTTACCATCCTCCCCAACCAATAGGAGAAAGAATGCAAAAGATTAAAGGAGGTCCGATCTAAGTTCAACAAAAACCTAATATTTCCAACAAATCCCAAAGCGGGTGCAAAGAAGCAAGACTAGCCACGACAATGATGCATATAAATAAAGAAGTTGTAGGCATACCAAGTTTGAATTCTCGAAACACAATAAGTTTATCTCTAATGTCTATTATGTGCTTAATTAAGCACCTTTTTCTAGGTGCATTAAGAACACTGACATTCTAGGATGAAATCTTCATTGCTCTCTAAGGGAGGGGTTTCCTTCCTTAGATCTTAGAAAGTAATTGTTAATTGAAGATTGGCCCTTACATAAAGATGATTCCTCCCACTTTTGTTTGTTTAATTTTCTATTATGTTTCCTCTCAAAGTTGATATCCGCTTTAAGTTTTTGCAAAGAAAACTAACTAATAGATCTAATGTTGACCAATCTAAAGTCATCCAAGTTTTCTTTGTCAGAGTCAAGCCAATCCTCCTTGTACTCATATAAAGTGTTTTCATTTTCTATCACATTTGGGATGAAATGAATGATTACATTGTTTTGATTAGGATTGTTGACAACTTGGGAATCTATCTTAGGGAGGGCCTCTTCTAGGATTGGCAACCTTTTTGTAGCCTTTCCCTTCACCGCCCATTTCTTAACAATTTATTTTTTTGCAAGGGAACTCCATTCATTGGGGTCATGATTATGACACTTGTGGAAAAATAACTTTGATTCCTCAATCTCCACCTTTTGGTTCCAAGTGCAATCCCCAACTCACTGAATAATTTCATTCAAGATTTTGAAGATAGACAAAACCCTAATGCAAGCATAAATTTGAGAGTTTCCATCCCAGATGCTAGAGTTGACACTCTTTAGGATTCCAAGATAAGAACCAATATTTTTTATTCTATCCTTAGACCCTAATTCAATGTGTCTCAAGAGAACCAAATCCCGTTAGGAATGATGTCATAATACAAAGAATCAAATCTAAATATCACAATGAAGAAACCTTTAGGGAGATAGAAGACATTGTCAATCATTCATTCTTGAGTGACTCGTTCAAAGCTCCGAGCCCTAGAATGATGAAACCAGGTGTACTTGTCTATCATGGCCTAATTTTGTAGTAGCTTGTCCTTAGGGTAGTAACCTAAATACAAATCTACTGAATGTGAATCAACCTTGGAAGGAAACTCAAAGTTTTGCATTTTCTTTTTCTTCTATTTTTATTGAACTCCATTCGATCTTGTTAAATATCTAAATATTTATTTATTCATATTATTCAAGTATAATTATGATTTTTTTCATATTTATTTGATCGATAAAATACAACCATGGGGTTGCTCCCATTCTATTACTTTCAAGAAAATAAATTTTACATAAGTTTTGGGAGCTTCAGCTTTTGCACTTACAGACTTGGTTCCATGTATACCATAGAGTTATACCACTAACTTCTTAATGCCATAATAAAAAAAATCTTGTGTAGTCTCATACTTTCTATACCCTACTACATCTAACCAATATTAAATAAAAATCGGCATTGTTCTAAGCATTATCCACCTATCTAAGTATAGTCATACCATTTTTTTATACTTGAATTCTTAACTATCTTTGATGATACATTCACCTAGGGCCATAGAAGGGTACATTTGGGCTCTCCTTAATGAATTCAACTAGAAATCTTAGCCCTTCTAAATCAACCAATCCTAGAACCTTCTTGGGAAATTTTACACCTTTTAAAGTTGAATGCATGTGGGCAAGAACAAAGGACAAAAGGATACCATTCCATATTATCTCCATGAACTATGAGTTTGTTGAAGTTCGAGAGCATGGGAACCTCATTTCCATATCAATCCACCTCTAGTATCTCATCTAGGTTGCCCAAAAATTGGCATTTCACCAAACCAATAGTTAGGCACTTTATGTCTTCCTTCATTTCTCCTAGATTGAGTAGAGAAGCCATGAACATTGATGCAATGTTAAAATTCACCATTTATTGATGGTCTACTCACAATAAATCCTCTTCCAATACCCACTGAATTGTGAAAAGGATGAGAGTACGTCTTGTTTTAAAGACACTACAATCTTTTCTTTGTAATAAGTCCTAAAAATGTCATTTTTATTTGGCATGAGGTAAGCCTAATAGGTGTGTCCATAGTGGTTTTCCAATAACTAACCATGAGTGTTCTGAGCTCTAAGTTGAATTAATAAATAAGCTTTGTTGAGGGGAGATCACACACAACATTGCATTTAATGATTGATGAGAGTTGTGATTTATGAATCACCTCCAAAGATTAAACAAGTGAGCATTGTGCATATTGTTGTCTAATAATTAGTAATCAACTCCATCTCCCTTTCGACAATGAGTTGGTGAGTGAATAGACGTCCATGTTGGCTTCTTGGTAGACATGGTTTGGGATCTAGTCATCAAACTTCAAGAGTTCACATTGTATTGCCAAAAATATAGAATTGAGAACTTCCATTGTTGGAGAGTGTTCGATCTTACATCGTTAACAATTAGTGTGGAATCGCCTTTAATTATTAATTTTTGTCTCTTTCAAGTTTGATAAAATTTACAATCCAAGTAGAAGTGCTTGGAGCTCAACTCCGTTATTAGTGTCATTCTTGAGACATTTTGATGCTTTGCATCTTACATTCCTTTTCCAATCATGTATGATGCATCTTGCATCTGAGGGGCTAGGATTTTTTCTCAATGCCCCATCAAAGTTCAACTTTGCCCATCCCCGTTGAAGAGGTTCCCATTTTACTTTTGCTCTTTTTGAGATGATCTTATCATGCCAACCCCATTAATATGGATGAATTATTTCATTTTATTTACATTGTTTAAATTATTTTTATTATTATTTACATAAAACTTATTCTATTCAACAAAAGATTATTTTATTTAATTACTTAAAATTATTTTTTACTTGATTTATTTACTTAACATTTATCTTATTTACTTTATTGATGTCTCTTAAAATTAATTATAAATAAGATTATAAATATTGATGTCTCTTAAAATTAATTATAATAACTTGTATCATTATATCATATCTTGATCAATAAAAATCTCACCATGTTCATTATAAAATAAGAAAACTCCCTACAAACTTTTAAAATCAATAAATAGCATTACCAATATAATATTCCAATCAAAAATAGAATTATTTCACAAATAAATCCGAATACTACATATCTGTGCTTTAAAACTCTATACCGTTCCCTCATTTTCCAACGTTCGTTTTATTCAAATTTTAAAATGAGTAACAGTAATAAACCGTTTAAAGAAAAAGAAATGTGAAAGAAAATGTCTGTTGGGCAGAGGAATGACGCGAAGGCGACCTCGTACATGTAATTATCGTGGTTTTTTTCATTGATAGAAATTACATTGAATGCAGTGTCTCTGAATCCTCGGACATGCCCAAAGAAGCTATAAGGCTGTCATTACTAGTAACTACAAGAAAACATCAAATTTACAGATAAGGCAGCCAGGCTATGGCAGAATCCAGCTCCTTTACTGTTAATTCCCTCCAACATTTAGGTTTTAAAGGATATGGAACACTCACGAAATATTATCTAAGACCGGGATTAAAAGGCCATGTAAGAAAATGCAGACGGTCTACCCTCGCTGCATCGTTGTTATTTCCTCTGTTTCCTTTTCTGGTAAGCATAAGAATAGGATTCATCATGAATTATAACTAATGAAAGGTGTTATATAATGGTTTGATGAATTTATGTGGGTTTTTGTCTTCACAGTAATTGACACACGAATTGCTACTGCCAAGTGTAGAGGAAGGTTGGACCTCAGTGAATTTGGTGAGTATATCAAAACCTTAGCTCTTGAATTAATGATGATTATGATTTGGTGCAGACGGACAGTTCCTCAGTGTATTGTTAAGGCTGAATTCACTGCCCAACTCCCTTGTCTGGGCAGTCTTTTCACACTCTTGGTTTATGCATGGACTGAGATCCGGGTGCTTAGTCCCGTGGAGATCCATGGGTGGTTCTGTTTGGTCCTATGGAGACATCATTTTTTGGCATTGTGTTTTCTTGTTGGAGATTGCCCCTTTGTGACCTCCTGGATGTAGACATTGCTAGTTTTTTTGAGGCCTTTCTACTCTTCCTGTCTATTAACATTTGTTTGGACCAAACTTCTCTTTCATATACTCCTAGGCACTGCTCCTCACCTTCCAGGGAAAGAGCTGTTTAGTCGTTCTATTATGGTGGAGATTACTCAGTGTCAATACATCTAGGTTATTTAGACCTCCCCTTTGAATTCTCTCAGCCTCAAACTGACTTTCTATGTTGAGTATTTCTTACGATATGTTAACGAGGCCATTGAACTGCCCACCTGCCTTCAACATCATTGGTTTTATGGTTTGAGGACTCCCCATGGCTAGTTGCAGGATCACTCCCATTAATTTTGTGTCGAGACAACATTATATTTTATATTATTATAAAGTGAAGATTTTGCTGTCTTTGTTCTCTTAAGAAGGTGGAGTTTGAGGAGCATCTTATTTTTATTTGTCTAGTCTACAGCAAAATTTGTGGGAGGTGTTATTGGTTATACCTATGTTGCCAGGTTTGCCTATTTGACAGAGCATTGTATTGTATATGGCTAGTTGCGGGTGCAATCCCATTAACTTTGTGTCAAGACAGAGCATTATATTTTATATTATTATAAAGTGAAGATTTTGCTACTTTGTTCTCTTAAGAAGGTGGAGTTTGAGGAGCATTTTATTTTTATTTGTCTAGTCTACAACAAAATTTGTGGGAGGTGTTGCCTATCTTGACTCCCTTTCTTTCTACCTAAAAAAAATAAAATTTGAAAAGAAGAAAAAATGGCATGGGCAGCCCACAAGTCCCCCATGCCCTCAAGTCAAATTTTAAAACCTCCTTATAACTAGACCACCCAGCCTTTTGCGATTCACAATTATTCCTATCAATTTACATTTTATGCTTTATGCTTGCAACTGTTGATAGTTTGATTATTTTATATCTATAATCTTGCTTACATGCTAGTTGGACATTTTGTCATTTTGTAGTGTAGGGGCCTTTTTTCCCTAATGAAAACAATGAAATTTTCATTTTTTATTTCTGCTATGCTTGAATCTTGAATTTGATGCATTACTGAATGTCTAAACTTGAACCTCGATGTCATGTGGATCTAATTTGTAAAAGTTTGAATTTTCATACTTATAATTTGATTCTGCTTTTCCCTGTTCTCCCAAAAAGAATTGGTCTCAAAATAATGTCTTTTGAAATTTGTCCATCCATCCCTATCTCAGAAATGCCTTGAGTAATGGAAAAAATTAACAGAAAAATGTATATAAAAGGATAATTTCCCAATACCATTCCATTGAGTAATGGAAAAAATTAATGCAACTTTTGCAATAGGATATGAAAAATGAGAGCTATCTATTAATGGTCATCAGTCAGACAGAATCCTGACATACTTCTATTTCAGTCAATTTTGTATGGTATGCTTAAGCTTATATGTTGTTATTGTATTTAATTGGACATATCCACAGGTTTATTCACACGTCCCTTATCAGGGGATGGAGGGATAGAGACAAAATGTCCCTTCCCTGTCCCCAATTTTAACTTTTTGGGGGAATGCCCCAGTATCTCTGCCCAAAGTGGGATGTTTCCAGGGATGTCATCCTTCTGCAGGGACTTTGTAGAGATGGTCTGCTGTCCCCCGATGTTACTGTGACACCCTCAATCCTGCCAAATTCAGATCCTTCAAAAATTCTTAAAAATAATAAGATCAAATAACTATAAAGTGGGGGACTACAAGGTCTCCAAAACTGAAAAAATGTTATTTCATGGTCAAAAACCTAAGATCGATTCATTTTTGTGTTTTCATCAATTCTTATTTGTATTGTTAGAATTTTACCTGGAAAAATGATATGGACCATAGAGGTCTGAGAGTTACACTCTAATTTTTAAAAAACAACTTTTTCCCAAAAATTGAATTTATTTATAGTTTTGGTTTGTCCAGTCAATCCTAATTATATAAACCATTATCATTAACATATCTAATTTGACAATTGACATTGAATTACAGTTTACCAATTATCAACTGTTCTCAATTTTGTATTCAATTTTGTACAGATTTTTTTAATTTATTATTAAATTATGTATCTGGAAACTCAGAGAAACTCAAAGAAACATTTGTATTAAGCCACTATAAACTTTATTTTTTTATATATTTATCTTTCAAAGGTTTTCATTAACATAGATCTCAAAACACTTAGATAGATCAGTAGTAGAATCCAACCTGAGTCTTGCTAGAGTTTGTGGCCAACGACATGATTGAGTGATGAACTCAGCACTAAGAGGCAGCAACCACGTGAGGGGGGCAACCGCATCAGGGTGCCAACCACACATTGAAAGGAAGTGATCACATCAGAGTGGCACACCACACCTTAAGAGGTGGCAGACACACTAGGCAGTGAACCGCACACTTAGAGACCACCACTGCACGACAAGTGAATATAGATAATAATGTTTGATTACAACTTAGACATACACATTAAAATTGTTCACTGTAAGTCCAAGAGTCAACGACTTGAAAATTCAAAATCCACCTTTTAGATGCCTCTCTGGGGATTTGAAGTCTCCTCAGTGAGAACCCAATGCTTTCACCATTTGAGCTCAACCGCATTGACAGGTATAGAGTGGTTCAGTTTGTGACAAACAATGAAGACTTGCAGGTTTATCAGATATAGCAAAATGACTGTTTAGATATTGAATTATATGTCATGTTAAATGAAATGCTATTTTGGATTTTGAAATGCTTATGAAAGTTCTCTGTATAGCCATATGCTGCAGCAAAGGCTCGGGAATACCTTGACAAACCTGCTGTGCATGAGACAATGGTGAAGGTGAGAAATTTATTAAGATTCTTTTGTCTTGTTCATAACTGACTAGTAACATCTTCATTGAAGAAATTATTGGCTACATTTCTTTATTAAAAAGATTAATTATCCGTTAACAAACATGATTAAATATTGAAATAATAGAAACAGCATTTCCCCTCTGTTTTTATGAATAATTCAGCATTTTTTTGTTTCCAGAAATTTTCCCAATTAAATCCTGGGTAATTGGATTCCATTTATAATTTTGGATTTGCCAAGTCAACCCTGATTCTGAGTAATGCAACTATGATGAAAATAGACTTGCATGCTCAATTTTTTATTTTTTTATTCTAATGCATTATTTTAGTTTATTTTACAAATTTATGAAATTTTGCAATATGCTGAATAAGTCTAGAGTCTGACTCAAAATTTAAGCTTGTTGAGTCTGAGTTTGTGAACCATGGTTGCAATTTTGCAACAACATAAGTTAATGATAGTTGAAGGGAAAAAAAGACAAAAGTTTCAACCTAGATACCGTGGGAAATACATAATTCTGGCTAAGGTTTGGTATCAGAACATATGGAGGATCTACAATGTTTTGTATATGTACTTTCTGAAGAAAGTAATAGTGCACATAGTTCTGTAGACAAAAACACTTGCCAAGGCTAAGGCAGGCAAGTTGGTTTTAATCTTCACAATGTGCTTTCTATAATGAATCTGAGACAAAGTGACAGTGATTATGTCATTTGGTTTCTCTAGGTATTCTTAGTGTATGTTCTAACAAGCTTATTCACTAGGAATAGCTCTGTGCAAATGTATCTGGAGGTTATATGGAGATTGTCTTTGATATCATTTAGTGGAGGAATCTCTTAACAAAGAATAAACGTCTTCAGAAGGCAGCATGTGGTGAAGTATAATAGACTTCATGCAAAAAAATGCAAATGCGAGCATGGAGGAAGTATATCATGGTAAGGTTTATGATCACATTAAACCCTTTTACTGAAGACTGGCCTCATGTATAAAAGATAACCAAATGAATGATTTCTGCTGAGGGAAAATATGATATAAAAAGTTAAAACAAAACTCCTAGGACGGCAGTGGTAGTCAAATCGAGCACAGATTCCTTGACTGTGGAGCTAATTTGCATGGATACAGTGTTTGGTGTGGTGTTTGGTATGGATATAAGTAATTATTGATTTTAAAAACTCTGGGATACAGATTCAGCTAGGATATGGCACATTATGTGTGTTTATATTTGAAAACATAATAAGGCCTATTTATATTAGGTATTTTATTTTTATGTGTTTGTTTCCCCAGTGCCTTATTTATCTGTATTTTAAAGTTTAAACCATACCCTACCGATTCATGGATGATACGGCCTTTGATGCCAGTGTAATGATCCACAATCACAAGAATTGGAGGAGGTAAAAGCTGAACTGCAAGCAGATTGGCAGAGTGAACATGAGGAAGGGCATTTGGAAATACTTACTATTCTGATTTATATTGCAAGAGAATCTGTACTTGCCTATGGTGTTCCTACGTGTTTTGAGAAATACAAGTAATATCACAATCTTGAGAAAGCTAACTTAATTTATAATGGGCAAATAAGAGAAAACTGAGGACTGTTTCTGATTTCCTGTTTTAATATTGACAATCAAAAATCTATATTTAATTACTATGATAAAGGTTGAGATTGCCATTGTAATAATATTTTGAGGCTTAAGCACTTATATTTATTTTGATAATAATTTTAGAGGTCAATTTTTATATGGTGTTCCTATGTATTTTGTCAAGGTGGAGAACTCTAGAATGATGGTCTGTTTTATATGGCATTCCCCATAGATTGAGTGCATATGCAATGAGTGCAAATCCATATGCTCCGAATGTATAGGTAGAGATATATTTTGTGTTATTTGAATAAGCACTTTCAATTAATAAGCTTCAAGGTTGAATTGAAACAAAGGGTAAACCATAAATGTACCATTTAGTAAAAAAATAATGTGATATTGGACTTATTTTTTATGCCTTTGTGTTATTTGGATAGTGCCTACGAAAATGCGGCTTAGAAATATTATTGTATACCTTTTTGTTCCATAGCATCTTTGGAGTGCTAAATTTCTAATGATCGTCATGGAACATAAGAGTATTTAAAATCTTGCTTATGAAACCTACTTTCAGAAGCTATTCCAGTAACGTGAACCAAAATTTCATGTGTGCTTTCAGTCACCTTCTGGCTAGAAGGCCTGGTTGTAGCCCAAAGGAAATTTTTGCTGTCATTCATGACAAACTCCCAACGGTGTCGTAAGATTTTCTGAGTATATTTATTTGATTATTAAATTAGTTTTCAAGCACCAAAACCATCAATTGATCTTGGCCTCCTAATATTTAGAATGGTGGCTACAGAATCTCCACCATTGCTCTTCTTTTGAACACCTATGCAAAGATACTGATGCACACTTAACCTCCAGATCAAGAATTACAAGAACATATCTGGGCAGTTTTTATAAAGTAAAAAAATTCAGCTCAATTTTGTGTTCAATTTTTTTAGTAATTTATAATAATCTGAGCTTTTTGCTACGAATACAAGCAGCAACTCTTCTCTATTTGAAGCATTTTGTTAGTGTTGTAGTCGTTAATTCAAACAGTGCTGACATAAACAAGGTTGCAGGTACGAAAGCTATATTAATTTTGAAATCCAACAACGTGCGAGGTAGAATATTTTGCATTGAGTCAGAAAGGACCAGTTCTAATGGACATACTGATTGAAATTGCCAGATTTCCTGAACGTCGGGTATGACGTTTGAGATCTGACACTATGCAATGAACTAAGAGACTGAGTTCCTAGATGCATTTAAAAGCCCTTATTACTACATGAGTCATCTGTACTTGCTTATGAGTTTTACTGCATTATTATCAGTCTGCATTATTGAGGAGAGCAGAAGATACAGGGGTAGATACAGCTGAGCTGAGTGCTACAAAATTGCGAGTGCAACAACAAATGTCAAGTGCTATAGTTGTATCAGATCATCGTCCTGCTAATGGATCTCTACCTACTGGGCAAATAAAGATTCCTGTAAGACTTGTAATGCTGTTAGGAACATGATGTTTATTTCATTCTGTTTTGAGAAAATATTATCATTGAACACTCTTGCTGTGCTTTCTTTTCTGTGATTATATTGGGACCATTCTTCAAGGTATAAGTGTGTGTAATATCATATCTGTAAATGCTGCAGGATGTTGGCAAAGTTGAACAATGACCACGCCAGGCTAATGGAGCTCTTTCTAAGCAAGATGAGCAAACTGCACCACCAGCACCTGATCTATTAGGGGATCTTTTGAGTCCACTTGCTATTGAAGGTCCTCCTGCTCCAGTTGTCTCGACCCCTTTAAGGTCCTCCTGACGATTCAGATCCTTCAGCTCTGGCAATTCTTGGGGAACAGCCAAGTTCAATACAGGTATATATGTTGGAAATGCTGTGCATTGATAAACATGGATGTAGATGATGAATAAATCTACATTTTCTGCTTTGGGATGTCTCCCTTTGCTTGGCTGTTTATGTTTGTGCTTGTATGTAATTGCTAGGCTTTTACCTCCTTTTTTGATGCTTTTGTTGTTTTACTCATTTATTTATTATCTGGTCACCATTTCAGCCTTTTCTTTCCTATCTTGGCCTGCAATGTGTTACAAATTTTCAACAGACTCGCATGGTTTACATGTCACAGAGGGAGATGTTTGGATTTACAACGGACTAACATCATATACACGCGCAAAATTGCAAAACAGTCATGCTGATGAATTTTAAATTTGATAAGACACAGGAGAATAACAAATAGTTACTATGAGCACATTGAAATTCACATCAAACTAAAGTTATGAACATATCAATGAAACCGCCTTCAACTCGCACAAAACCCCCAACAAATCAAAATAGGCATAATTAAGGTGTCATGAGCCAGCACCGTTTTAAAATTAGACAGATGACAATAAATTTAAAGAAAAAAAACAAAATCATGACCTAGCCAATATAATTAAAAAAACCCTAAAGCTAAAGCCAATATATTTTTAGAACTGCATTTACTGCAGTGCATGAATCTGCGCTACTGCATGAAAAGATTTTGGACCGTCTTTACTTAAAATAAATCGGAGAGGAAATTGAGGAGAGACCAACACCATTATTGCAATTACAATAAGAACTATAGAAGCTGCAATCACGACAAAGATCGTTGTTGTTAATGCAGTTGAGATGGAAGCTCGAGGGGAAGGTCTTGAGGTCGCCACTCAAGGGAAATTAAACAAATTATTGGATCAACATTACAGGATTTAAATGGAGAAAACTCAACTTTTTATAGGATTTAAATGGAGAAAACTCAACTTATATTTTGAATTTTGGGTTCGAGAAGTTATTTGCTGAATTGCTAAGTTGTACAAAGTGATAAATTGCCGGGTGGTCACGTCATAATGCTCGATGCAGGCTCTGAAAGAATATCTGCAAATTTTGAAGCTTTCCGTGTGTATCTTGGTAAGTTGAATAATCTAAAAACCTTTTTCCTTTAACAGTACTCAATTCCGCATTAAGTTTTATGCATTTTGCATTTATGTAAGCTGCAGTTAAAGATCCCATTCATTTACTGTATTAGTATGCATATAAGTAGAATATATGGCATGATCACTTTCCCTTGTATCATTTTTTGGTGCCCTATAACTTCTTTCTCACGCAATGAATCAACATGTGACGCATGGATAACTCATTTCACACAAGTTTCTTTCTAAATTGCCTTTTTATCTTCATTTTTATAATTTAGGACTTCCCTCTCTAGTAAGAATGTTGAACCCTTTAATCAACCTCCTGAATCATTAAATCGGCCATTCTTCTATGCTAAGACGTATACCCGTGCTATTTTGGATCCATAGTGTAGACATATAAAAATAATCTAGGCTTGCAAGCTTTATTTTTTCATGACTTATCATATTTCTTGGTCCAAATACGCTAAGTGCTCTTACCTGTGAAATTTTTGTGGCTTAGATAATACAGTTTAATCAATCAAGCTAAAATTTGGTGTTGAAAATTATGTGAAGAGATTGTTTCAACACACTTTATAGTTGTACAAATGTTATAATAAAAGTTAAACAAATAAGTTAAAATTTGGTTTAAAAATTGTGTGAACAGAAACACTCAAGTACACAAGTTGTGTGAATAAGGCTTAATATCACATAGGCCAAGAAATACTTGAAGAGATGGTTAGTATAACATTTTACTCTTGTTTATAAATTTTAAGGATACAGTGTTTTACTTTTCCCCAATCACAGTGGAGAACGGAATGTGAAAATTGGGAAACAAGCATCTAGGACACTTTGCTTCCCCTCCAAAAAAACAATTCTTTACAAAAGCACAAAAACATATTTGATTACAATTTATTATATATCAACTCAATAGAAATGCCAAAGGGACAATAATTAAACATATAGCATGATGAAACAAGAATGATCAACAAACAAGAATGGTCAAGATAATGGCTAGGGGAGGACACTTGATATCCATTTTTCATCCTTATCTCTTGTGGGAAGGAGATGTGCCCCCACTCTCTGAGAAAAGTTTTTTGAGGGAAATTAATTTAAAATGTAGAAACCTTTCAAGTCCTTCATATTTTATGGAGTTGGTATGTTGATTATCTTTCTTTTGTACACTTTCAAACATTAAGTTTGTTCTTAAAGCTTGAAAATGTGAATAATGTAGTCAATTGGGAATCTTGATGAGCGGTTTCAAGCATTATGCCTTAAAGATAATGGAGTTCTCTATGAAGATCCTTTTATTCAGGTATGTCTTTTGATACTTGCTCCTTTGTTTATAGTCCAGATGCTTCAGTATGCAATACGCATGTCGACTTATCTGCTGATATGCAAGTTTGAATTGATCTAATATGGGAGATTGTGTTAAGCTTATTCAGAAAGGCTATAGTTTATCATTCTTGGCATGTTGTTAAAATTGGAACTTAATGGTTAAATAGTTTTTGAAACCTCTTGATACACCACTTTTGCTTTTAGTAATTTCTCATTCACATGCAACTTTTCTTGTTAGTAATTGCTTGAAAACCTTAGTTTTTTGCATTATTATGTTAATTTTCTTTTATAATTTGTGCGGGATTAGGTATTAGGAAATCCTAATTTAGAAAATCTTAATTTTAAAATCAGCAAACCCAAAATTTTAAGAAAAAAATTGGGAGCTTTGGTTTTTGCCCTTATAGATTTGGTTGTGTATACCATAGATATACTGATAACTTCATTACGCTAGAATAAAAAAGTTTGGCATAGTCTTATACTTTTGATACCCTACTACATTCAACCAATATATTAAATGAAGCTTGGCACTATTCTAAGCACTATCCTCCTATCTGAGTATAGTCATACCAACTTTTTACACTCGAATTCTTAAAGCGTTCGCAAAGCCTTTCCCCTTGACCCTGAGGTTTGAATTCTTCCATAATGCTTCAACTATAGGCTTCATTACTTATATTTAGGCTCTAACTTTATCAGTGAATTTCAATGCAACAACTCATTACAACCACCACACCCATTTGCCAAAAATGTTGAAACTAAAAATTCTTCAAGCGTTGGGTTGTCTATATCCATTTTCCTTGATCCCCATTATATCTCATAATCCAATTGAGGCATCATACCTAGTTAATCATCATCATGTCTCCAAAACTCATTGCCCTGCAAGATCAAGATCCACTCTTAGATCATCATGTTTCATGGTCGGAGCTAGTAAATCTGTTAGACTCAATTTGAATAATGAGAAGAGAGGTAGAGGTGCATTAGGCATAAAAGCAAGCGAGAAGGATAAGGATAGTTGTTCTGTTAAGAAAGGAACTCCTTATACAAACTATAGGAGAGAGGACCCAGTAGTTGTGCACCCTAACTTTGTGCTTCTAATTATTTTGTGGAAATTTCAAATCACTCCCATTTTTTTTACAACAGCTTACTTGCAAGTCCCTTGCTTATAATTTTCGTTTCAAGGCCACATCATTACATCATGTTTTTTTGTCAAAGTGTCCAAAAAGGCCCAAAAAATAAGTGAGACCAATACTTGTGCATTCACATCATGGGTAGTTGAGCGCTGATGTGGCATCACATGATTGATTGCTTTTTAAATCAAAGGAATGTATTTTGTTTAATTATGGGTAGTCAAGTCACAACTATTGGGCATTATATAAAAAACTACTATCGCAACTATTGGGCATTATATAAACAACTACTATCACAACTATTGAAACATACTCAAATATTGGGTCCTCTCCCTTATGCAGTGCCCTTGGACAATCCACTTGCTTCATTTTATATAACTCACTCATTGGTAGATATTCTACATGATTTGAATAAAAGGGTCCTAGATAAAATCATCAAAATCAAGCAAAAAGAGGACAACAAAGGTTGTGGAAGTTGGCGTTACACTTGCCAATTGCACTTGTGTGTCATGAAAGGTAATAGAGATGGAGGAATGCATAATTGTCGAGCGCAGAATCAAGACTCACTACCTGCCATTTTTAGCAATTCAAGCCTACCTTCATCAATCATATTTTGTTGTTGTAGAAAGTCAATGGTATGCATGTTATCTCTTAGACATGTACAAAGACATGGGCTTTCATGTTGCTCTTCTTACACCCTTTTGAGTTTTCAAATGGAAAATTTCAATTTGTTTTCATTATTTATTCATATTACCTCATAAGGATTGTTTGACCTACTGCTCATTTGCAAGTCATTTTTTTATGTGTTTATCGTTGACAAACTGGTTCTCTTGGTGACAACTACGAAATTCAAAGTGGAGTATTTGAGGTTATAGAGTTTTTATGTCTAAAGGTATTTTCCCACTTCTTGGGTTTTCTGGATTATTGAGAACATATAGTCCACAAACAAAAAGTTCGGCGCAAACATCACACCTTAACTTTATTTCTAATCTAATTTGGTATCACATATTGATCAAAGTTTTATATCCTAGCAATCATATTGATTATTGTAAATAATATTTCAAGTTCTCCCAAACATTGGTGTGAGCAACTGAGATGATTCCATTTTCAAAGATAAAATGCCAAAATTTGTTAGTAAAATTGAAGGGTGTGGTTATAGTGTCAAATGTCACAAATACTCTTAGGAGGTTTGCATAGTACTTTTGATGTGAACTATGAGCATAGTTAAATGACACAATATTCTACAGTGATGGGCGTCGATGGTTGCTATTTTGGAGAATTCATATAAAGGTATAGATTTACAAACTAGTAACTTTTAGTTGAAATAGACTCTAGAGCAGCAATAAGACTAAGGTTTAGATTTACTCACCTCTTTTCGACTCCAACTTGACAGAATGTAAGACTAAGGTAAGACGGATTGGACATTCAGTTGGATTGGGTTGCAAGGAAACCCTCGAGTCAACAAAAAAAAAAGAGAAATTCATAACTTTTTTATTATTTTTGAAAGGGGTTTGGATTAGAATATTTTGATTAATTGGAGACTGATTTACAAAAGAAAATCTAGGGGACTAGTCTCACCCCAACGTGACACCCCTTCCTGACCCCAACTTGGCAAAATTTAAGACCAAGGTAAGGCGGGTAGGGCGTTAGGCTAGGTCGTAGGGATAATCATAAGTCAATAAAAAATGGAGAAAAAGAAGTTCATACCTTTTTATCATCTTTGACTATTGCATGCATCTCCAAGAGATTAGTCTCGCCCCAACATGACACCCCTTCCCGACCCCAACTTGGCAAAATGTAAGACCAAGGTAAGGCGGGTTGGGCATTGGGTTGGGTCGTAGGGATACCCTTGAGTCAATAAAAAATAGAGAAAAAGTTCATGCCTTTTTATCTTTGATTGTTGCATACATCCTCAAGAGATTAGTCTCGCTCCAACATGACACCCCTTCCTGACCCCAACTTGGCAAAATGTAAGACCAAGGTAAGGTGGGTTGGGCGTTGAGTTGGGTCGTAGGGATACCCTTGAGTCAATAAAAAATAGAGAAAAAGTTCATACCTTTTTATCTTTGACTGTTGCATACATCCTCAAGAGATTAGTCTCGCCCTAACATGACACCCCTTCCCAACCCCAACTTGGAAAAATGTAAAACCAAGGTAAAGCGGGTTGGGTGTTGAGTTGGGTCGTAGGGATACCCTTGAGTCAATAAAAAATAGAGAAAAAGTTCATACCTTTTTATCTTTGACTGTTGCATACATCCTCAAGAGATTAGTCTCGCCCCAGCATGACACCCCTTCCCAACCCCAACTTGGCAAAATGTAAGACCAAGGTAAGGCGGGTTGGACATTGGGTTGGGTCGTAGGGACACCCTTAAGTCAATAAAAAATAGAGAAAAAGAAGTTCATCCTTTTTTATCATCTTTGGTTGTTGCATACATCCCCAAGGGATTAGTCTCACCCCAGCATGACACCCCTTCTCGACCCCAACTTGGCAAAATATAAGACCAAGGTAAGTGGGTTGGGCATTGGATTGGGTCATAGGGATACCTTTGAGTCAATAAAAATAAGAGAAAAATAAGTTCATAATTTTTTATCGTATTTGACTATTGCATACATCCCCAAGGGATTAGTCTCCCTCCAACATGACACCCCTTCCCAACCCCAACTTGACAAAATGTAAGACCAAGGTAATGCGGTTTGGGCATTGGGTTGAGTCGTAGGGATATCTCTGAGTCAATAAAAAAATAGAGAAAGAGTTCATACCTTTTTATCATTTTTGACTATTGCATGTATCCCCAAGGGATTAGTCTTGCCCGAACGTGACACCCCTTCCCGACCCCAACTTGACAAAATGTAAGACCAAGGTAAGGCGGGTTGGGCATTAGGTTGGGTCGTAGGGATACACTTGAGTAAATAAAAAATAGAGAAAGAGTTCATATTTTTTTATCATCTTTCATTGTTGGATACATCCCCAAGGGATTAGTCTTACCCCAATGTGACACCCCTTCTCAACCCCAACTTGGAAAAAGACCAAAGTAAGGTGGGTTTGGGCATTAGGTTGGGTCGTAGGGATACCCTTGAGTCAATAAAAAATAGAGAAAAAGAAGTTCATACATTTTTATCGTCTTTCACTATTGCATACATCCCCAAGAGATTAGTCTCGCCCTAGCATGACACCCCTTCCCAACCCCAACTTGGCAAAATGTAAGACCAAGGTAAGGCGGGTTGAACATTGGATTGGGTCGTAGGGATACACTTGAGTAAATAAAAAATAGAGAAAGAGTTCATATTTTTTTATCATCTTTGATTGTTGCATAGATCCCCAAGGGATTAGTCTCACCTCAGCATGACACCCCTTCTCGACCCCAACTTGACAAAATGTAAGACCAAGGTAAGACAGGTTGGGCATTGGACTAGGTCGTAGGGATACCCCTGAGTCAATAAAAGGAAGAAGAAAGAGTTCATATTTTTTTATCATCTTTAAAAAGGGTTGGGATTGAAATATTTTGATTAATTGGAGGTCAATTTGTAAAAAATCATAATGTGATTTTAGTGTACTTGCTGATTGATACACCGATAATCTATTCATATTAAGTAACATATCATACTTTTCTACCTTTTGGATCAAAGGTTCTTTAGAAAAATTTATATTCTAACCCAATTCACCCCTTTTTGAACCCAACTTGGTAATTTAAACACAAAATAAACTATTTTTTATTAGCATGGAAAAAGGAAGAGACGAGTTCAATCAAAAGATATAACTCTTGGTTGAGCAAATAGCAATACAAAACATCTTCCGCATTTTTCAAAGGTGACTTGATTTCATTTATGTTGCTCAGTGATATATCTCCTTTTTTCAGTTAGAAATATATTATGGTACGTAGCAAAATTGGAGTGTTTGGATTTCTAAAAATTAATGTCTTTCTGAGATCGACATGATTATAAAAGTATATATAACAAGTTGTCACTTTATGAATTAAAAAACTTAGATCACGACAACAAATTTATAGGGTTCACAACTAGTCAAGGATGAATAAATCTTGGTGCAAGAGGGTTTAGAATTTCATATTTTTTATATATTTAAATAATGAAATAATTTATCATCATAATGAAATACCCATATAAATTACACTTTATCCTTATTATATGATTACTAGCATTTTTTATCTACGATTGTAAGTAAGTTCAAGTGCATGCTTATTCACAACTAATTATCAGTCAATGTATAAAATTAAAAATTAGTCATGTATTAATCATCCATTCAAAGTATGTTTCATATGAGAAGCATATAGTACATATATTCTTGAAAACTTGCAGGACATAAAAATGCCTTCCTCTCAAAATGAGCCAATGACAAACATTGCACAATATATTGATATTGCATATAATTTAATTTGGGATGAGGAAAAGAAGGGAAAGTTTTGCTCAATCATGCAAGCAAAATAGTGAGGAATTGATGACACAAGTTAAAGTTATTATCATGTCAAAACCTCAAATCTATCTAATCATTTATACATTTATGCCTGGGATTCTTATCTAGCCAGTCTTAATTGTTTTCCTTCTTCCTTTTGTGGGTTTCATAACTTTGATTGGTTTGCATGGTTTGTTATAATAAATGTTAAAACCATGGGAAAAACACCTTGATAGTACCATATTTGGGTTGCAAGTTTAGTTTCTTATATTGATCACGAGACGGTTGTTTTTTAATGTCGTGCTCTTATAATCTAGTTAAGAAACAATCAAAGTTGTGTTAGGAACGTAAAATAATAAAAAAACTAGCTTGAACAAAATAGTTGTATTGTGGTTATCATTTGGATCAATCTTAACGATTTTACTTGAGCAAGGATATTTCATGATACTCTTGATATATAGTTGATCTTGATACTGACATTATTAGAGGTTAGTAGATATTAATGTTTCGTGACTCAGTCAACTTCCATTAGCCTTACAATGATTTACATTGATTAAGTATTCATAATTGTGCATAGA